>JAJIBD010000563.1:0-28684 GCA_021461705.1 Cryptotis parvus
CCTGCCCCCAGCCCTCCCGGGCTGAGCATGCATGGCTGGAGGGAGGAACACAGCCCCAGAATCCCCCGGCCCCAACTCACTCCAGGAGCAGGAGGGCGGCCGGCACCCACATGGTGTTGGGCTCTGGGGGGCTTCAGAGAGGCCACTGAGTGAGGGGGCTGCAGGGGGGTGGAGAGAGGCCACTGGGCGGTGGAGGAGGGGTGACCACAGGCCCCCAAGTCCTGAGACAGACCCTTGCAGTGACCTGACCATAGTCCAGGCTTGGGAGCCGGCCTTCCATGCCAGTTCCCCCACCGCAGCCCAAGGGCAGGTGCCCAGGGTGCCCGGAGTCCCCAGGCTGTTCCTTGCCACTCCCAGACTGCAGTTCAGGGGTGGGCGAGGCAACCAGGAGAGTCCTGGGACTCCTGCAAGCAGCTAAGCTGCCTCAAGTCTCTCCCATCAGCCCTGCTGTCCCCCGAGGTGCCCACCCTTCCTTCCTCCCGTCCCAGCACGTCAGGCCCCAACCTCACCTGGGCAGGGACGCAGCTGCGTGGGTGCCTCCAGCTCCACTCTGGAACTTTGGGAGCCGAACACCTCTTAATAGTTAATGTATTTTCCATCTCAGCCGTCTCCTGCCCTACTGAGAATGCCCGCCTCCCTGGGCCCCAAGCAGCGATGGACTTAGGCTCTACTGACCCCCTAAGACGGCTCTTTCCTTCCCCTGGCCACCGGGGCTCCTCTAGGCTGACCTTAGGGTGGTGGGACTGGCCGTCCCCCATGGGGCCTTCAGTTGAAATGCTGGAGCCCATTGGCCTGAGAAGCTGAGGAGCAGGAGACATAGACATACTTTTTTGTTGCTATTGGTGGTAATGGCAAAAGTGAGTGAGTGCGTGCATGCATGTGTGTGTGTGTGTGTGTGTGTGTGTGTGTGTGTTAGGAACCACACCTGGTGCTGCTGGGTCCACACCAAGGCCTCCCATATGCAAAGACCAGACCACGCACATAGCGTCTCCCAGGCCCACCTATGTGAGGTTTTTATTTTTTGCTTTGTTTTGTTTTTAGCGATGCCCAACAATGCTCAGGGGTTGCTCCTGACTCTGCACCCAGGAATCACTCCTGATGGTGCTCAGGGGGACCATATGGGATTCTGGGGATCAAACCCCGGTTGGCTGTGGCAAGGCAAAAGCCTTCCTGCTGTACTATTGCTCCAGCCCCTTTGGGAGTGTTTAAATGCTAGTTACATCGGCTTGAACAACATTGGTTTCTGAGGATCGGGGCTCTAAGGACCCCAGGAGATGTCAAGGCTGTCAGCCCACTGGAGTCACACCATTTATTGAGGGATCCTATCCCATGCTGCCACCCCACTACCAGGGAGTCCAGGGGCCCGAGTGCAGCAGGCAGAGCCCCCTCTGTCCCCTCGAGGCTCTGCCTGTCCAAGTTGAATGCAAGAAGGCGACTGGGACCGAGACTCGGCACCTGGTAGGCCCGGCTTGTGCCTGCATTGCTTCCTTGGCCCCGGTCCAAACCGAAAGGGGAAGAGGAACGGGAAATGCGGCTCTGAGCTGAGAACAGAGAGTCTGGCTGTGCTGCGGCTGGTCTGGAGTGGGCCTCCACTGCTTCGAGGTGCTGGCCGTAGGGGGGCTCCCCTGGGGGGCCCCAACAGCTCCCTCAGCTCCAGCAGCAGGTGGCCCAGGAGTGCTCTGACGTCCTGCATCTGCTGGAGGAGCACCCCCCCAAACGGTGGTGCAAGTGGGGGGTCTGGGCCCCCAGTGGAGGGGAACCAGGGTCCTTGGAGACGGGGCACGGCCAGAGCACTGAGACCCCCGGGGGTCTGGGGTCCGGTGGCTGCAGATTCATTGGCTGGGCCTGGGGGGGGTGGGAGCCAGAGTCAGGACTGAGCCTGGTTCGGCTGGACCATCAGCTCCCCAGCTGGGAGGTTCAGTCCCCAGCACTGCATACAGCACTGCCAGCAGTGATCCCTGAGCACAGTCAGGAGTCAGCCCTGAACTCCACAAACCACCAGTCAACAGTCTTCTGGGAGTGAGCACAGCAGAGATGGGGGCCTGGACCCTCCCACTCCCCATCTGAATCTGAGCTAGGTGCCTCAGCCCCCAGAGGCCAGACTCTGCCAGGGGAGAAACAAATGCTCTGGGAGTGGGGTGTACTCTCTCTGGCCTGGTATGATTCTCCCCACTGCAGCCTTGATGTCGGGACCCCAAGGAAGACCCCCCCATCCCTTTCCACTGTAGGACCTGCCCTTAAGGCCTGCGGGCTCCCAGCATCTGTCTGTGCCTTTTGGCCACTTGCAGCTTCACTCAGGAGCGCTCTGGGGACTGAGCTTGGAGCCCAGTCACTGCAGCCCTGATCCAGACTGTGACCCTGGTGTGTGTGGGACTCGGGGGCTCTGCAGACCCCCATGCCCCTAACAGCCCGGTACTCACCGCACCCGCAGCTCCAGTCTGGCACTCTGCTTCCTCACGTGGCCGTCTGCCGTGGCCACCTCACACCAGTAGGTGCCCGAGTGCGCCCTTGGGATGTGGAACTCTGGGGACAGCCCTGGCCCCCGCTCAGCCCCAGCAACCCCGTGGAAGGGAGAAGAGCAGGCGACTGGCGGGTCTCAGTGGGGGACAGCACCGTGTGGCAGCTCAGGGTCACAGCAGCCCCGTCTGCAGGCTCAGAGGGGTGGCCCCTGAGGATGGGGGGCTGGGAACAGTTCTGGGGAAAGCACAGGACAGGACAGTCAGCACCTCTGTTCCTGTTCCCGGAGGCAAAGAGGGAGCCGCTGCCTCTCCAAGCCCCAGCACCGCCCTCTCTCTCTCCCTCTCTCTCCCTCTCTCCTTATTCTCTCTCCCTCTCTCTCTCTCTCTCTCCTTATTCTCTTTCCCTCTCTCCTCCCTCTCTCTCTCTCCTTATTCTCTCTCCCTCTCTCTCCTCCCTCTCTCTCTCCCTTATTCTCTCTCCCTCTCTCTCTCTCCCTCTCTCTCCCTCTCTCTCCTCCCTCTCTCCTTATTCTCTCTCCCTCTCTCTCCTTATTCTCTCCCTCTCTCTCTCCCTCTCTCTCTCCTTATTCTCTCTCTCCTTATTCTCTCTCTCCTTATTCTCTCTCCCTCTCTCTCCTCCTTCCCTCTCTCTCCCTCTCTCCTCCTTCCCTCTCTCTCCCTCTCTCCTCCTTCCCTCTCTCTCTCTCCTCCCTCCCTCTCTCTCCCTCTCCCTCTCTCTCTCCCTCTCTCCTCCTTCCCTCTCTCTCTCCCTCCCTCTCTCTCTCCCTCCCTCTCCTTGCTCTCCTCCCCCTTCAGGACTTCTAATGACCCAGAATTGGGCAACAGGACAGTCCTGGTGCTCATCAGTGACCACTGGGAGGTGCACTGGAGGGCAGAGGGGGAGCTGGCTGGGCCCAGGCTCTGGGTGTGGGGCCCCAGGGGCAGCAGCCTCCATCTGCCTCACCCTTGTACGGTGATGGCCACAGCCGAGGCCATTTCAGGAGCTCCAGGTCGCCCAGGGCTTTGGAAGACACCGCTGCAGTGATAGTGTCCACTGTCCCCCAGCTGAGTGGCGAGGATGGTCAGCTCCCCGGCTGGGTCCGGATGGGCCCAGGGCAGTGCCATCTCGGTAGAAGGTAACCTTGGGCCAGCGGCCAGTCCTGCCAGGCCTGGCAGCGCAGCAGCAGCAGGTCCCCCTCAAACACTGGCCCGGCCGGACCCTGAAGGACCAGCCAGTCTGGTCAGAGAAAAAACTTAGAGTCACCCCACTTGGGCCAGGGGCACCCCTGGGATAACCAGAACCCCCTGCCCTTTCTGGGCTCCTGGTGGGGAGAAAGGGTCAGTTGGCCAGGTCCTGGACCTGAGGGGCCTGGCCAGCTGTGTGGCAGGGCTCACCGTAGGTGACCACCAGGCGGAAGGGCTGACTGAAGGTGTATCCGACGTCGCGTCGAGGGCAGGGGGTCACTGTCCTGTGTCATGGGCCCGTCACACGGCAGCGTACCCAGGCTGGCGGCTGCAGAGGGCCGGACAGCCCCAGAGAAGCAGAGACCAGGCTGAGCCGTGCAGTGGGGCCCTCCCCGGGCTCCATGCCAGGGCCAACAGCCACAATTCTCCCTTTGAAAAACTTCAGTCCTGCACGCTGCCCCTGGTTCCCCAGAGTCCATTCACCGTCCTTCCTCCAGCAAATGCCTCCCTTGAGCCCCACCACCCACTTACCCAGCAGCACGCTGGTGGCCCAGACTCCTGCAAGGATGGTACCGAAGGCGGCATTGGCTGTGCCGAGGTCTTGGCCGCAGACAGCAGGCCCAGGGTCTCAGCGCCAACTCTGGTCCCTGCCAGGCCACCAGCAATGGCAGAAGGGGAAGTGGGTGTGATTGCCTGGCCCTGACTGGCTCTGCTGCGCTCAGGTCTGCACCTGAAGCCTCCTCTGCCCTCCCCACCCAGGAGGCCCCGCCCTGCTCAGAGCCCCTGCCAGCCCGCACATTATCTCCCAGTTGGGGATGGAGGCTGGAAAGTGCTAGAAAGAATCGGAAGGTCCAGGAATCCCAGAGTCAGAGCGGGGCTCAGGGGCTGCTGACAGTGCGCCAGGCTCCACGGCAATACAGAGCAGGTCAGAGCAGAGGGCAGGTTCCACTGGGGCTCACGCTGCCTCGTCTGTCAGGTGAGCAAATCGGCAGCAGGTTCAATGAGCCAAAGGGCTTCCATGTTGCTGTGAAAAGTTACCAAGAGCTCAGCATCACCCCCATTTGGCCTCGGGAAGGACATCCGGGCAAAAGAAAAACAGCAGCCTATCTGCTATGGGAACCTAGCTATACTAGGGAACCTATACTATGGGAGCCTATCTATGGGAACCCTCGGGTGCGGGCGGGCGTATTTCAACATTTAGAACATCCCAAGACATAATAAAAATAGCTTGTCTGTGCAACTTAAGCTGTGTTTCTCCTTGAGTTATGTTTTTCTTTGAATTTAAGTTTGCTGGCTACAACGCTAATAGTATCTATATAATCTAAAGCTTCCCCTGCCTCGGGGTCTTGCTGACCTGCATGCCTGAGAGCTTGACCCCAGCCAGCTGGCTTAATAAACTGCTTGCATTTTGCATTACTGGCAGGTTTCTTTGTGATTCCTAAGAACTTGTGACCCTGGACCCTAGCAAGCCCACCTGACTTGCCCCCACAGTCCACACTCAGCACCGCTCCGCCACGTGGCTCTCTGCCAGACCCCGAGAGGAGCCTGGGCACCCAGAAACAGGTCACCCTGCGCCGGCCAACGCTGAGGTGACGGATCTCAGATCCTGAGGAAACTCCAGACCGGAGAAAGGGGAGGGAGGAGGGTTGGGAGCAGCCTGATCTGCCCCTTGACCTACACTCTGGGCTGCCTCCTTCACCTGACCCTGACCCCCGACTCCAGGCACCCCCACCTACCCAGCCTCTCCTTCCCCAGCTTCCCCAGGCCTGGGTGGAATGGAAGAAGAATCCCAACCCCCCAAGATGGGGAAGGCAGCGGGAGCCCCCCCCCCCCCCTCAGCCCTCCAGCCTCAGGCCCCAGCAGGGTGAAGCACTGTGGGCCCCCAAAGGGCTGGTCTTTAGCCCAAAATAAGCCCCAGGTCATATTTTCCACTTGGGCCATGAGGTCTGACTTGGTGCAGGTGGCGCGGGGAACTGGAGCGCACAGACTCAGTGCGGGGAGAAGTGAACGGCCGGCACCACCCGGCTGCCCCCTGCCACCCTCCAGCACAGCCCCTCTGCCAGGCACACGGGTACTGCCAGGCACACGGGCGAGAACATCGCTCTCCAGTCTCTGTGCCAGGACGCAGGGACAGGACAGTGGCCCCACACCCTACGCATGCCCGTGGGTGGACACCAGGCGTGGTCATGCCCCTGGTGCTAGTGGCCCAGGGGACCTGTGACTCTCAGCCCTATGGTTCCAGCCTGACGGTTCAGTGCTCAGGGCCACACCCAGCAATGTTTGGGGAACGTACATGCTGGGCTTGGGGCCTAATGATGCAAGTCACGCGTGACCGCAGCACTCTCTTCCCAGGCCTGAAGATGTGTTTTTGCTAAGTCCATGGCAAGACAGTTAAGAAAAGGTTCAGAGAGATTCCGTATGCACCAAGCCCAGCACCGTAAAATACACAGACTGAGCAACAGTGCAGGGGCAGGCGCCGGCCTTGTGTGCAAGCACCAAGATTCAATCCCCAGCACCCCATAGGCTCACCCCAGCCCGCCCGCATGGACCTCTGAGCAGAGAGCCAGGAGGTAATGCTGTGAGTGGCCCCAAGGCCACACACACACACACACACACACACACACACACACACACACACACACACACACACACACACACTCCAGCAAGTTCAAATAAAGTTAGAAAGTCAATAAAAAATAAACAGAAGTAGAGACTGCAGAGAAAGTCAGAGCAACCCAACACCAACATACATCCCGCCACAAGACCCTTGGACGTCAGATCATCCTTCACAGGTTGGCCCCAGGCAGTCAACAAGAACCCAAATATGGGGCTGGAGCGATAGCCCAGAGGGCAGGGCGTTTGCCTTGCACGCAGCCGGCCTGTGCCGGCCTGGGTTCGATCCCCGCCATCCCATATGGTCCCCTGAGCACCGCCAGGAGTGATTCCTGAGTGCAGAGCCAGGAGTAACCCCTGAGCATTGCCGGGTGTGACCCCCAAAAAAAAAGAAAAAGAAAAAGAACCCAAATATATCTGTTCTGTCATGTACCAGTGCGAGACTCCATGAACCCAAGCTGGACGCTGCCCACCCCTGGGCAATGAGGGCCCCATCAGTCCTCACACAGGGTCCAACAAGTTTCTGCCAGCCACCCCCTCCTCCTGCTGCCAGAGTGGGGCAGTGGGAATGAAGGACACCCTGTATGGCCTCTGGAGCCCTGCCAGGAGCAAGCCCTGAGCACCACCAAGAGTGGCCCCAAAAATTAAAACAGTAAAAATGGAACGAGCGCAGAGCCTGACTCCGGGTCCAGCCTGAATCTGATGTGAGAGAGAAAACATTTCCTCACTACGGAAGGCAATTGCGATTGGGATCATTTCCTGTTACCTCAGGCTAAGGTCACTCTAGAAATGCAAGAATGCCCCCAAACCAGGGGTGACAGGGTGACTGAGACTTGGAGAAGAGGCCACAGAGCTCCTCGCCCAGAAAACACAGGAAGGGCAGAGAGATAGTACAGTTGGGAGGTGCTTGCCTGCCAGGAGGGCTGGAAGACGTTTGCCTCGCACACTTCCTTCTGGGGTCAGTTCCCAGCATCCCTGATGGTCCCCTGAGCACCTCCAGGAGTGATCCCTGAGCATAGAGCCAGGAGTAAGCTGAGCACTGCTGGGTGTCAGCCAAAAAGTTTTTTTAAGAAAAGGAAAGAAAAGAAGGAAACAGAGAGAGAAATGTATAAGATGAAGGGGGCAATCATACTGGATCAGCAGGGCATGGGGGCTGGGACAGGCCCTCAAGAAGCGGATGCGGGTTCCGGCCCTGAGGAAGAGGAAGATCTGGAGACAGCAGGAGAGATCAAGGTCTTGGTCGGCGGGAGAGGCCCTACACCTGGCTACCCCAGTTACATCCCTGGCTACCCCCTACACCCTGGCTCCCCCACTTCCTACCTGGGACCCCCACCACTGGACAGCTGCCAGCCCGACCTTCAACACCTAGACAGGGAAAGGGGCTATAACCTCAGGGCCTTTTATTAGAAAAGTCATACAGGCCTGCAGAGAAAAACAGATCAGATAAAATCGCCAACATGTGGCCACCCCATCTTGAGATGAGTGGCGCCGTATTAGTGGATTGGCACAGTCCAAGATCACGTATGTCAGCGCGTGTCCAAGTGGCACATGTTAGTGGATTGGCACAGTCCAAGATCACGTATGTCAGCGTGTGTCCGCCTGCACATAAGCATTGAGGGTGAAGGAGCTTCTGCCGAGTCGCTGAGGGGGCAGCACAGGGCAGCGGCTTCCGGCATCCGCAGGGTCCTGTGTGACGCCGCGGCTGGAGTTGCTTCCCAGGAGACCCCCCAACCTTCCTTCTGTGAGCCCCCCAGGGGGACCTGGGGGGCCATATGTACTTCTGGTAGTTGGGGGGAGTCCTCCTCTTGCACCTCTGGGTGTGAGAGCAGTGAGTAGGTGATGGTCTTCTCAGCCTGGGGGTAGAGGGGCAGGTGTGCAGGACGGGGTGGGGTACAGGACGGGGTGGAGTACAGGAAGGATGGGGGTACAGGACGGGGTGGGGTACAGGACGGGGTGGGGGTACAGGATGGGGTGGGGTACAGGAAGGATGGGGGGTACAGGACGGGGTAGGGGTACAGGACGGGGTGGGGGTACAGGACGGGTGGGGTACAGGACAGGGTGGAGTACAGGACGGGGTGGGGGTACAGGACGGGGTGGGGTACAGGACGGGTGGGGGTACAGGACGGGGTGGGGTACAGGAAGGATGGGGGGTACAGGACGGGGTGGGGTACAGGACGGGGTGGGGGTACAGGACGGGTGGGGGTGAGGGCGGAAGGGCATCGGGTATCACCTCCTTCCTGGGTGCCTCCTGAGCGTCAGGGCCTGTGTCTGTGGACAAAAGCAGGGGTGAGGGGCTCTCCTGTCTCACGTCAGCCGGAGCCTGGCAGGAGCCGCCCTCAGCCCAGCACCACCCCCTGTGGTCCCAGTCACAGCCTGTGCTAGCAGCAGGCTGGCTAATGGGGTACATCCTGGGCCCCTCTTGGAGTGCTGAGTTTCCTCCAAGCAAAGCTGGGGTCAGGGGGTGAGAAAGGTGACTTTGGGGAGGGGACGGGCATTGTCCTGGACCTGGAACAGAGCCTTTGAGAGTTGGGGGTTTACCTGTGGCAACACGAGTGGGGACCAGCCTGCATGCCGTGCTCCCCACCACCTTCTGCCCTGCAGCAGCCTCTGGCAGCCTTAGAGCCCACCCAGCGTCCAGGGCTCTCCCTGCTGTCCTGTCTCCTGGCCCTCCGGTTCAACATACCCAGTCCAGACCAGCTTATGGACGAGTGGAGAGGGATGTGGGCAGGAAGAACCCCGGGTGGGGTCGAATGTCAGGGGTGGCCCGGAAGGACCAAAGGAATCACCCACCTAGGATCTGCTTCCGCCGAAGGCGCCACCAGGCGGCCACACCCACAGCCACAGCCAGCGCAGTCAGTGCAGCCAGCACGGCCACTGCCATCACCACCGGAGAACTATGGCTGGACGGGGTCCCTGGAAGGAGAGTTCGGGATGGGACCTGCAGCCCCACCCTCTGCCTGTCCCTATGCCTGTCCTGGAGCCCCCAGGCACCTCTGCTCCCCGCCACCCAGGCCTCTCCAGAAGTACAGCAGGGTGCGGAGGGCGCTGGCCTTGCACCTGGCAGACCGAGATTCGATCCCGAGCCCAGCAGAACGTACAGAGCACCACCAGGTGTAAGGCTGTAGGGTGTGGGGGGGGGGGAAGGAGTCCTCGGCCCTCAGGCTAATGGGGCACCCACACAGTCCCACTCAGCATCGCGTGAGGGACAGGCCATGCCAGGAGGCAAAGGCAGTAACAGGAGTAGTGAGAGTGAACCTCACCCCCTGGGCACCCCTCTGGCAGGATGGGGCTTGCTCTGGGCCCTGGCAGTCAGAACAGATTATTTATGACGGGGTTGGATGCCCTTGCCCAGCTCGGAGCTGAATCTCCCCGGCACCCTGCATGGTCTCCTGAGCCCCACCAGGAGAGATCCCTGAATACAGAGCCAGGAATAAGCCCTGAGCACCGCTGGGTGTGGCCTCAACACCTAAAACAAATTTAAAGTTTAAAAACTAAAACTAAAGTTCCCTTGCCCAGTGACCAGGCTGGAGCAGACGGCTCCCTAGTCTGTCTCCATCTCTACTGGCCCTTATGCCACTGACCACTCATGTTTCACACCTGTCACCAGCACACCCACCTCGGACGGAGATGGCCACAGGCAGCGAGGAGTGCACCGTCCTCCCGATGAAGCCCCGGCAGTGGTACTCGCCGCTGTGGCTCGCGTTTGCCTGCGGGATGGAGAAGTTCCGTTCCGTGGGAGAAACTCTTGGCTACCCGTCCTGGAAGAAGGTGATCTTGACCAGAGGCTTGTTCCTCCAGCTGTGGCACCGCAGCACGATGGGGTCCCCCTCCTGGAACTCCAGCGCGGGGGTCTGCAGGAGCAGCCAGTCTGGAGGACACAGAGGGTGGGGAGTCCTCAGCCCGGGGTGAGCAGGGGTCACCCCACTTGCTGCCTGGAGTGGACACTTTGTTGGGAGTGGGGCGGGGTGACGGGGCTGAGCCCCTGCTCGTCTGCACCCCCGCCAGCCTGGGGACGCACAAAAGTTCTTTCTCCTTGTGGGACTGTGGTTCTGTGAGGTCCACAGAGGGTGCCAGGGCTGGGCTGTATAGGTGGCCTTGGGCCCCCGACCGTCACACTGTTCAGGTCTCACAGGCTGGACCCAGCTTCTTGGCTTGGAGGGAGGTCACTGATGACAGAAGGGGTGTCTAGGGGCAGAAACTGCAGCCTGAGACTCCAGCCTCTGGGCCATCGCAGCTTTCTGTGGGGCTGGAGGGACCAGGTTCCCCGTGCGCACCCCCAAGTCCAGGAGGAAGTGGGGGCTCCTCTGCGTGCCCTTGCTGCACCACAGCGCCTCCAACCTTGTCCCAACTGAGGACTCCGAATCTTAGTGGCCCCACAGAGGAGCCCCAGGACTGCCCTGTCACCCAGGGCCATGAGACCAGTGACCCCAGCCCAGCCTGTCTCCTTCCCAGAAGGAGAGGGACCCGTGGGCAGAGCACACAAAGTGCCTTCCTGGCGGCAGCAGGCAGAGTTTCCCAACCCCTGAGGGGTCTGAGTCACAGCCTGCCGCAGAGGTGAGGCCCCCAAGCGGTGAGCACCCCACGTCATTTCTGCAGGTGCCCCCACCAGCCTGACACAGCCAATGTCTGCTGGAGCAATACCTCGAGAGCATGGAGCATGGGGTCCTGCCTGCCCGTCCTGCTCACCCGAGAACACAGTCAGCTGCACGGGGTCACTGAGGCGGCTGTGGTCAGTCCGGCAGCGGTAGAGCCCGCTGTCCTCACTGGTAGCCTGGAAACTCAGGCTGTGCTGTCCCCTGGGCATCCACGGAGCTGTCATTGCGGAACCAATGGGTGTCGGGGTCCTCCGGGCTGTGCGGCCCCTGGCAGTGCAGCGTCACCCAGTCCTCCCGAGCACGTTGGTCCAGGGGGGTCAAGGGTCACCACGGCCTTGGGGAGCTCTGCAGGGGATGCAGTGTGAGGACCAGCCATGCCTGCACCTCCCTGAGGTGCTCCCTCCCCATTCAGGGTCCTCACCGCCGCTACTCCTAAGGGCAGGGCTGCAGGGCACAGACCCCCCAGGGAAGCCTGGGGCTGGGGGCTCCCTACAGCACTGATCCCACCTGACAGCACAGTGGGTGGGACGCTTCTATGTCCCGCCCTCACTGGACAGCCTGGGGGCTGTAGGCTGAGTCACCAAGGGGTCCTGAGCCCCCAAAGATATACATCAAAGTCCCACCGGGCTACTTTCCACATCTCTGCGGATCTGCAGGACGTGAGTGATCACAGTCTCTGCTGAGGAGAGAGGGTGTGGGGCCAGGGCAGGCCTAAGGGGCAGGGGGCAGGCATGGGGCCAGGGAGGGCCTGAGTAGAGACCCAGGAGAGCTGTCTGCCCATGACTCAGGAGAAAAACAGTCACAAGGGCCCACACCAGGCCCAGCCACGGCACCTTCTCCTGGCCTCCGGTCTCTGGGAGCCCCACAACCCACACTCCACGCTGCACACACATGCATGTGCACACCTGCACACACCATACGTACAGGCACACCCAAACACACGCATGCTCTTTCCCTGCATACAGACACGCACACACATGCACGCACACGCATGGACACACGTGCATCCATGCATGCCAAGGACTACCCTCAGATGAGACATGGCTTGCTGGGACTCACAATGCCCCTCAGAGGAGGCAGCCCCCGCAACAATAACCGACACCCAGAGGCTTTTTCCTGGTGGGGCGCCCGGCTCCCCACTTCCTGGGATGAGGAGGCAGTGAGGGAGAGGTAGTGCCCTGCCCAGGGCTGCAGAGGCTGGACTCGGGGCATGCGCAATGCCTGGAGCCTGGACTTGGAGCCATGCACGGTGCTCACCAGATGTCCCGGTTTCATGAGCTGCAAGAGAGAACCCGCATCAGCAGAGTTGTCTGGGCTAGATCTTGGCAGAGTAACACCAGCCACGCAGAGCTCACGCACACCTGGGGGTGTCTGTGGACTCCTCAGCAGGCCAGACACAGGCCCCACCCCGCCCTGCCCTGGGACACTCACTGTGTCTGTCCTGCCTCCTTCTCCCTGGGCACCAGGAAGGTAGAAGCCATGAGTGTAACACCTGCACAGTGCTTCTGTCTCTGTGCCGCCCTGCCTGCTTCTTACCTTGCCTTGCTCTGTGCCCACACTCTCCCCTGATCCCTCCTCCACTGGGCCGGGCAGTCCATAGCATCCACCAGGGCCTCTGGTTAAAAAGGTTCAGGGGTTGTTGCTCTGAATGCAGTAGCCCCTGACTTCCCTCCCCAGGACTGCCTGGCGTCCCCACACACTGTTTAAGTAAATAAGGGGGATAACCCAGCCCTCCCCAGGACTGCCTGGCGTCCCCACACTGTTTAAGTAAATAAGGGGGAGAGATAGCCCAGCCCTCCCCAGGACTGCCTGGCATCCCCACACACTGTTTAAGTAAATAAGGGGAGATAGCCCAGCCCTCCCCAGGACTGCCTGGCTCCCCACACACTGTTTAAGTAAATAAGGGGAAGACAGCCCTCCCCAGGACTGCCTGGCGTCCCCACACACTGTTTAAGTAAATGGGGGGGAGATAGCACAGTGGGGAGGGCACTGTCATGCACACAGCCACGATGTGTCTGATCCCCAGCACCCATAGGGTCCCCCCGCACAGCCAGGAGTGATCCCCTGAATCCCTGAGTGCAGAGCCAAGAGTAAGCCCTGAGCATCTCCCTGGTGTGACCCCAAAAGCCCCCAAAATAAAAAACCAGAAGTGCCCCCGGCCTGGTCTGGCCCGCTCCTCTTGGGCTGTGTAAAGGTGCACAGCCAGGCACTGAGGTAGGGGGTCTAGTCCCAGGCCCCAGATCCCAGCCCATGACTTGTCCTGGCCTGGCCCCAGGTCCATGGCTGAGCAGAGGCCAGATTCCTCCCTCATACCCTGACACCTTGCTTTCTCCACACCCTGCAATGGCTCAGAGCCAGGTCCTTGCTGCATCCACCTTGTAGGTGTGCCCGGAGTGGGCTGAGGAACTCACCCCACGTCTGCCTGTCCGTTAGCGAGCTCCAACTCCGGAGCAGTCACCTGTCTCCCCTTCCTGAAACCAGCTCCCGGAATCCCCAGCTGTGATGGGCCGGGGGCGGACACCTGGGTGTAAGTCCAGCCCCCAATCTCTACTACTGTCCTCGCCTTGCGGACAAGGCGGGTGCTGGCCCCCACTCACCCAGCAGCAGAACTGCCCACAGCAGTGTGAGGCCCTGCGGACGGTGGGGCAGGAACCAGGGCCCCCATCACCCCAGGCTCTTCCAGCACAGGTCTCAGCGGGACAGAGAAATCTCAACAAAGAGGAAGCCTCAGGATCCTTTATTGCCTCCCGCCCCCTTCCTGCCTGCTCAGGGCCTCCCAGAGGGCCACCCAGAGTCCTGAATTCTGGAACTGGGAACCACGTCTGTCCGGCTCCAGCTTCCTCAGAAGGACGCGCCCTTCCTTCTGTGTTCAAGGCCTCTGGGGATAGGGTCAGCGCCCTCAGGGCCCAGCTCAACCCCACCATGCCCCGTTCAGCCCTGGCCCCTCCCAAGGGACCGCAGGAGGGGGCTGTTACCTTTGTCTCTTGCCAGACTCTGGAGCTGGGGCTCCTCTCACAATCACCCTGACCTGTGACATCCTCAGGACCACCTCGCCTGTGGCAGACGTGTGTCCCTTATTCCTGAGTAGGTGTGGGCAGCCCCATCCTGGCCTGCCGTCTCCCCTGGGCCTGCCCCAAGGCTGGTCACCACAGTGACCTGCAAAGGACCCTGCAGGGAGCCATGGCTCTCTCTCGCTCTTGCTCTCACCTGGCCGCAGCCCACCCTCTGCTCCCCAGGGACCAGCTGTGCTTTGCAGGGGGTGTGGGGTGGAGGGAAAGCACCACTCTCATGAAACAAACACACTGAAGGTTGGTGTTGCCGGTCTGGTGGTCACTTACAGCCCAGGCCACGGGACCATGGGCACTGGCCGGCAGAGGTGCTGCTGTGGAAACCCCATCATCTCTGCCCCCCAGGTCCCTGCAGCCAAGGTCCCTTTCGCATCAAAGCCTCTTTCCGGAAGCCGCCAAACCCCAGGAAATGACTCTGTCAAAATTGCCCCACACCCCCACGTGCTCCACACCCCACCCAGCGTGGGGACACTGCCCTTGCTCAGTCCCAATCACTCCCAGCTGCGTCAGGGCATTTAAAATAGTGGAACAAGGGGCCAGAGGGATCAGGCAGTGGGGATAGCACTGACCTTGCACATGCTGACCCAGGTTTGCCCCCAGCACTCCAGATGGTCCCCCGCAATCTGCCAGGGTAAGCCCTGGGCACCACCCAAAGCAAACATGAGCGATCAACGTTCACGCACCAGGAGCGCAAATTCTCTTTGCCGCTAGCCCAGGAGCTGAAGTAGCACCCCAGAGGGAACAACCTCAGTGGACAACCTGGAGGCGTGGGGCCCAGCAGGACCGGATACTGCCTCCCACAGCCAGCGGGACACGGGGCCAGCGGCTGAGTCAGGGTTTCCTCACCCACAGGGACAGGGCAGCTGGACAAGCCTCAATGCACTATTTGTGAGCGACAGGAGCCGTGACAGGGACCCTGACCAAGGGGGAGACTAACGGGGCAGGAAACAGCAGCGCCGATGCGCCCCATCCTCAAAGGGGAAGGGCAAGAGTGACCCCAGCTAACCCGGAGGGAAAGGTTTAGGGGAGACGCTGGCTGAAGGGGCAGCCCGGGTCACAGAGCAGCTGGGCGGAAGCTCGAATGCAGCCACAGCCCTGCCTGGGCAACACTGAAACCAACCCCAGCACCTGCCCCATCCATCCATGCTGCTCCTGGGCCACTGGGGAGAGTGGTTGGATCAGGGCTTGGCAGAGGGAAGCTGAATAAATACAGTGATAAGAACCCAAAGGAGGGTCGGTCCCAGCCCATTGCACCACTGGGTGTGAGCCAGGAGAGGCAAATAAGTGAGTAAAACAGCCTTCCCCCTCGTGGGCCACTGAGCACAGAGAAAGAGACTCTGTTGGCCGGAGCGAACCTGGCAGGCAGGCCCTCGAACACAGCCCTGACCCGAGCCTTGCCACAGTCCCCACTGCTCCCAAAAGCGGGACTTGATGTCAACTGCCAAAGTCAGTTGAAAGTGTCTGCAGGGGCCGGAGCGATAGCCCAGCGGTAGGGCATTTGCCTTGCACCGCGCCGGCCAGTGCCGGCCCAGGTTCGATCCCTGGCATCCCATATGGTCCCCCCGAGCACCACCAGGAGTAATTCCTGAGTGCAGAGCCAGGAGAAACCCCTGAGCATTGCGGGTGTGACCCAAAAAAGCAAAAAAATAAAGAAACAAACAAATAAATAAATAAATAAATAAATAAATAAATAAATGATATTTTTAAAAAGTGTCTGCAAACCCACAGGGAAGGGGCAGTGTTCACGAAGTTCGGGTCAGGACCCCAGGACACAGCAGGTGGTGGTGGAGACAGCTGGGGTCTCCTTAGCTTCAGGTCGAGCTGGGGGGTGGGGTTCTGGTCACTGACCACCAACAAGGCCAGGACAGGAAGGGCTGAGGCATTCCCAGACTGGTGGGCACCAGGGGCCTATAAATGCCCTCTGTCCAGCTGTCTGACGCAGGCTCCTGCCTATCTCTGCTGGAATCTCCGGACTCAACAGGGGTCTGACTATGTGTGTGGACAAGTACAGGGAACATTCTTCACATTTTCCAGAGCACAGTCCAGAGCATGAGCTGGTGTGAAGAGTAGTCCAGCTCTGGTTCCTTTGGTGTCAGGGTGAACCCCCCACCCCCGGTAGCCTGGAAACTCAGGCTGTGCTGTCCCTGGGCATCCACGGAGCTGTTATTGTGGAACCAATGGGTGTTGGGGTCCTCCGGCCCCCTCTAACTCTTGTGCAGAAACAGAGAACCTGGGACCTCTGAAACCCACACTGGTCAGATCCCCAGTACGTGAAAAAAGCCTTTGCAAGGTCATAGAAGCTGTGAGCAGTGGGGTTAGTTAGGCAGCTTGTTCCACTGACCCATTCCAAAGGCGTTTTCACACAAACAGGGTACTTGGAGTGTCAGATGGACAAAAGGGGAATGTATCAGGAGCGGAGTTCAAAACCACGCCTCCAGGAGAGCCTGACCAAATGCAGTGCCGGTCTTCTCGCCATTCTATGCTGTCCACCTAAACTCATGGCACACACGGGCAGACTGAGTTCACAGAGTGTAGCAAGTGGCCCACTCGCAGTGGCTGCTCGTGGGTCAGGGGAGCAAAAAGCCCCCAAGGTGCAGGACATCGGGATGGTGGCTGCCGAGCACAGGAGTGGCAGGAACAGCCAACACATGGAAATGGAATCGCAGGAGAAATGGTGATTACAGCAACGGGTGGGACACAGAGCTCTGAGACGAGGAGGACCAGCTGGATGAGCTCATGGCCCCTTAGGATCCTGAGTGAGGATTCGCACTCTCACCGGCACGGTCCAGGTTTGATTCCTGGTCATGGAAGTCAGCGGCTTCTTTTTTATGTATTTTTTTTCCTTTTTCCTCCTCTGCCATCTACACCTCTACTAAACCTGTTCCTACCCCTGTGTACCCGGGCCCGGTGCCCCAACACCAGCCAGCTCTATTCACCTCCTTCAGCCTATCTCAGCCTTCATGTCTCTGTCCTGCACGGGCAGCCGTCCCTTTCCTGGCCCAAACTCCATGAAGAACTCAGAGCCAAGGAAGCATGTTGCATGGGTCAGGAATCGAACCTGGGTCTCCCGCGTGGCAGGCAAGAATTCACCACTGAACCACCCATGCACCTGTCCTATATTATGAGCAAATGCAGCCGGCTTGGGGCACCATCTGCTCCGTGGGTGAAGAGGTTTCTCCTGACCAGTCCAACACTGACTAGGGGAACACAGGCGCCCAAGTTGTGGTGACGTCCTGCACTTCCTCATGGCTCAGACACTCAAACAGAGGCTGTGTCACGAGCCTCTGCATGTAAGCGACACCAGGGTCAGGACGTCCTAGATGCTTGTATCCTCACAGGGACCCGGGGGGCCCAAGAGTGGGGTGGGGGGCTGCAGCGTTAGCGAGGCCAGTGCGGGAGTGAATGACAGTCCCTGCTTCTGCCCCCCAGAGGCCTCCATAGCTCGTCCCTTCCAGGGTCCAGCACCACCCACCAATACACACCTACACCCAGAGTCCCGAGAGGTGGCCTTTGCTCTTGGCATCAGACCCGCATGGGAGAGCATCTGCCTGGGTAGAGAGAGAGAACCCAGCAGGCTCTTCTACTAAGCTTCTCCCCCACTTGGGGCTCCTGTTCCTTTCTCTTCTGCTTTCCAATAAAGTTTCCCACTTTCAAAGAAGCAAAGGACAGGGAGAGGGAAAGGGAAAGAAAAGCGAAAAGGGAGAGACCAGAAGAGGAGGGAGTGAAGGAACAGGTTTGAACACATGTGGGTCATGAGGACGGGTCGCTGGTGGAAGCTTGGCCCAAGAGTGTGGAGGCAAAGAGGAGCTGGGAAGAGAAGCGACCGGCAGAGCAATAAAGTTAGAGATGATCGCTCTGGACAAGAACTGAGTGTGGGCGCAGGTTAGGGACTTACATGATAACCTTCAGTACCTGTGTTGCAAACCATAAAAAAGCCTGAGACAGAGACAGAGACAGACAGAGACAGAGACAAAGACAGAGAAGAGACAGAGACAGACAGAGACAGAGACAGGGACAGAAACAGAGACAGAGACAGACAGAGACAGAGACAGAGAGAGAAAGTGCCTGTCATGGGGCAGGAGGGAAACTGGACACGGTGGAAATGTGCACTGGGCAGGGACAGGTGTTGGACTTTACATGACTGAGACCACCGTGGCCAACCTTGTCACCGTGTACCTCACTGTAATTCAGTTTCATTAATAAAAGCCGGTGTGATGGGCTGGAACTCAAACCCGGGCCTCCCACGTGACACACAAGATCCTACCACGGTATCAGCCACGCTCTATCCAGGGTCCAGCTGGCGGTGTCCACGGCCACACATAGCCGGCTCTGTGCGTAGACAATGCTCTAAGCATCCAAAACGTCTCGTGGTCGTTTGGATTAGAGGGAGGATGGTAGAAAGAACGGGCCTCGCCATATATGCGGGCCACTGACCATAGGAGGGGCTGCAAAGATGGCGGGTTAGGGCGGCGGTAGGCACTTGGGGTCAGGGGCACAGCCCCCACTCCCTCTCCAGCTCCAAGCCCCACAAAACCCTGAAGTTCAAAGACTCTGCTGGGCCCCCACACCCCCGCGGCAGAGTAGTGGGGGGTGGCGGGGTCCCAGCTGGCTGCACCCGCAGCAAGAGGTCAGGGGACCCTGGACGCGATGCTTAAAAAAACAGGAAGCTTGTCAGGAGTGGGATTCGAACCCACGCCTCCAGGGGAGACTGCGACCTGAACGCAGCGCCTTAGACCGCTCGGCCATCCTGACGCCGCGCCCGGGGCCTGCGGCCACTCGGACGGGCCGGCGGAGCGCGCGGAGCCTGGGCATGTGCGTGGCCGTGGCGCAGCCGCCGCTCCCGGGTCGGGGCGCAGAACCCCGCTGCCAGGTGCGCGCCGGCCCACGCGGCCCGGGTCGGAGAGCGGAGACGGCGCGGGCGGACGGGGCGCTCTGGGCGCGCGCCAGCAGCTCGGGCGGGGCGCGGGGTCGGCGTCGAGGGGGAGGCGCGAGCAGCTCTGGCCGCGCTCCCTGGTGGTCTAGTGGTTAGGATTCGGCGCTCTCACCGCCGCGGCCCGGGTTCGATTCCCGGTCAGGGAAGCTCTCTTTTGCTTTGCCCCTCTCCGCAGCTGTCGCCGTGGATCCCCGAGCACCAGGCTGGGTCTGGTGCATTTCCTCCGCACACAGACGGCTGCGCGTTTCTTAGGTTTTCTGCGAAACTGATGGCAAGGGCACGCAGTGCTGCACTAAAAAGAAGCCCGCTGCATGAGCCGGGAATCGAACCCGGGCCTCCCGCGTGGCAGGCGAGAATTCTACCACTGAACCACCCATGCCTCGGCTGAGCGCCTGCCCGAGTGTCAGCAGACACAGCGGAGGCATGGCTGGTGTCGGTTATGCGTCTTTCTAGGCAGCGCACGTCCCTAAGGTGGTCTGCCAAAGGGCTGGAAGGGGCCTCCAGGAATGTCCGTCTGCTCTGGGTCACGGTGAGGGGCCAGAGGGGCCAGAGGGGCCAGAGGGGGCTGGGCATCCTGCGTCTTCCAGCCCAGCCCGCCAGCAGGTACATGTGCGCAGGAGGCAGATGCTCAGAGGCTGCAGCAGCCGTCTGGTGCGCAGTGGGCTCGCGGAGAGCTGGGGGTCCCGGCGCCCAAGCCCACCTGTTGCCGTCCCCAGCAGTGCGCCTGCCTCTCTCGGGCCTCCTGTCCGCTCCCTTGTTCCCGGGTTTCTGGAGCACCGGCACCGACAGTCAAGGTCCGCGTTCACCGGGCCCTGGGGAGGACGCCAAGCCGGCAAAGCGGCCGCCAAGGGCTGTTTAGGGACCCGCTCGGGAGGCTGCGAGCACAGAGCAGTGTCCGCTGCCGTCCTTGGCTCGGCAGGCAAGCACACAGGCTCCTGGAGCGGCTGGAATCGTGGCTCCCCTGCTCTCCTTGTTAGTATAGTGGTGAGTAGCCCCACCTGTCACGTGGGATACTGGGGTTCAATTCCCCGACGCAGAGGTATGCACACACTGTTTTCATTTCTTTTTCTTTGTAAGGAAAAATTCTGTAGTAGGGCCCCGCAGCTGCCCTTGAGGAGGGAGGCACAGGACAAGTGAGGGTGGGGGACCCGAGTAACTGCTGCAGTGGACAGGTACACCAGACAGGGCACAGTGCACCGTGAGGGGAAGTTTCAGCCATTGCTCGGTGCCTTCCCTGGTGGTGTAGTGGTTAGGAGTCGGTGTTCTCCCGCCCTGGCCCGGCTCATTCCCAGTTAGGCAAGTCAGCTGCCTTTCTGTTCTTTTTTTACAAGACTGATATTTAAGCTGTCTTTAATTACAGATAGATTAAAAGCTTGCTACTGGAATTGTGCTTTTCTGTTTTTGTAAATTGGCATATTTTCACTTAAAGTATTAAAAAGTTTCCTGTGAAAAATGAATGCAGCTAGGAAATTTTTATGGAGCTGACAAGTGCCGCTAAGAATTGACTGATACTGCATATGTGCACAGGTAAGTGCCGCGACCCGGGAGACAGGCAGGACACAACACCGTCACAGGAAGTCTGAGCAGGCAAACGGTTTTCCCAGTGAGTGTCGAGAAGTCATCCTCAGCCAAGGCACGAAGGGCTTCATCAAACATATCTTTGGTAATAGCTGTATCAGACTGTCCCCTGAAATCTTCAAAAAGTTGCTGATATTTCAGAGCTGGTGTTTTGCCCTTCGATAAAATCAACTTTTTCAGTGCTTCTGCTAACTCTTCTTTCCGTCCTCGAGAGGTGGCACTCATTCCTGCGGTGAGAATGATCTGTCGACAGTGCCAGTCCGAGGGCAGCTGAGACTGCTTTAGAGCTTCTTGGTGCAGGCGCTTGGCTCCCTCAACATCAATTATCAACCTTGTTTGAAAACCTTACTTTAGCCGGGGCTTCTGCCACGAATTAATGATTCCAGCTGCCGAGGGTATGCAGAGACCATGCCCGGCTACTTCCAGTTTTTTCTCATCTCTACATATGCCTCGGTGAGAGCTGGCTGGCATCCGGGCTCAGCCGAGGCATGACAGTGCTGTGGGCATAAGCAATGTGGTCCTTAAGCACAGCCCTGTCCATAATCTCCTCCTCCATCTGCTCCTCACTCTGGTAGTACAGTGCCACTAGGTGGTGGGCCAGGCGCCTGTCATAGCCTAGCATGAGGAAGATCAAATCCAGCCTTGATAAGAATGTGTGTGGCAGCTGAATATTTTTCTTTTTTTAAAATATTTTATTATGCCACTGAGAGATATAAAATTACAAGACGTTCATGTTTGAGATTCAGTCACACAGTCCCAGCACCCGTCCCTCCACCCGTGCACATCTTCCACCACCAATGTCGACACTCCCCCACCAATTCCGATCCTGCTTCAAGGCAGGTTCTCTATCTCCTCCTTTCTCCCCCTACAACTCGCTTCCCTTTCTTACACATTGTGGATTTTAGTAAATACATTTAGAGGTTATCATGTGAATCTTTTTTACTATGGTCAAAGCACAGTTCTCAGATGGCATCATTTTCAATGATTATCAGCAAACAGTTCCCTACTCTCTCTTACCTAGCCTATGACTCACTTGGTATACCGGATTTTGAGATGAAGCCGGCGTGTCATGAGGATAGGGTTTTGTCCAGCTGTGAGTCCAGACTGAAGGATGACTGTGTTTGTGCTGTGCGAGGCTTTCTGACTTCTGGGAGCCTGTCAGAGGAGAGGCCACGGAGCAAAAAGCTGCCCCCACTCCAAGACACCCCATCAGTCTACCACGGGGTGGGCAGGTAGACTCCGCCCTGCACCTAAATACCTGGTGTCCGGCCGAAATCCCCTACAGCAGTTCTGGGTGGGGTTGCCAAGCCTTTGTGGAGGGAGCCAAGGTGGGGGAGATGGCCCGACTCCAGGCATCCTAAAAAGCCCGGGTTGGGGTAGTCGCTGAGTCCCGCATCCCTGGGCTTGAACTCGGCTTCTCTCTTGGGTCGGGCTGTGTCCAGCTGTGGAGTACAGAGGATGACTGTGGTTGTGTTGTACGAGGTTTTCTGACTTCTGGGACCCTGGTGGAGGACAGGCCAAAGAGCACAAACCTGCCCCCAAATAAGACGCCCCCATCAGTCGACCTCAGGGCAGGCAGGCAGACTCTGCCCTGCACCTGAATAACTCGTGTCTGGCCAAGAGCCCTAGCAGCAGTTCTGGGCGGGACTGCCAGGCCTTTGTGGATGGAGGCAAGGTGGGGGGGTGGTGGCCAGGTCCAGGCTCCATACAAAGCACGGTTGGTGTAGTCGAGGAGTCCCGCATGCCTGGGCTTGAACTCCGCTTCAAACCTGGGTCAGGCTGTGTCCAGCTGTGGAGTCCAGATATGAGAATGACTGTGGTTGTGATGTGCGACGTTTTCTGATATCTGGGAGCCTGGTGGAGGACAGGCCAAGGAGCAAAAATCTGTCCCCACTCCAGAAACCCCATCAGTCTAGCACAACGGGCAGGCAGATTCCGCCCTGCACCTGAATACCTGGTGTCCGGCCAAGAGCCCCAGCAGCAGTTCAGGGTGGGGTCACCAGGCCTTTGTGGGGGAAGCCAAGGTGCGGGAGGTAGCCCCAGTCCAGACTCCCTAAAAAAGCCTGCTTGGCTTAGTCACTGAAACCCTAGGCTTGAACTCGCTTTCTCTCTTGAGTCGGCTGAGGAGTCTGGACTAGTGGGTAACTGTGGTTGTGATGCACACCGTTTCTGATATCTGGGAGCCTGGCAGAGGAAAGGCCAAGGAACAAAAACCTGCCTCCACTCCAACAACCAATCAGTCTGGCACAGGGCAGGCGGGCAGAGACTCCGCCCTGCACCTGAATAAGTGGTGTGCAGAGGAGAGATGAAGAAGCAGTTCTGGGTGGAGCCAACGCCTTTGTGGAGGGAGCTAAATTGGGGGAAGATAGCCCCGTCCAGACTCCCTGAAAAGTCTGGTAGGTGTAGTCGCCGAATCCCAAAGCCTATTTCTTAAAAAATATTCTATACCACAGTTATATAAACAATTACAAAATATTCATGTTTGAGTTTTGGTTCTAGAATGTTTCCACACCCATTCCTCCACCCATGCCCATTTCCCGTCCACAATGCCACCACCTCCCTTCAACCCTGCAGCCCGCCTCCATGGCAGGTTCCTTATTTCCTTTCCCTCTCTCTATTCCATTTCTTACACAATGTGGATTGTAATATACTGTAGAGAAAAGACTGGTTCTATTAGTTTGATGTACCGTGTGGCCACTTGAACAACTGAATATTTTCAATGGTAGTCTTTTTGGATTCCACTGAGACTCAATAGGGTTTGCTGCTGCCAGGACAGATGTGCGTGCTTTAAGTTGACAAATAATCCCAGCCTTTGCAATGGAAAGAGTCTGCTGTTCCATGACTTCATGCAATACTGATGTTGTGTTTTCATTCATCTTGTCAAACTCGTCAATGCAGCAGATGCCATTGTCACTCAGGACAAGGGCACCGGTCTGCAGGACCAGCTGTCGCGTTTCAGGGTCTTTCATTACGTATGCGGTGAGGCCAACTGCGCTGGAACCCTTCCCTGTCGTGTACTGACCCCTGGGGACCAGGTTGTACACATACTGCAGCAGCTGGGACTTGCTGGTCCCAGGACCACCACACAGCAGGATATTGATCTCAGCGCAGAACTTGCCCCCTTCCTGTGTGTCTAAAACCCTTTCTTGTTCCACCGAAGAGCTGAAGCAACATTCCCTTCTTTATATCTTCATGCTCATAAATGCTTGGAGCCAAGGCTGAAGCAAGTCTCTCACGAATGTCTGGTTTCCTGGAAAGTTCCTTAACAATTCCACACACTTCTTGAAAAGAGTTTCTGTTCAGCCTCTTCATCAAGGCCAGTAGACGTTTGGCATCCGATTTGCAATAATGAATGACATCGATGTGCGCTTTTGTAGACAGACTTCACGTTACTCACTCTTGGATTGATGTGAAAGGAACAGCTCGATAGATGCCTGTAACATTCACTCTGCCCCGGGTTGAACCTTGCCAACAAGATCATTGTGAGCACAAAGGACAACAGTGTGAGGGGTCTGCCCTGCAGGCATATCTTCAGGAGACTCTTGAGGTTGGATCATCTGCTTGTCAGAGAACACGGAGCGGTTGTGAATCAGTGCCGTGCTGTGAGTCATGTGGCAGTGCTCACAGACGCCCGAGCTCAGCATGCGGCCTCGTCAGCTTCCCCGGGCCGTCTGCATGCACAGCTGGCACTGAGGAAGGCCTCCTGCATCTCCGGATGAGCCGGGGTGTCCTGATCACCAGGCCACTAACAGTGATCAGCTGGTCGATGTCTGCTGGATCCAAATTCCTCAGATTCCTAGTCTTTAATGTGTTGAAAGGTCTTACTTGAATCTGATGTTCTAAGATTGAGTCTGGATAATGATCAAAGAATATTTCATTGACAGCCATGTCAAATGTAGGAATAACTTCCTGTGGGTAGCAGATGAGCTGTCTGTATAGATTGTTGTCAAATGATTTTATGTGTTGACTGTTCACATTTAAAAACGGTTCCCCAGTAACATTAATCTCTGCAAGTTGTTGCATGTATATAGTTCGGTGGTATCTATGGCCCCATTTTCTTCTTCTTTAGCCAGCGGGTCAATAAAACACTGAAGAAATCTCTGAAAATTTTCTTTGCATGTTGCTACATTTACACCTGTTCCCCAAGTTACAAGTTTTTGGCCTAGAGATTGTTCACTTGCTACTATTTCTTCTGCTGCTGGCCCATCAGACTGCAAGTCCACCTGGAGGCCCTTCCGTGAGGACCCCAGGTCAGGTCTCTGCCTCACTGGGGTACCTCTAACACCGCTCCTTGGAGTCCCCTCTACTCTAGAGCTGGGGTGCCATAAGTCAGGGGTGAACTAACACCAAACTCGAGAGGAATGGCTGATGAGCGCATCTGAGGAGGGGCTGGAGAACACCACGCCTGTGGGGCCAGGGCTCTGCAGCTCAGCTCCGGGGAGGTGGGCATGGCTTGCAGTTCGCCCGTCGAGGTGGAATCCTCGCCTCTTCGTCTCTGGGATGGCGGGGACCTGGCATCATCGCTTTGAGCTGGTGATATGCGAAACACAACAGATGGCCATCAACAATTGTCTGCAGTCCCAGGCGTTGTATGCCTCTAAGAATGGCCCGGAAGCCCGTAGGCAGGAAAGCAAAATGCCCTGGGCATGTCAATGAGCTGGGCACACCGTCAGGCACGGCCGGCCAGTGAGTGGTCGAAGGCACCACCGCATATCCGGCCTAGTGGCCTGCGGTGGCGGGGGGGCAAAATTTATTCATGTATTTATTTTTGCTTTTTTTTTTTTTTTTTGGTCACACCAGGCAATGCTCAGGGGTTTCTCCAGCTTCTGCACTCAGGAATTACTCCTGGCAGTGCTCTGGAACCATATGGGATGCCGGGGATCAAACCCAGGTCAGCATGGGCTGGCTGCGTTTAAGGCAAACGCCCTACCCTCTGGACTATGGCTCCAGCCCTAGCTGCCTTTCAGTGCATTTTCATTTCTTCCTTTTTCCTCCTCTGCCATCTACACCTCTACTAAACCTGTTCCTACCCCTGTGTACCCGGAGCCCGGTGCCCCAACACCAGCCAGCTCTATTCATCTCCTTCAGCCTTTCTCAGCCTTCATGTCTCTGTCCTGCACGGGCAGCCGTCCCTTTCCTGGCCCAAACTCCATGAAGAACTCAGAGCCAAGGAAGCATGTTGCATGGGTCAGGAATCGAACCTGGGTCTCCCGCGTGGCAGGCAAGAATTCACCACTGAACCACCCATGCACCTGTCCTATATTATGAGCAAATGCAGCCGGCTTGGGGCACCATCTGCTCCCGTGGGTGAAGAGGTTTCTCCTGACCAGTCCAACACTGACTAGGGAACACAGACGCCCAAGTTGTGGTGACGTCCTGCACTTCCTCATGGCTCAGACACTCAAACAGAGGCTGTGTCACGAGCCTCTGCATGTAACGACACCAGGGTCAGGACGTCCTAGATGCTTGGATCCTCACAGGGACCCGGGGGCCCAAGAGTGGGGTGTGGGGGCTGCAGCGTTAGCGGGGCCAGTGCGGGGGAGTGAATGACAGTCCCTGCTTCTGCCCCCAGAGGCCTCCATAGCTCGTCCCTTCCAGGGTCCAGCACCACCCACCAATACACACCTACACCCAGAGTCCCGAGAGGTGGCCTTTGCTCTTGGCATGCGACTCCGCATGGGACAGCATCTGCCTGGGTAAAGAGAGAGAAACCCAGCAGGCTCTTCTACTAAGCTTCTCCCCACTTGGGGCTCCTGTTCCTTTCTCTTCTTGATCACTTGATCACTTGAATCCGTTATTCATCGATTTGCTCGAGCGGGCGCCAGTAACATTTCCATTGGACCCTATCACGTGCCAATGTATCCCAATGGCATCTGGTTGATTCAGGAATATGAAGAGCCTCAAACCGTTCCTTCAGGGTATTGACAAGGAAGTCTGACCATCTTGTAGGTGGGCGGCCACGTGATCTTTTGACATCCCGTGGGATCCAGTCAGTAATGGCTCTAGTCCAGCGGTTGTCTCCAAATCGCATTACATGTCCAGCCCATCTGATTTTCTATGCCTTGGCAAACGAGACAGAGTCCCTGATTCTGGAATAGCGATGGAGGTCAGAACTCTGGATTCCTTGTCTCACTTGAGTGAGGCGTAATATTCCAAGTATAGCTCTTTCGAATCCTCTCTGGGAGACCCGAATATCATTCTCATCCTGCTTTCGTAGAGCCCAGGTCTCTGAGGTGTATGTTAATGCAGGGAGAACGGTGGAGTCAAAGAGATGTGCCCGGAGCCAGAGGTTCTTTGTCCTTTTAGCTATTTCTTCGATGCCTTTGAAGGCATTCCATGCCGCTCTCTTCCTCCTGCGCAGCTCAGGTTTTAGGTCGTTCATCATGTTGATTTCTCGATCTAGGTACACATAACTGCTGCATTCAGAGATGTTTGTTCCATTGAGAGTGAATGGGGCCTCTGGAACTAGTTCATTCTTCATAAACATTGTTTTCTTTAGATTCAGCTGTAGACCTATCTTTCCACATTCTCGGTCGAAGTCAGCCAGCATTTGTGCTGCTTGGCTAATGTTTGGTGTTATTAGAACGATGTCATCAGCGAAGCGGGAGGTGGTGTAGTTGCCGACCATCTATCTTCACTCCCATTCCTTCCCATTCTAATTGTTGCATGATGTTCTCGAGGGTGGCGCTGAAGAGTTTTGGTGAAATGGTATCACCCTGTCGAGCCCCTCTTTTCACATTAATGATCACTTCTTTGTAGAATGGTGAGATCCTGGTGGTGAGTCCATAATACAGCTCGTGAAGGATCTTGATGTATTGGGTTTGAACACCCTGTTTGGCTAGGGCTTCGATGACCGCTTCAGTCTTCACAGAATCAAAGGCTTTCTGTAAATCAATGAACGTGAGACAGAGTGGCATCTTGTACTCCCTACAAACCTCAATGAGCTTGGTTACTGTGTGGATATGGTCGATTGTGCTGAATCCTTTCCGGAAGCCTGCTTGCTCGCATGGTTGTCCTTCATCTAGTGTTCTGCTAATCCTGTTCAGGATGACTCTTGTAAACAGCTTGTAGATGACGGACAACAGGCAGATTGGGCGATAGTTGCCAATGTCGTGAATGTCTCCCTTCTTGAACAGTAGAACTGTCCTGCTGGTTTTCCATTGGGAGGGCACCTTGCATTCGAACAGGTAGCGTGTGAAGAGCCGAGCTAGTGTATTGATGGCAGATTCTTCAGGTGTTCGGGTCTGACTTTGTCTGGGCCTGGTGCTGTTCCCTTCTTTACTGAAGAGATGGCATGTCAGATTTCAGAAGGGAGAACGTTGGGAATGACATATCCATCCTGTGGAATTTGGTATGTGGGCAGGTGGATGTGGCTATCAAAGAGATTTGAGTAGAAGTCCTGGATAATCTTCTCCATTGCCTTTCTGGAAGATGTGATAGATCCATCAGGGCATCGGAGGGCAGTCATCTTGGTCTTATAGTTGGCAAAGGACAGGCGGGCAGTGCGAATGCTTTTCCCGGCTTCTGCTGCATCTTCCAGTATTTCTGCTCTTCTGTCTTTGAGGTCTTTTATCGCTTCTCTGCACCATTTAGCAAGCTTGTACATTAGCATTTGGTCTCCTGAGGCTCGTGCCTTGCCACATTGGCAAATGAGCTCAAGAGTTTCTGAAGACAGGTGTCCTATCGTATCTTTCTCTCTCTCGGCATTCTTCGCACAGTCATGGAGGTGCTGAACCAGTCGGTTGTATTCTTCATCGATGTCGTCAATGATGGTATCTTCCCATGTTGCTGCAATGGTGCCAAAGAGTTCCCAGTTGGTGGTCGTTCTGGGAGTTCTCTTCTTAAACTTTGCAGCCTTTTCTCCCCTTGCGGCAAGTAGAATTTTGCACGAAGGAGACGGTGGTCCGATCCTGTTTGGAATTTGGGGACGACAGCTACATCTGTCAGACAAAACCGTCGATTGAAGGTGATGTGGTCAATTTCATTGTGGAACTGTCCACCAGGAGATTCCCATGTCCAACGTTTCGCTTTAGCCTTCTGGAACTGTGAGTTCCCATGAATGGTCTTGGTGGACATGATGAACTCAGATAGTCTCTCACCCTGTTCGTTCCATTCTAGACCACGGGTCCCGATGTGGAGTTCTTCAGCCGATCTTCTTGGTCCTATCTTGGCATTAAAATCACCGACTATGATCTTGTAGAAGGTGTGATCTTTTTTATAGAACTCCTCCAGTTCCATGTAGAATTTCTCAGA
>JAJIBD010000564.1:0-97328 GCA_021461705.1 Cryptotis parvus
ATCACTTGATCACTTGACATCCCGTTAGTCATGATTGCTCGAGCAGCCACCAGTAACATTTCTATTAGACCCAATCACATGCCAATGTATCCCAATGGCATCTGGTTGCTTCTGGAATACAAAGAGATGCAAGCCATTCGTTCAAGGACTTGATGAAGAAGTCTGACCATCTTGTAGGTGGGCAGCCATGAGATCTTCGACATCACATGGGATCCAGTTGGTATCAGCTCTAGTCAGTGGTTGTCTCCAAAATTGCATTACATGTCCAGCCCATCTGATTTTTGATGCGTTGGAAAACGAGACAGGGTCCCTGACTCTGGAACAGTGACAGAGGTCGGAGCTCAGGACTCCTTCTCTCACTTGAGTGAGGCGTGATATTCCAAGCATAGCTCTTTCGATTCCTCTCTGGGAGACCGAATAGCATTCTCATCCTGCTTTCGTAGGATGCAGGTCTCTGATGTGTATGTTAATGCAGGGAGAACAGTGGAGTTGAAGAGATGTGCCCAGAGCTGGAGGTTCTTTGTCTTTTAGCTATTTCTTCGATGATTTTTTAGGCATTCCACGCCGCTCTATTCCTCATGCCCAGCTCAGGTTTTAGGTCTTTCATCATGGTGACTTCTCGACCTAGGTACACATAACTGCTGCATTCAGAGATGTTTGTTCCATTGAGAGTGAATGGGGCCTCTGGAACTAGTTCACTTTTCATGAACATAGTTTTCCTGAGATTCAGCAGTAGACCTATCTTTCCACATTCTCGGTTAAAGTCAGCCAGCATTTATGCCCCTTGACTAATGTTTGGTGTTATTAGAGCAATGTCATCAGCAAAGCGGAGGTGATGTAGTTGCCGACCATCTATCTTCACTCCCACTCATTTTTTAGGATATAAATGAATGGGGGTGAAGATAGACGGTCTTCTGTCTATTTTCTGCATTCATTTGTAGGATATATATAAAAAAGTCACTTGTGACTTGTCTTCCCGTTGTTCATAGTTTTGCTCCCGAGCAGGCGCCAGTAACGTCTCCATTCATTGGGAATGAGGTCCATTGTTACTGTTTTTGGCATATAGAATACACCAATGGAAGTTTTCCAGGCTCTGCCATATAAAAAGTATGATATTAATTTAATATCCAAGGCTGGGCAAAATATGGAACAGCAGGACTTGTCAGAGGCTGAAATTTACCACAAGCATGTAGGGGTCAGAGGAGTTAGATAAGATAGAGAGGGAACCAATATAATATACTAATAATTGTCGGAAATGTAATGCCAGACTAGAACAAAGCACTGAACATAGGCTAAGGGATATGCATAATAATCCCTAAATTTATGTATCACAAACCACAATATGTAAGGGAGGGAGGGAAAGAGGGAGAGACAGAGAGTGAGTGAGAGAGAGAGGGAAAGAGAGATAGATAGAGAGAGAGAAAAGCGAAGAGAAGAGAAATAGTGTCCGCCATAGGGGCAGTCTGGGGGAGACTGGGGAGGGAATCTGAGGACATTGGTGGTGGGAAATGTGCACTGGTAGATGGATGGGTGCTGGATAATAAAATTATAAATTAATTTAATTTATTTTAATTATAATAAAATTAATATAAATAAAGAATACTTCAATTGAACAATCATCCCTTCCTATTTTGAACTTCCTTCAAGCCTTTTTAAACTAACCTAATTAGCCATTTTTAAATAAAATGTAATTGATGGGAAAATATATCTCAGCTTTATAAACACAGATTTTTTAGCTACAGTTCCAATTTGTCTTTCAAATAAAGAAAATACAATCTACGTAATGGGACCGGAGCAATAGCCCAGCGGGTAGGGCGTTTGCTTTACACACAGCTGGCCCATGCCGGCCCAGGGTCCGATCCCGGCATCCCATATGGTTCCCCAAGCACCTCCACGAGTAAATCCCTTAGTTCAGAGCCAGGGAGAAACCCCTGAGCATTGCCGGGTGTGACCCAAAAAGCAAAAAAAAAAAAAAAAAAGAAACAAAGAAAGAAAGAAAATACAATCTATGTAACATTTCAAAAGTTCTGTAAAGATTTTCCAACTCTAGCACTTCTAATTATATATGTATATAAACTTTCTTGGTAGAAATTGGCACTTCTATTTATTATTGAATCACTTAAATCACTTGAATTCCGTTACTCATCGATTTCCTCGAGGGGGCACCAGTAACATTTCCATTGGACCCTATCATGTGCCAATGTAGCCCAATGGCATCTGGTTGATTCATGAATATGAAGAGCCTCAAACCGTTCCTTCAGGGTCTTGACAAGGAACTCTGACCATCTTGCAGGTGGGTGGCCATGTGATCTTTTGACATCCCGTGGGATAAAGTCGGTAATGCCTCTAGTCCAGCGGTTGTCTCCAAATCGCATTACATGTCCAGCCCACCTGATTTTCGATGTCTTGGCAAATGAGACAGCATCCCTGATTCTGGAATAGCGACCGAGGTCAGAACTCCGGATTCCTTCTCTCACTTGAGTGAGGCATGATATTCCAAGCAGGGCTCTTTAGATTCCTCTCTGGGAGACCCGAATAGCATCCTCATCCTGCTTTCCTAGGGCCCAGGTTTCTGAGGCATATGTTAATGCAGGGAGAACAGTGAAGTCAAAGAGATGTGCCCAGAGCCGGAGGTTCTTTTCTCCTTTTAGCTATTTCTTCGAGGCCTTTGAAGGCATTCCATGCCGCTCTCTTCCTCCTACGCAGCTCAGGTTTTAGGTCGTTCATCATGTTGACTTCTCGACCTACGTACATATAGCTGCTGCATTCAGAGATGTTTGTTCCATTGAGAGTGAATGGAGCCTCTGGAACTAGTTCATTTTTCATAAACATGGTTTCCTTTAGATTCAGCTGTAGACCTATCTTTCCACATTCTCGGTCGAGTTAGCCAGCATTTGTGCCACTTGGCTAATATTTGGTGTTATTAGAACGATGTCATCAGCGAGCGGAGGGTGGTATAGTTGCCAACCATCTATCTTCACTCCCATTCATTCCCATTCTAATTGCCGCATGATGTTCTTGAGGGTGGCGCTGAAGAGTTTTGGTGAAATAGTATCACCCCATCGAACCCCTCTTTTGACATCAATGATCACTTCTTTGTAGAATTGATAGTTACACCCAGCAGAGCAGAAACCAGCTTACCCGTTGAACATGGTTGCTTGCGCGGCGTGATTTACCTTCAAATTACAGTAAATATTCTACCCACCCCTCTGAGAGAGCCCACAAAGTAATGAGAATATAGCACCTGCACCACAGAGCCTGGCAAGCTGTCCGATGCGTGTTCGATATGCCAAAACCAGTAACAGAAATGTTTATTTTCCTGATCCAGAAAGAGCCCTTAATACGGCAGCAATAAGAAAGGCAAACAAGCACTGCCTGATAAAGTTTCACGGCCATCCTAGGATGCCAAAATGAAGAAGGACTAAACTGACTGTCTGTATTTTTAATGCCACGTGCGCTGGCATCGGAAGCATATATTGAGGATCTGATGCTGCAAGCTCAAAAGATCCAAGTACGATATCCTCGGTCTGACTGAGATGAGGCATCAGTCGCATCATGCTGTATTGGACACAGGAGAAGAATTGTTCCTTGGAACATGCAATGAAAAGAGGCGTTGGTGGCGTTGGTGTCCTTTTAAACACGAACATGGCCATCAACATTGATTCATTTGAATGCCTAACAAACCGGATAGGAAGATTACACTTGAAGAGATGTGGCCCACTGCCATCAATTTCTATCTTCATTGTCCTACGCACCAAAATCCACATATAAAAGAAGATGAATTTGAGAAATTCTACATGGAACTGGAGGAGTTCTATAAAAAAGATCACACCTTCTACAAGATCATAGTTGGTGATTTTAATGCCAAGATAGGACCAAGAAGATCGGCTGAAGAACTCCACATCGGGACCCATGGCCTAGAATGGAGCGAACAGGGTGAGAGACTATCTGGAGTTCATCATGTCCACCAAGACCATTCATGGGAACTCACAATTCCAGAAGGGTGAAGCGAAATGCTGGACATGAGAATCTCCTGGCTGACAGTTCCACAATGAAATTGGCCACATCATCTTAAATATACGGTTTTTTCTGACCGATGTTGCTGTCGTCCCCAAATTCCAAACAGGATCGGACCATCGTCTCATTCATGCAGAATACTACTTCACAAAGCGGGGAGAAAAGGCTGCAAAGTTTAAGAAGAGAACTTCCAGAAGGACCACCAACTGGGAACTCTTTGGCACCATTGCAGCAACATGGGAAGATACCATCATTGGCGACATCGATGAAGAATACAACCGACTGGTTCAGCACCTCCATGATTGTGTGAAGAGTGCCGAGAGAGAGAAAGACACAAAAGGACGCTTGTCTTCAGAAACTCTTGAGCTCATTCGCCAACGTGGTAAGGCGCGAGCTTCAGGAGACCAAATGCTGGACGTCCAAGCTTGCTAAATGGTGCAGAGAAGCGATAAAAGAAGACCTCAAAGACAGAAGAGCAGAAATACTGGAAGATACAGCAGAAGCCGAGAAAAGCATTCACACCACCTGCCTGTCCTTCGCCAACTGTAAGACCAAGATGACTGCCCTCTGACACCCTGATGGATCTATCACATCTTGCAGAAAGGCAATGGAGATTATCCAGGACTTCTACTCAAATCTCTTTGATAGACACATCCAACTGCCCACATACAAAATTCCACAGGATGGATATGTCATTCCCAACATTCTCCCTTCTGAAATCCGACATGCCATCTCGTCGTTAGGGAACAGCACCAGGCCCAGACAAAGTCAGACCCGAACACCTGAAGAATCTGCCTTCGGTACTCATCAATACACTAGCTCGGCTCTTCACACGCTACCTGTCGAATGAAAGGTGCCCTCCCAATGGAAAACCAGCAGGACAGTTCTACTGTTCAAGAAGGGAGACATTCACGACATTGGCAACTATCACCCCATCTGCCTGTTGTCCGTCATCTACAAGCTGTTTACACGAGTCATCCTGAACAGGATTAGCAGAACACTAGATGAAGGACAACCATGCGAGCAAGCAGGCTTCTGGAAAGGATTCAGCACAATCGACCATATCCACACAGCAACCAAGCTCATTGAGGTTTGTAGGGAGTACAAGATGCTGCTCTGTCTCACGTTCATTGATTTACAGAAAGCCTTTGATTCTGTGGTGACTGAAGCAGTCATCGAAGCCCTTGCCAAACAGGGTGTTCAAACCCAATACATCAAGATCCTTCATGAGCTGTATTACGGATTCACCACCAGGATCTCACCATTCCATTTATTTTTATTTTTCAATTTTTTATTGAAACACGGTGAGATACATAGTTGCAAAGATGTTCATGACCAGGTTTCAGTCACAGAATGTTCCAACATTCATGTATATTTTCAACCACCATGCCCCCTTTTGACTTCCCGCCTCTCTCTTCCCAGCCTGTCTCTGTGGTTGGCACTTTCCTTATTTCTTTCTCTCTCTTTTCTTTTGGGCATTATCGTTTGTTGTACAGATACTGAGAGGTCATCATGTTTGTTTGGCTGAGTGAAATCAGCCAAAAGGAAAAAAGAAAGATATAGAATGACTGCATTTATTTGCATTATATATATATGTATATGTATATATGTATATATACATATATACATATATAATGCAAATAAATGCAAATAAATATATATGTATATATATATATACATATATATATGTATATATACATATATATATATATAATGAAACTAATATCCAAGGTCAAAGTCAAAGTGGATCAGAAGGTCTTGTCAAAGGGGGAAACCTACCAAAAACATGTGGGAGTCAGTGGTTAGGTAAGACGGAGAAGGGAGCAGTGTGCTAATAATTGTTAAAAGTGATAATAACACCCTAGAACTGAGCATTGAATATAAGCAAAAAGATACACATAATAACCGCTAAATGTACGTATTGCAATCCACATATGTAAGAGAAGGAAGAGAAAAAGAGAGAGAGAAAGAGGGAAAAGAGATAAAGAACCTGCCATAAAGGCAGGCTAGGGAAGGGGGTAAGGAATTGGGGACTTTCTTGGGAAATGGGCACAGGTGGATGGCTGGGTGCTGGAACACTGTAAGAATGAAACTCAAACATGAACATCTTTGTTAGTATCGTTCATGGTGCTTTAATAAATTATAAAAAACGTGAGACTAATACCCAAGACATAAGAAACAAGGGTCAGGAGAATGGATCCACAATTGGAAGACTCCTCCAAATTATATTTGCCACACTGTCCTTTTCGTTATTCTTTCAACATATATACTAAACACTTGTTTATTTGTAGCATACCAACATAACATCGGATGCTATAGAATAATAGATTTGGTCTATTTTTTTTTCAAAAAGTCTCACCAACAGGACTGCAAGTATAGTACAGGGTTTAAGGAACCAACTTGACTTGCATGTGAACTGGATTGTAATCTTTGGCACTACAATAAAGTACCTCAAGCATTGTCAAAGTGATCCTTGAATAAAGAACCAGAAATAAGCGTTAGACACCAACAGATGTCCCTTTCCCCCCAAAAAATGCCTATCATAGGAATCACAAATGCATGTGAGACATTAAACCTGCCAAGTAGCACCAAGAGAGCTATATATCCGTAAGACTATCTACAAGGATTTATCCTGAACAAAGAAAAAAAATCACAAAGATACTAATCAATGTGAGGGATGTATTCTTGGTTTAAAATGTGAAGTCTAGATAAGAAATAAGGAGACAAAAAAAGGAGGTGGAAGGTGAGGAGGATACAAAAGGAGGTGGGAGATGAGGAAGATACAGAAAAATAAAAGGAGAAAAAACAGATTGAACATTTTGGGCAAAGGGAATAGAGGTGTAAAGGTTCTCAGGAAAGGTATATAGCCATTGAAAAAGGCAAGCTGCAAGTGATAGAATGCTTGGAAGTAGATGAACTCCATCAGAGAGGGTGACTAGATTATAAAGGGTTTTTGCAGTTGTGGAAAAATGCATTCATTGCCCTAGTGCAGTGGGAGGTCTTTGCAATGTTTAAATTCAGTCATGAGCAAGATTAGAACTGTTGTTTGAAAAGATCATTTCACCTACCAAATGGAGAAATGGGTTGGCACTACCAAGCAAGAGATGATATTTGTATACCAACCTGAAGCTATTTGGGATGAGAGAGATGTTCAGTCTATGTATTGATGATAGAAATGGAAAAAAATATGCGTTTGAGAAATATGTGAGTGGTCAAACTAACAAATACAAAGACTGTTGTGGATTGGTATGATGTGCAAACAATTCATTATTAAGATTACTCTTGTTATGCCTCTGTGGCCTTAAAAACAACTAGACAATTTAAGATGCTATTCATTGAATAATATAACAGTCAAAATCATATTTCATGAAGAGGTTTGGTTTTTCTGGTATTGGATTACTTTGGATAATGCTTTTGAAAGGGGTATACATCAGGAGCTCTTCGATTCTTGGCTGATCATGAGGTGTCCAGGAGGGAGGGCAGGTTTGGGCCTTTGCCCCCCACCCCATCTGAGCCTCAGAAGAAACCAGAGGAACCCCCCACACCACGATGAAAGCTATTTTCAACATCCAGATGCCACAGCTTGTCAGAACTCTACCCAAGAGAGAAGCCAATCTCAAGTTCAGCTTGTCAGAACCCCACCCTAGAAAGAAGTCTATTTCACAGACACAGATGGAGCTGCTACCGGCTTTCCCCATGCTCGGCTGATCATGAGGCATCCAGGAGGGAGGGCAGGTTCGGGCCCTGGGCCCCCACCCCAATAGAGCCTTGGAAGAAGCCAGAATAACCCCCCCCCGTACCATTTGGACAACCATTTTCAATGTCTGGATGCCACAGCTCCTCAGAACTCCACCCAAAAAAGAAGCCAATCTCAAGCCTAGCTCGTCAGAAACCCACCGTAGATAGAAGCCTATTTCACAGACACAGATGGAGCTGCTACCGGCTCTTCCTGTTGTGCACAACCGCATTGGTTGTGTGGTACATCAGTAAATGCAAAAACTGAGAGTGCCTGCACAGCATACCCTGGAAAGCTACCCGTGTTGTATTTGATATGCCAAAGACTGTAACTAGAATAGACCTCACTCCCATGACTTGAAGGAATGGTTTGAGACTCTTCATGTTCCTGGAGAGAGCAGAGGCCCTTGGGCTATACTAGCACATGACAGGGACAAATGGAGATATTACTGGTGCCTGCTCCAGCAAATCAAAGAACAACAGGAAGACCAGTGATCTTTAGGAGGTTATATGAAAAAATTTAGTTAATGATGAAAAATTGTCACTGACATAGAAATGGTGACAAAACTCTGTGTAATTGAAATGTTTTAAGGAGACTATCATGATAATGACAAGAATTAATAACTGAGAAGGGTATAACCGATGAAAGAGGTGCAGAGAGGAGTAACATCTGAGTGCAAAAATAAATCGCACTTTTAAAAAGTCAGCAAACCACCCCAGCAAAAATGACAGCATTTTTTTTTTTTGCTTTTTGGGTCACACCTGGCAATATTCAGGGGTTACTCCTGGCTCTGCACTCAGGAATTACTCCTGTTGGTGCTTGGGGGACCATATGGGATGCCAGGGATTGAACTCGGGCCAGCATGGCCCAGCCGCATGCAAGGCAAATGACCTACTGGCTGAACTATCACCCCAAAAATGACAGCATTTTAAGAAAGAGCACATATTCACTCTTCAAAAATCTGAGGAACATAATGCTGAATCCTAAACATGACTATTATATTTTCAATAAACTACTAATTGAATGTATTCACAACAGCCAATTTGTTGTATTAATTGAACAAATGTTAAACTGAATGTGCTGAGGAGTTTACTTGTATCACTTGTCTTCCTGTTGCTCATCGATTTGCTCTAGTGGGCGCCAGTAATGTCTCCATCAGTGGGGAATGAGGTCCATTATTGTTACTGTTTTTGGCATATCGAATACACCATGGGTAGCTTGCCAGACTCTGCCATGGGCTGAGGAGTTAATGGAACATAAACAAATGGAGTGAAAAGCTCCTCTAAGAAATGTAGCTGTAACAACATTGTCCAGGGAGTAAAGCACTTGCCTTCCTTGCAGTTGATCCAATCCCAGGCACTACATGCGGTTCCCTGAACACCACCAGAAGTGATTACTGAGTGAAGAGCCAAGAGTAAGGCCCAAGCGTCACTTGAGATGGCCCCCAAGACAACAACAAAACTAAAGTAATTTTGATCTATGTTAAGGCATTGAAATGCTGTAAATTGGGTGAATTGCGAATGTGATTATGTAGATTACCAACATGGAGAATGAAGTCCTAGAATGTCAAAACTCAGATTTACAAGGAAAATTGTGAGTGAAATGCCAATATCTTTAGTCATCTGGTGAAGTGATGTAATAGATAGTAAGGAATATGGGAGAAGAGAGCTTAGGTTGAGCCAAGTAAAGCAACCCTCTAAGAAACTAGGAAATAAAAGTTTCTGAAGAAATAGATAAAGAAACCATTAGTCTTACTGGTCTCAAGCACAATAATCTGAGATTGTTGCTACTTTTGGGCAACAGAAAAATGTTTAATATAAATATATATATGGATTATATACACATATATATTTCTCTCTCTCTGTCGCTTTCTAATTTCTTAGGGGAAATAACACCGTGGGCACTAGGGGAACTAGCATTTTGGGGGTGTTATAGTGCGGTTTCATATACTTGAAGAAGCGTAAGCCTGTACTCCTAAAACATAACAAGTGTTATGAACCAATGTTGTCTAAATAAAGAAGTGTAAGCCTGTACTCCTAAAACATAACAAGTGTTATGAATCAATGTTGTCTAAATAAAAGAAGTACATAACAGCAAATTAAACAGCAAAGACACAATAAAAAACTTTGTCATATTAGCCAATACACTTCCCATATTCTTTCTTATGAATATTTGTAAATAAAAAAAAAAAGAACTATATATTGCAAAATGGTAATAATACAGACATTTTCTTATATAGATATACTTGAATATTTATAATCAATTATCTCCTGTTCGGTAGTGAGGAAATTTCCAATTTTCCAATCCCATAAGTAATTATTAGTGTTCACATCTATGATAATTTCCCAAGGAAAGGCAAATATTATTTTTGAAAAATTTTCTTCATCAATTAAGTTAGTGTAAATCCATAATTGAGAATGTGATAGCTCACTAATCCATAATAAACTCCTAGAGGTCATATTGTGAAATATATTAATAGGCAATTACAGAGAAGGCAAAAAAAATATTCTTTATTTTTTATGACCAGTAAAAAGTGCCATGATAATTTTGCAAGGTTAATTGCTCTTTAATTGTAAATTAGAATCTGTGATAATAAGAAAACATTTGAAATAAGAATTATCATACTTACAAGACAAAAGAGAAAAACAGGTTCACACTTATCCTTAAATGATTGCAAAGTCACAATGTTGTCAGCCTCGGCCTGAAAAAACATAAATACTTCTTACGAGAATAAAATAAACTTAAAAAATAAAAAAAATAAAATAAACTATATTCAAGTCATTTGCTGTACTGTGTTAAAAAACACACAGATGAATACAGTATTTATTTTTATATCCACATTTTATACCTACATTTTCTGAATATGTCATCACTTGATCACTTGAATCCCATTATTCATCGATTTGCTCGAGCGGGCACCAGTAACATTTCCATTGGACCCTATCATGTGCCAATGTAGCCCAACGGCATCTGGTTGATTCAGGAATATGAAGAGCCTCAAATCGTTCCTTCAGGGTCTTGACAAGGAAGTCTGACCATCTTGTAGGTGGGCGGCCACGTGATCTTTTGACAACCATGGGATCCAGTCGGTAATGGCTCTAGTCCAGCTGTTGTCTCCAAATCACATTACATGTCCAGCCCATATGATTTTCGATGCCTTGGCAAATGAGACAGCATCCCTGATTCTGGAATAGCGACCGAGGTCAGAACTCCGGATTCCTTCTCTCACTTGAGTGAGGCGTGATATTCCAAGCATATTCCTCTCTGGGAGACCCAAATAGCATTCTCATCCTGCTTTCCGAGGGCCCAGGTCTCTGAGGTGTATGTTAATGCTGGGAGAACAGTGGAGTCAAAGAGATGTGCCCGGAGCCGGAGGTTCTTTGTCCTTTAGCTATTTCTTCGATGCCTTTGAAGGCATTCCATGCCGCTCTCTTCCTCCTGCGCAGCTCAGGTTTTAGTCTTTCATCAAGTTGACTTCTCAACCTAGGTACATATAACTGCTGCATTCAGAGATGTTTGTTCTATTGAGAATGAATGGGGCCTCTGGAACTAGTTTATTTTTCATAAACATGGTTTTGTTTTAGATTCAGCTGTAGACCTATCTTTCCACATTCTCTATCGAAGTCAGCCAGCATTTCTGCTGCTTGGCTAATGTCATAGCTGTTTTAATAGTCAAACTGCATAGTTTGGCATTATGATTCCTGAGTAATTTGATTTTAAATTTCCTTCTCTTTGTTTGGCTTTCTGGTACCCAAATTTCAGCTAAACTCATTCACCTGTCATTTGCTATGCATTGTCTTCCTCATGGCCGGCTTCTGCTTTGCCTTTGCCACTCTAGCTCAAGCAGCCTTTCAAGAAGCTTCTCTACATTACTCTTTTCTTTTATTTTATTATACCACCGTGAGATATACAATTACAAAGATGTTCATGTTTGGGTTTCAGTCATCCAGTGTTCCAGGATCCATCTCTCCACCAGTGCCCATTTCCCACCACCAATGTCCCCGATTTCCTCCCCCCAAGGCAGGCTCTTTACCTCTCTCTCTCTCTCTCTCTCTCTCTCTCTCTCTCTCTCTCTCTCTCCTCTCATATCATTTTGCCTCTGTTCAATGTTCAGTTCTAGGCTGGTATTATCATTTCCAACTATTATTAGCACACTGTCCCCTACTCTATCTTACCTAACTTCTGACTCCCATACTCTTGCAATTGATTCCACCTATTCACAAGACCTCCTAATCCATTTTTGCCTGGCCTTGGATATAGGTATCATGGTATATATATATATATATATATATATATATATATATATATATATATATATATATATATATATACCATGATACCTATAATAATGATATATAAATATATATATATATTTTTTTTTGGCTTCCCAGGGTTTATTCCCAGGAGCGGCATGGCAGGGTCAAATAGGAGCTTAATTTCTAGTTTTTGGAGGAATATCCATATTGTTTTCCAAAAAGGCTGTACCAGTCAACATTTCCATTAACAATGGATGAGAGTCCCTTTCTCCTCACATCCACACCAGCACCAGTTGTTCTTCTTATTTTGGATCTCTGCCAGTCTCTGTGGTGTGAGATGACACTATATTTTTGTTTTAATTTGCATCTCCCTGATGATTAATGACGAAAAGCATATTTTCATATGACATTTTGCCATTTAAATTTCTTCTTTTTTGGAAGTTTCTGTTCATTTCTTCTCCCCATTTTTTGGTGGGGTTGGCTGTTTTCTTCTTGCGAAGTTCTACCAGTGCCAGCTACATCCTGATATTAACCCCTTATAAAGAATATAAAAATAAAGAATATTGGGAGAATATTCTTTCCCACTCTGACTGTCTTTGTATCTCACATTACTTTTGCTTCAGATCTTCATCTGCTTAGTGGAGCTCTTTGCTGGGTTGCTAATAATCTTCTCATATTGCCACTTTTATAGGCCAGATTTCTCTCAAGGTAAGAAAAAGGGTTCTGTACTCTACCATTCCTTTCAGAATGATTTTCTTGTCACATCTTTTCCTCTGAAGGTCATAGATAGTTACTGTACATACACAGAGAGCCATGATAAGTACTTTAGGCAAATGGACTGATATTCAGATTTTTTTAAAAAAACTGGATTTGCACTTGCAATTTCTTCACAGATTTCACATTTCCTTATACGTATAGCAAATTTAGGGAATTTTTAAAATAGTCATTTAATTATTAAGAATGATTTGGGAATTAATTAATGAATTATCATGTGTTCTTACAGTCATTGATCCAGCTCTCAGTTGAGATGTTTTTAGAGGACTTGTGTTTTGACACCTACAGCAATTGTTTTAAATCTGGATTTCTGGAATCTTTTCAACATGTGTGAAGAATGTTGGGGGTGGGGACAGGGTGGGGAGAGTGGGGGTCAAAGGAAAGATGAGCAGTTTTATATTAAGGCTTTATTCTTACCCACCCTATTTTTAAGCATACTGAAGTATATATATATATATATATATATATATATATATATATATATATATATATATATATATTATTCATCTTCTTTTGGTAGTGGTGGTGTTACCACCCAGCTGTGGCCTGGATTTATTCTTGGCTACGGACTCAAGGAGCACTCCTGCTTGGATTCTAGGGATCATTTGTGATGCCTGGGGATGGAACCTAGTTGACCGCTTTTAAAGCAAACTCTCTACCTTTTGACAATGGCTCTGGCGCCTTTCTTTTTTTATTTTTAATAATTCTAGTGCTTTCAATAATAAAAGTCAAGAGTAATTAATCTATCATATTATTTAAAATTAGTCTGTATCATCATTACAACATTTGTTGATAGTGTCAATAAAAACATTCATCAATAATGCTATTAAAGAAGTACAAAATACTTAGCGGATTTTGGCAAAGTTAAAAATAGTAAATGTCTTAAAATACTTTGAAAGTGTACATAAAGGAAAATTTCTATGCCATTTTTCAGCCTAATGTGATTTCAGTATGACAAGTGACAAGACAAGTGACAAGTTTTTATGTTGGACTGGCATTTCTTTTTAATTTAAGGTTATATTGGGACTCTTTTCCCATGTTATTTTTTATTTCAATTTTTATTGAAACACTAAGATATATAGTTACAAAATTGTTCTCAATTGAGTTTGTCATACAATGTTACAGCACACATCTCCTCACCAGAACACATTTCCACCATCAATGTCCCAGTTTCCTTCCATGGTGGACTGGTACTCTCTCTCTCTCTCTCTCTCTCTCTCTCTCTCTCTCTCTCTTTTGCTCTTATTTTCCTTTAGGCACTTTGATTTGCAGTACTGTTACTAAAAGGATATCATGCATGTCTCTTAACCTCCTTTAAGCACTCAGTTCTTTTCCAGAGTGATCATTTCCAACTATCATTGCCATATCATTGCCATGGTCCCTTCTCTGCTCTAACTGCACTACCTTCCTCTTTTGTGGCTAGGTTCTTGGACCAGACCAATCCTCCTGGCCTTTGTTTCTACTGTCTTTGGGTATTATTCATATGTTAATTTTTATTATCCCCCAAATGAATGCAATCATTCTATGTTTGCTCCTCTCCCTTTGACTCATTTCACTCAGTGTGATGTTCTCCATGTCCATTCTTGTATAAGCAAATTTCATGACATCAATTTTCCTAACAGCTACATAGTGTTCCGCTGTGTTGATATGCTATAGCTTATCCACTCATCTGTTCATGAGTACCTGGCTATTTTTTTCAGAATCTGGCAATTGTGAACAGTGCTATTGTGAACATAGGAATGCAGATGGCTTTTTTGCATTGTGTTCTTGGGTATAGAAGGTCCCCCCTCCCCAAGCCCTCCTCCATGGCAGGTTCTTTATTTTTTTCCCTTTCTCTCTCTTTCTCTTTTCCTTCCCTTCCATACTATGGATTACAGAACATACATTAAAGGGTTGTAATGTGTATCGTTTGGCCTCTAATTAATGCTCAGTTCTAGGTTGTCATTAGTACCCTCGACAATTGTTAGCACACTGTTCCATTTTCTGTCTTACCTAGCCTCTGACTCCCACACGTTTGTGATAATTTCCACCTTTGAAAAGACCTCCTGATATATGTTTCACTTTACCTTGGATATTGGTATCATAATATGTACATATATATATATATATATATATATTTATGCCATGCAAATAAATGCAGTCATTCTGTCTCTCTGCTGTCTAATTTCGCTCAACATAATCTTCTCCATGTCCATCCATTTATAGGCAAAGTTTATAACTTCGTTTTTCCTAACAGTTGCATAGTATTCCATTGTGTAGATGTACCAAAGCTTCTTTATCCAGTCATCGATTTTCGGGCACTCTGATTTCTTCCAGATTCTGGCTATTGTGAATAATGCTGCTATGAACATAAAAGTAGGGATGGTGTTTCCGCTGAGTATTTTTGGTTTCCCAGTGTAGATTCCCAGGAGTGCTATGGCTGGTTCAAATGGGAGTTCAATTTCTAGTCTTTGGAGGAATGTCCATATTGTTTTCCAGAAAGGCTGTACCAGCCGGCATTCCCACCAACAATGGATGAGTGTCCCCTTTTCCCCACATCCACGCCAGCACTTGTTGTTCTTGCTCTTTTGAATATGTGCCAGTCTCTGTGGTGTAAAGTGATATCTCATTGTTGTTTTGATTTGCATCTCTCTGATGATTAGTGATGATGAGTATTTTTTTCATATGTTTTTTTGCCATTCGAATTTCTTCCTTGCTGAAGTTTCTGTTCACTTCTCCCCATTTTTTGATGGGGTTGTTTGTTTTCTTCTTGTAAAGTTCTACCAGTGCCTGATATATCCTGGATATTAACGCCTTATCAGATGGGTATTGGGTGAATATTCTTTCCCATTCTGTGGACTGCCTTTGTATCTTAGTTACTGTTTCTTTTGAGGTGCAGAAGCTTTTTAGTTTCATGTAGTCCCATGTGTTTATCTTTTCTTCTAGTTGCTTTGTTAGTGACATTTCACCGTTGAAGATGCCTTTAGCTTCAATGTCGTGGAGGGTTTTTCCTATATTTTCTTCAATGCACTTTATGGATTCAAGTCTGATATTGAGATCTTTAATCCATTTTGATCTGATTTTTGTGCATGGTGTTAGACACAGGTCCAAATTCATTTTTTTATATGTCGCTGCCCAGTTTTCTCAACACCACTTGTTGAAGAGGCTTTCCTTACTCCATTTTGGACTCTTTGCAGCTTTATCAATGATTAAATGATCATGTGCTTGAGGTTGTGTGTCAGGATACTCAATTCTATTCCATAGGTCCACAGGTCTGTTTTTATTCCAATACCATGCTGTTTTAATTACTACTGCCTTGTAGTACAGTTTGAAGTTGGGAAAGGTGATGCCTCCCATCTTCTTTTTCCCCGAGGATTGCTTTAGCTATCCTAGGGGGTTTATTGTTCCATCCAAATTTCGGAACATTTGGACAATTTCTTTGAAGAATGTCATGGGTATCCTTATAGGGACTGCATTGAATCTGTATAGAGCTCTAGGGATTATTACCATTTTGACAATATTGATTCTCCCCATCCATGAGCAGGGAATATATTTCTATTTCCTTGTGTCCTCTTTTATCTCTTGGAGCAGTGTCTTGTAGTTTTCTTTGTACAGGTCCTTTACACAATTGGGTAAGTTCATTCCTAGGTATTTGGTTTTTCTGTGGCACAATTGTGAATGGGATCGTTTCCTCAATATCCCTTTCTTCTCTTTGGTTATTTGTATATAGGAAATCCACCTAATTTTGGGTGTTGATTTTGTATCCTGCACTCTACTATATCCGTCTATTGTTTCTAGAAGCTGTTTGGTAGAGAGTTTAGGGTTCTCTAGGTATAATATCATGTCATCTGCGAATAATGATAGCTTGACATCTTCCTTGCCTATCTGGATGCCCTTGATGTCCTTTTTCTTCTCTGATTGCTATGGCAAGTACTTCCAGTACTATATTGAATAAAAGAGGTGAGATTTCAAACCCAATGAGGATCCTTTTCTGAAGTTAGCAGTGGAAAGCAAAATATCCAGTAGACGGCGCCCCTCCATTACTTGATAGGGAATGTTCAGCGATTTTCACTCTAGGAAATTTGTAACTCTACAACATTGAAGTTAGCTTCAATGTTCTATTCAGTGCATGCGAATACAGCTCTGAAGGGTCAGAGCATGACCTGGGTGGACCGAAATCTCAAGGCTGCTCAGTATCACATCTCTGATCTTGGCCAGAACCGCTGTGGTTCAGCTCCTCAGATCACCAAGGGTGTCATCAACATCTCCTGAGAGTTACTGGAGAGGCACCCCTCATCCCACTAAAAACAAAGGAAAGTATTAAGCTATAATAACATTTTGGACTCTGAATACAGAGATGATATTAAGTGGGAGAGAGGGAAGGAGGAAACTGCTCCCCAGAGTCAACATGGCGACAAGGGTGGGGTGAAGCCTTGGGCTTTAGGGGCAGTGATTTTCTACAGGACGTGTGTGAACTTAAGCAGTGTTCTAAACCATGTCACCTCCTATGAAATTTTAAAAATCAAGACATTTGTTAATGACCTCTATCCTCACGCAGCCCTGAGCTGAAACAGGACCCTGGCAAATCATAGTAGAATTCTCTGCTCTTACGCTTCTTGTCCACCTCACACCAAACCACACACATCCCTGGAGTTGTTCCCACATATTCCACAAATCCGATGACAATGGGTCAGGGGGACATCAGTCAATAACCTTGGAAAGTTAGAAACTATCAAATACCTAGGAGGTTACACAATATTAACAGACAAGCCTTGTTTGCAACCCTTAATCTAAGGAATGCACATGGAACAAGTGGCCATGCATAAAGAAAAAGAAATAATTTTATCCATTTCTATCTCTTTTTACCATGGTGAATGGCTCCAACATTATTGAAATGACATTAAAAAAATCACATTTGTCTCAGATCTAGTGGCCAGACTGTACAGTAAAACTGCCAACTAAACATTTATTTTAAATTGCTGACAGTTTAAAACCAAGGCAGCCCTTAAAAGAAATTGAATACCTTAAACACATAACGTAACAAGACAATGATAGTTTAATGGAAAGGGAATCCTTACTACAACAAAACGCAGTAATTCATCTTCATTCGGCTCATTTTTCAGTTTTCGGAATAAAGCTTGTATCGCTTTGCACGGTCCACACCAGGCTTGGTAAACATCGATCACTAGAAGGCAGCAATATTTATCAGACAAGCGAGCCAAATAAATGGGGGATATCAGCTTATTTGAAAGAGAGGAAGAGGCAAGGGCAAAGCAGGCTTGGCTGTGAGTGGCCCCAAGGTGCCCCGCTGAGCTCTGTCTGCATGGCTGGGCAATGAGAGGGCCCCAATACCCGTCAGGCCTTTGTTCTGCAACATCTCGTCCCACTGGGGTTGGCTATTGACCACTGTCTGAATAAAACAGGGGGACAGGGGTCTGAGAACTGTGTCCCCCTGCGAAGGGAGCTAGACAAGAATAAAGTCATGCCTACCTGTAGCTGGATTTCTCGCTTTCTGCTCGCCATTTATTCACTAGCACGACAAAAAAGCAAAAGAATAGAGGAGGCAAATGAAATAGTCCGTATTGGAGCAACATCGGAACGCACTGCAGCCCCTACCGGATGCTGCAGTCTTCCCCTTCCGGGTCAGATAGGAGTCATTTGTCGGGGAGCCTCCCCGGAGCATTCACGCAGCCCTGGTCCCCAGCAAGCCTGGCAAGTGGCGAAATATCTTTCGGCTTACTTCTGCTCACTTTTCCAAAGGTGTGTACGTGTTCTCTTTCTCTGTGTGGAAAGGAGGTGTCCACACACCTATTTCTAGATTGTCTGTCTCTCGAGGTTTCCACGGATATTAATTCACGGCGGCATGGGCGCCTTGTTCAGTAAATTCAGAAACCTTGATTGGGTACAGGTCCGTCTGCCTGCCTGCCTGCCTGTCTGCCTGCCTGCCTGGATTTTTTTTTTTTAATTTTTTATCCTGCCTGGATTTTTTTTTTTAATTTTTTTATTATACCACCGTGAAACATACAATTACAAAGGTGTTCATAATTGGTTCTTGGTAATACAGTATTCCAGCACCCATCCCTCCACCAGTGCCCCATTTCCACCACCAATGTACCCCCCCCCCTCCCTCCCCCCCCAGGCCGCCTTAATATCAGGTACCCCAGTTTCCTCTCTTTCCTTCTCTCACTTGAGTGAGGCCTGATATTCCAAGCATAGCTCTTTGGATTCCTCTCTGGGAGAACCGAATAGCATTGTCATCCTGCTTTCATAGGGCCCAGGTCTCTGAGGCGTATGTTAATGCAGGGAGACAGTTGGAGTCAAAGAGATGTGCCCAGAGCCTGAGGTTTTTTTTCCTTTTAGCTATTTCTTCTGAAGACTTTGAAGGTATTCCATGCCACTCTCTTCTTCCTGCGCAGCTCAGGTTTTAGGTCGTTCATCATGTTGACTTCTCGACCTAGGTACACATAACTGCTGCATTCAAAGATGTTTGTTCCATTGAGAGTGAATGGGGGCTCAGGAATTAGTTCATTTTTTCATGAATATAGATTTCTTCAGAGTCAGCTATAGACCTATCTTTCCACATTCTTAGTCAAAGTCAGCCAGCATTTGTGCCGCTTGGCTAATGTTTGGTATTATTAGAACGATGTCTTCAGTGAAGCGGAGGTGGTGTAGTTGCTGACCATCTATCTTCACTCCCATTCTAATTGTCGCAAGATGTTCTCGAGGGTGGTGATGAAGTGTTTTGGTGAAATGGTATCACCCTAGAACAGAAGAGAGGATAAAGAAACTACAATACATCTATTACCTTTAGGCATTTTTCTGTCCCCCACAGTGTTTCTAAATGTTCTTCATAGGAGAGAGATAATTCTGAGTCAGTTTCTCTCTTTCTAACTTTACTCAGTATGATATCGCCAGATCCAGGCACCTAGCTACAAACTGTATGTGTTCATCTTCAGGGGCTTTGCATGTGCGCATGTTCCAATGTGTCTTTTTCCAGTCATCAGTTCTTGGGCACTTTGGTTGTTTCCTGGTTGGGGATATTGTGAATAATGCTGCAATGAATACATGAGTGCAAATGTATTTTTTCCAATGTGCTTTTTGGGCTCTTGGGGTATAGTCTAAGATGTGGAATTGCTGGGTCAATAGAAGCTACTTCTTAGTTTATTGAAAAATGTCAGTAGTTTTTATCACCAGGGAAATGCAAATTAGAACAATGAGCTATTACCTCACACCACATTGTTACATTTCCAATCACTTGTAAAGAGATTCAGAGCCCTCTTTCTGATGCTGAAATGCATAGAGCCAAAATCAATAACTGGTTTTAACTCTGACACTGATTTTACCCTTATTCTGAGACAGTACAGGTTATATAATTTTTTCAACTTGAATTTCTGTACCTTTCTTATTTTAACTCAAAATTCACATTTCTGAGGTTTACTAATAGAGAAGACAAAGAGTACCTATGGGGCTGTGTGCTGTGTAGCTGTATCTGTTTTTCTTTGGTTGTTATGAGAAAGAACAGAATTTGTCCCACCTAGAGTGACCATGTTCATAGAAGGATTTAACAGAAATTCTTGGATTCAATTTAGAAAATCTCCAGATTCCTAAGTGCTCTAATTGAGGCGCTCTGGAATGATCCAGTCCCGACTCACACACAGTCCCTGGTCACACAGACAGACACCGACAGCTCCTTCTATTTAATATCTTCACTGTGATAAGAAAACATAGTCTTTGTTTTTTCCCGTTCTTCCCAGAGCACTTTTATGGACTGTGCACAGGTTTACACAATGACTCATGACTTCTATAGTCCACTCTGAATTTTCAGTTGGTGTATACGTAATTCTCAAGAAGTCCATTAGGGGAAATGTGTACTTCTGTGGTGGTATTAAGAACTCTTTCAGTGTTGGGAAAATAAACATTTTTATTGTCAAGTGAACAAGTGGTGGCACTGTAGAAAACTGTGAGTTCTAACAAGTATCTCAGACACACAAAGAAGTCAAGGCTTTGAAAACCTCTGCCCTTGCCCTTTCAGAGAATTAATAGCAGCGGATAACAGGAGATATAAATATTTCTGTGTGGCAGTCTGGGATTCAGAGGTCTTTTCGGTGTCTGTTATCCTGCATCTAAATTCGGAAATGACATTGGTCACAGGATTCATGTAGCAAGAATACTGGACCACCCACCTGGATGTTTACTGAGCCCCAAATCTGCCTATATCTCTTTATTTTCTTCTCTGTGAACAAGGACAGAGTGTGGAGGTTCCAAGGAATAAAGAGGCCACCACATGGACAGAGGCCTTGGCCCAGTCATTACTTGTCAGAGTGCTGATCACACCATGGTGTTGGCCTGACAAAGTAACTGTGAATAGTTTAACATCTCTGTAAAGGAACCAAGGAAGAACTCCAGCCTGCTCATGAAGGAGCCTCGAGTGTGGTGAGGATTGTTCAATTTCCGAGTCTCTGGCCCTCACTCTCTGCCCTCTCAGCACCTTCGGGCAGAAGGAGGAGGAGAGGCCCTGCACACTGAGGTGAGGGACTGCCTTTTCTCTCTGGGTTCTGCCTGGGTACACTCCCTGTCCTGTCCTGACAAGGGGAGATTTTGCATTCACAACACAGTGGTAGAGTACAGGATGCTCAAGTCCCAGGTTCATGTGGGGCTTGAACCATTCCTGAGAAAGACTGTAGGAAAGAGAACGTGAACTCCGGAACACGACAGAGAGGAAAGTCTGCCCAAATCAGAGACTCCGTCAGGCTGACGACACCAGGACTGTCTGGGTTCTGAGAGTGCAAAACCAGGCGCAGGGCACAGGTTTGGACATTGTAGGGGAGGAAGGGCACAGCAAACTGAAGGACTAGGAGGGTGCAGAGATCACCTAGGCCTGGGTGTACAGGGCCAATGGGTGCCATGCCATTGGGTCCCCTCCCCCAGCGTAACCCTTTGTGACTCAGGGTTCCGTGATGTCAGCAGAGTGTATATAAACGGTGCCTGGACACTCTGGGATCATTTGCCACGGGCAAGCATTTAGATTTGGAGATGGATTTTGATATTTGTTGTGTCATTTCCCCGAAACCCCCCTCTGAGTGGCCAATCCTTAGAGATGTGGACCCTAGCCTCCTTACCTACTCCCTTATATTACTATTTTTTTTCTTGATTTTACGTTATAGCAGGGATGAGACCAATGATGAATACCAGGTAAGGATGTGGGAGGTCCTGTGGGACCGAGCACAGATGTGAATGCACGAATGAGATGATTCAGAGACACACTAAGGTGGGTGTGTCCGACCACGAGAGAACATCAGTCCTCTCGAAGATGTGAGGGACAGAGCTGTTCAGAGGGCACCAAAGTTACCTCAGGTTCAGTGACTCTTTGATTGTGGGGGGCCAGCTGTGAGGGAGAGCCCCACACAGCACTCTGAGAGAACTGGCTGCTTCTGGAGTCCCAGCTGTGTGGGAGGTCACAAGTGTCACCCTTGACCTGCAGTCACTAACCCACCTGGGGGTAAGAGGTCACTCTCATAGGGTCTTCATGCGGGGTCGATCAGGGCATTGGTGAACTAAGAGTCCCAAGCAGAGGGGACGCGGGCCCTCTCTGAAGCAGCACATGGGCCTGGGCCTTGTTCCAGACATTCCTTATCACCGCAGCTGCCACTGTGTCACTGGCCCGAGGGTCTGAAAATGGCTTCACATCTCTGAAAATGTATCAAAGAAGAAACCCAGCCTGTGTTCACCGAAGGAGCCCCAAGTCCGGTGAGGCTTCGAAGTTTCCCAGTCTCAGGCCCTCACTCTCTCCCTTTCTTCTCAGCAATGGAGAAGGACCAGAGGAAGGAGAGGCCGGGCAGTGCAAAGGACCCAGCTGGCAGGCAGGAGGAGGAGAGGCCGCGCACACCGAGGTCGAGGTGAGAGGCTCCCTTTGCTGTCTGGGCTCTCCTGGGGACACTCACTGTCCTGGCCATCAGTTCCAGGTCATGAACAGTGAGGAGGTCAGTGTCCCTCTGAGGGTCCCAGGGAGACACTTGCAGAGGAGAAGCAGGACCTGAGGGACTTCGGAGAGTCCCACTTGCCCATGTCAGGGAAGTAGGCAGGAAGGGGCCTGGGCAGTGGAGCTGTCCTCAGGTGGCCGAGGGGCACAGGGCAGCCCACCAGCATGTCTGAGTTGTCACAGTTCCCTGAGGAGTGGATGACAGGTCCCCTCTGAGGAACTGTTGCTCTGAGCCCCCTGAAACGTTCTGGTGTCCCTGGAGCTTATGTTTCCTGCCTTTATCCAGAAGCAGGGACCTGTGAGGCTTGGGCCATTGTATTGGGTGGGCCTAAGGGACACATTTAAACAGAGCTGACCCAGGCTCTCCTGGTGACCCCTGCGGAGAAGCTGTGCACTCACCCCTGACTGGAACCCCTTTCATGCCCCATAGGAGCCATGAGACATCCCCATGGGGGACAGGAGGTGGTGCTGCATACGTGTGTTCTCTTAAGGTGACTATAATTCAGGGCCTGGTGATGTCCGCATGGACAGGGCGGGGAGCCCTGGGCCAAGGGGGTGTGAGGGAGGCCCTGGGGGGGAAGGGCTGAGGGCTACTGTGATGTCATGGACCTGAGGTCTGGGGGAGGGGACACAGACTGTGGTGAGGGGGGGGAGGGCAGACAGCTACTGTGATGCCATCTGCCCTAAGAGCCGGGGAGGGGCCACAGGCGTGAGGGGATCCCGGGGGTCCCACTCCCCCATGTGCCTTCAGGGCTCCTTTTATCTCTCCACCTGGCTCCACCCCTGTGCTCTGTGTCCTCTGCAGAAACCTGCACCAGCCACAGGACACCCGTGGCCATCGCTGTCCTCTGCTTCCAGACCTGCTCACTGGGTACTGGGGACAAGCTGCCGATGGTCACCTGCGGCAGCCCCCACAGCCCCGGAACAACGCTGTCCTCACTCTGGCCTGGTGGACGCCCTCCACCTGCTGGGCAATGCTAACCTGCCCCTGGAGAGCCATGAGACATCCCCATGGGGGACAGGAGGTGGTGCTGCATACGTGTGTTCTCTTAAGGTGACTATAATTCAGGGCCTGGTGATGTCCGCATGGACAGGGCAGGGGAGCCCTGGGCCAAGGGGTGTGAGGGAGGCCCTGGGGGGAAGGGCTGAGGGCTACTGTGATGTCATGGACCTGAGGTCTGGGGGAGGGGACACAGACTGTGGTGAGGGGGGAGGGCAGACAGCTACTGTGATGCCATCTGCCCTAAGAGCCGGGGAGGGGCCACAGGCGTGAGGGGATCCCGGGGGTCCCACTCCCCCATGTGCCTTCAGGGCTCCTTTTATCTCTCCACCTGGCTCCACCCCTGTGCTCTGTGTCCTCTGCAGAAACCTGCACCAGCCACAGGACACCCGTGGCCATCGCTGTCCTCTGCTTCCAGACCTGCTCACTGGGTACTGGGGACAAGCTGCCGATGGTCACCTGCGGCAGCCCCCACAGCCCCGGAACAACGCTGTCCTCACTCTGGCCTGGTGGACGCCCTCCACCTGCTGGGCAATGCTAACCTGCCCCTGGAGAGCCATGAGACATCCCCATGGGGGACAGGAGGTGGTGCTGCATACGTGTGTTCTCTTAAGGTGACTATAATTCAGGGCCTGGTGATGTCCGCATGGACAGGGCGGGGGAGCCCTGGGCCAAGGGGTGTGAGGGAGGCCCTGGGGGGGAAGGGCTGAGGGCTACTGTGATGTCATGGACCTGAGGTCTGGGGGAGGGGACACAGACTGTGGTGAGGGGGGAGGGCAGACAGCTACTGTGATGCCATCTGCCCTAAGAGCCGGGGAGGGGCCACAGGCGTGAGGGGATCCCGGGGGTCCCACTCCCCCATGTGCCTTCAGGGCTCCTTTTATCTCTCCACCTGGCTCCACCCCTGTGCTCTGTGTCCTCTGCAGAAACCTGCACCAGCCACAGGACACCCGTGGCCATCGCTGTCCTCTGCTTCCAGACCTGCTCACTGGGTACTGGGGACAAGCTGCCGATGGTCACCTGCGGCAGCCCCCACAGCCCCGGAACAACGCTGTCCTCACTCTGGCCTGGTGGACGCCCTCCACCTGCTGGGCAATGCTAACCTGCCCCTGGAGAGCCATGAGACATCCCCATGGGGGGACAGGAGGTGGTGCTGCATACGTGTGTTCTCTTAAGGTGACTATAATTCAGGGCCTGGTGATGTCCGCATGGACAGGGCAGGGGAGCCCTGGGCCAAGGGGTGTGAGGGAGGCCCTGGGGGGGAAGGGCTGAGGGCTACTGTGATGTCATGGACCTGAGGTCTGGGGGAGGGGACACAGACTGTGGTGAGGGGGGAGGGCAGACAGCTACTGTGATGCCATCTGCCCTAAGAGCCGGGGAGGGGCCACAGGCGTGAGGGGATCCCGGGGGTCCCACTCCCCCATGTGCCTTCAGGGCTCCTTTTATCTCTCCACCTGGCTCCACCCCTGTGCTCTGTGTCCTCTGCAGAAACCTGCACCAGCCACAGGACACCCGTGGCCATCGCTGTCCTCTGCTTCCAGACCTGCTCACTGGGTACTGGGGACAAGCTGCCGATGGTCACCTGCGGCAGCCCCCACAGCCCCGGAACAACGCTGTCCTCACTCTGGCCTGGTGGACGCCCTCCACCTGCTGGGCAATGCTAACCTGCCCCTGGAGAGCCATGAGACATCCCCATGGGGGACAGGAGGTGGTGCTGCATACGTGTGTTCTCTTAAGGTGACTATAATTCAGGGCCTGGTGATGTCCGCATGGACAGGGCAGGGGAGCCCTGGGCCAAGGGGTGTGAGGGAGGCCCTGGGGGGGAAGGGCTGAGGGCTACTGTGATGTCATGGACCTGAGGTCTGGGGGAGGGGACACAGACTGTGGTGAGGGGGGAGGGCAGACAGCTACTGTGATGCCATCTGCCCTAAGAGCCGGGGAGGGGCCACAGGCGTGAGGGGATCCCCGGGGTCCCACTCCCCCATGTGCCTTCAGGGCTCCTTTTATCTCTCCACCTGGCTCCACCCCTGTGCTCTGTGTCCTCTGCAGAAACCTGCACCAGCCACAGGACACCCGTGGCCATCGCTGTCCTCTGCTTCCAGACCTGCTCACTGGGTACTGGGGACAAGCTGCCGATGGTCACCTGCGGCAGCCCCCACAGCCCTGGAACAACGCTGTCCTCACTCTGGCCTGGTGGACGCCCTCCACCTGCTGGGCAATGCTAACCTGCCCCTGGAGAGCCATGAGACATCCCCATGGGGGACAGGAGGTGGTGCTGCATACGTGTGTTCTCTTAAGGTGACTATAATTCAGGGCCTGGTGATGTCCGCATGGACAGGGCAGGGGAGCCCTGGGCCAAGGGGTGTGAGGGAGGCCCTGGGGGGAAGGGCTGAGGGCTACTGTGATGTCATGGACCTGAGGTCTGGGGGAGGGACACAGACTGTGGTGAGGGGGAGGGCAGACAGCTACTGTGATGCCATCTGCCCTAAGAGCCGGGGAGGGGCCACAGGCGTGAGGGGATCCCGGGGGTCCCACTCCCCCATGTGCCTTCAGGGCTCCTTTTATCTCTCCACCTGGCTCCACCCCTGTGCTCTGTGTCCTCTGCAGAAACCTGCACCAGCCACAGGACACCCGTGGCCATCGCTGTCCTCTGCTTCCAGACCTGCTCACTGGGTACTGGGGACAAGCTGCCGATGGTCACCTGCGGCAGCCCCCACAGCCCCGGAACAACGCTGTCCTCACTCTGGCCTGGTGGACGCACAAGCCCCTGTCCCAGCCCCATAATTTACCCATATTCTTTAAATCCCTCCCTCTCCCCTTCCCCCAGTCTCCTGCAGCCCTGAGACCATCTGGGGCCCAATATTTCCCCTCCTTCCTCTTGGACCCATCCCAGCCATCTTCCCCGAGTTTCTCTTCCGGGCAGCAGCCGCCGTGCTCTTTAGTGTGCCAGGCCCTCCCCATGGAGCAGGCCCCCAGCGTGGTGGCAGAGCCGCCAGTATGTGCCACACCTGTGCACTGTGCCCGAGATGTGCCTTATTCCCGGAGGCGGACATGGCGATGCAGATTCCGTCGGGGGAGAAATGCCTTGAGAAATGTCCTAAGGTTTTTTTGTTGTTTTAGGTCGATTGAGGAAGAGTGAGAAATAAATAATGACCTGTTGACTGTGCTGGCTTTGTGGGGGGGGAGATGATGTACAGTTCCCTTCTGTGCCCTGGAGCCCTGGGATACCAGATATCTGGTGCCACCCTTGTCCCTAAGAATGTTTGCTTGACCTCAGCCCTCAGGACAATGTAGAGTGGCCCCTCGCAGCCCACCCTGGTATTCTAGAGCCTTTGCAGGAAGAGAATCAAGTGCATAAATGCTCCTCGGAAGCAACAAGTGTGACCCATCTACATGGAGGTGGAAGCCATGGTGTACATGGGGGTGCGTGTCAATGTCTGGGTGGAGGGGAATACTGAGGTGCATCACTGTTGTACTCTAGGCCCCCAGAAAGGCACCTGAGATGTGACCCCTTTTCCTGGGACTGTCTTTAGCTTTATCGAGGAGAACCTGAACAGCAGTGTTGTGAACTCATGGTGAGCCAGAGGTCACTGTACCCCAGGGATTTCCAAAGAAAGTTATCAGTTCTGTGTAAAGGGACATGTGCTCTGTCCCGATGGGGTGGGAGTAAGTGATGAGTTCTGTCACGTCAGGGCAGAAGTTCAGTCCTGTGATCTGTGGCAGCTGCTCAGTCCTGTGTGGTTGGGATAGATGCCCAGTCCTTTGGATACTGGGTGCTCCCTTACTTGTGCTCAGTGAGTTGAGTGGGGACAAAAACTCAGGCCAGGGATTTGGGGACAGATTCCTAACCCTGTAAAGTACGGAAGATGCTTTTGTGAACATGTGAAGCTGATTCCTTGTGTCCTGCTGAAGGAAAAAATCCAAACTCTGTGGACAAAATCTCTGTGCACAAATTCACTTGGGAACAAATAAATAGATATTTTACTCTAAGGTTTGGTATCCTGCCCCTCAAGGTGTTGCATGTGTGGCTGCATTAGATGAGAGGTGACTACAAGAGTATCCCACCGCATGGCAGAGCCTGGCAAGCTACCCATGTCATATTTGATCTGCCAAATACCAGTAACAATTATAGACCTCATTTCCATGAAGTGAAGGAGTGTTTTGAGGCTCTTTATGTTCTTGAAGCAAGCAGAGGCCATTGGGCTACACTAGCATGTGGCAGGACATATGGAAATGTTACTGGTGCCTGCTTGAACAAATCAATGAACAATGGGAACACAAGTAATGTTTTTGTTCACTGGGTTCTTTTAATGCTCATTCTTGGTCAAGGTCCAAACTAAACTGACTTTGTTGATATGAGCTTTGAAAAGACAAACTTTATCTGCCTTACATTCAGATTTACAACTTAGAACATGCTTTTGTTCTCAAATGCTTTAAGAAAACATATTGGTTGAAGATTGGTTTACACTTACAACAATAAACTTTGTTTTCTGTGACTGAGTCAGCGGTTTGTTTTTAAAAAAAAATTCTTCCTTATAAAATAAGGCAAAAGAGGAAACAAAAACACAGACACCATCTTTCCATAGTCTATACCTTCTTACCCGTAAAAGACGATTTCGAAGCATGTCATAAAATAAGACTGAAGCTGGAAAGAGTTTGGCACAAGGGGACAAAGCTTTCAAACCGTGGAGTCCAGCGTTCGCTTTGATTCATGTTGAAGAGAGGGCTAAAGAGTTGGGGGGAAAGGAAGGGGAAATTTTGCTAGATGAAACACAAATCTCAACAGATACGGAGCGAGCGAAGCTTCGGGCAGTTCTATTCCTGGAACAGGTCCGAACAAAGGACAGTCCAGAAAGCCTTGAGTCCAAATTTTTTGCCTACTAGCCACAACAATAACCGGAAAATCAAATGCCCTGCCACACAGGCTCCGAGTCCATTTCTGCAGCACCCCAGGCCGCACACCAGCTTCCCTCCTCGGCGAGTCGCCTGCCCCCTAGTGGAAAAATCAAAATGCTTCGGAATTGAGGGAGGTGGCTCTCCCCTCTCCTCCAGCGCTCTCCGGAGGAACTTAGAGGACAGAAAAGTTCAGCTTTGATCCAAGGAGCATGCTTCTCTCTTTTGAACTCTTCGCTTGCACCCTGTTGCACGTGCTGTCCAGAACCACCACCAGGATCCTTCCTCCTAGTCGGCAGCAAGAGCACTGGCCAGACTGCAGAGAAGGGGCCGTGGGGTGTGCGCGGGGTGCAGGACCGCTGCCCGCGGCCGCCCCCAGAGGAGGTGATGTCAGCGCGTCTGCTGCGACCGGCCGCGGGGTGGGGCGGTCTGGGGCTGTCCCCGCCGCTTGCAGTTGCCAAGGCAGCGCCCCGAGCCCACGTCAGGAGGGTCCCGGGATAAATAGGGTCCCGGCATGCCCCTGGCTGGCTGACCTCGAGCTGCGACTGGCGCTGCGCCCCGGAGGCTGAACGCGGTTGGAGGGTTCGTTCCGCGAGTCCGAAGGCGGGGGACCCGCCGGCCGCCGCCGCGGACCCCCATCCTACTTGGCGGGGAGCAGGCCTCTGGCTGAGAGCGCGTCCGGGCCCCCGAGGACTCCCGCCGCGGGAGAGGACAGCGGTACCTAGGCCCTGGCAGGCAGCGCGAACGCGCTCCAGGACCCCGCCATGCTCGTGCCGGTGCTGGCGGCGCTGTGCGCGCGGGCTGCGCCTGGCGCTGGGGGTGCGCGGGGCTCCGTGCGAGGCCGTGCGCATCCCCAGGTGCAGTCAGATGCCCTGGAACATCACGCGGATGCCCAACCACCTGCACCACAGCACGCAGGAGAACGCCGTGCTGGCCATCGAGCAGTACGAGGAGCTGCTGGACGCGAACTCCAGCGCCGTGCTGCGCTTCTTCCTCTGCGCATGTACGCGCCCATCTGTACCCTGGAGTTCCTGCACGACCCCATCAAGCCGTGCAAGTCGGTGTGCCAGCGCGCCCGCGACGACTGCGAGCCGCTCATGAAGGTCTCCAACCACAGCTGGCCCGAGAGCCTGGCCTGCTACGACCTGCCAGTCTATGACCGCGGCGTGTGCATCTCACAGGAGGCCATCATCATGGAGCTCCCTGAGGGTGAGGCTGGAGGAGGCACTGGGGGGGGGGTGGGGGGGTGGGGCCAGGAGGCTCCCTAGAGGTTCGCATGGTTCCCATGGGCCACATTTCATGAAGCCTGACTGGCTGCGCGCTGGCTTCTGGCCTGCTGCCTGAGGCTGCTGGAATGGGGACAGGGTGGGAGGACTGGATTTGGGCCAAGTCTGGTTTCTCTGCAGAAATTTTAGTATCCAAGGAAGGATGTAAAAAGCGGCGGGGTTGGGGCGGGGGAGATTGACTTTCAACAGGAACTTTGGAGGACCTTTGTCTTTTACAGGAGTAGAGGGATGGGAGCCTGGGAAACAGGGGGAAAGGCACTTGCTTTGCAAGCAACTGGCCTTCGGGTCGATTCCCAGCACCACTAGGGTCTCCCAGACCTCCCTGGAGTTATCCTTGAGCACACAGCGAGGAGTGGGCCATGAGCATAGATGAATGTGCCTCTCCTGCTACCTCCCTATCCAACCCCTCCTCCCCGCCCTCCAGTTCCCAGGATAAAGGGAAAATGGAAGCAGCAGCAGCAAGCAGGTATATATACTTAGGACGCCCAGTCTGTGGAGCCAGCACTGAGCACTGGCCATGCCTCAATACTAAAACTGCTCCAGCCTAGGTTCTTTCTTCAGCATGAGATCTCGGAAGCTCTTGCTGTGAAGGCAGGAGCCATCCTTCTCCAGCCTGACTGCTCATCCTGCAAATCTGTTTTCTGTTTATGTTTACTGCTTTTCCAGAAAGCAGCGCAGGCTGCAATGCGATGAAATACAAAATCCTGTATTCTTTTCATTTTTCAACGTTTTTGCACTTTAAATTTTATTATTATTGTTGTTGTTATAACTACTACTACTACTACTACTACTACTACTACTACTACTACTACTACTACTACTGCTACTACATTGTTGGGCACACCTGGCGGTGCTCAGGGCTTATTCCTGGCTCTGCATTCTGGGGTCACTCCTGGCAGGTTCAGGGAACTCTATAGGGTGCTAGGGATCAACCCCAGCTTGGCAGCCTGGAAGGCTTGTGCCTTACCCTCTTGCTCTGCTGTCTCTGGGCTGTTTCTGCGGTTTTAAAGAGCATGACTTCTGTGTGATTTCTGAATTCCACCTTTAGTCCAAACCCCAAAACACCAGGAGTAGAAGTAAATCAAAATCAAACTCACCTCTGCTTCAGTTTAAGAAAGAAATAAAATATGATCTTTTGAAGCACATGATGTTACAAGGCCATGCTCTTTTGCCATTGGAAGTTGTGGACTTTTTCTGCCATGTGAGGTGGGATTTGGAAGGGCTGTATCATAATTGCTTTGATTAGTGTAAAATATCCACTTCCATCAAAAATCAGCATTTTAGATAGACTCAGGAAGGGATAATGGAATTTTTGCAGGTTGTATGTGTTTCAGCCTATCAGAATGAATGCTTTTTCTTTTTTAACTTTTTATTTTAAACTTCTTATTTAGTTAGAGATCATAATTTGCAAAGTTATGGATAGCTGGATTCAGGACATACAATATTTCGGCACTAATCCCACAGTCAAAGTCAACTTCCCTCCACCGGTGCTCCCATGTTCCCTCCCCGTACTACTCCCACCTGCCACCTTGCAGGCACATTTCAGAGTTCAATGCAATTGTAGTTTAAATCTCATGTTTTCAACGTTGTTGAGTCAGCGTGACCCCACCACTTTCCCACATTGCTGGTATAACCGAGACCCCTGGGCTGTGTTCCCCCAGCAGTTCCCTTTCTTATCTTCCTTCCCTCCTTGACTGCTTTCTTTCTCTGCCCTTCTCCCTATCCTCTGGGGTCAGTGCTGATCTAGGCATCCCCCTTTACTACAATACATTTTCTCATATTCTCATACAATTATTCTGTATCTGACAGATACATGAGAATATCTTGTGCTTGTTCTTTTGAATCTCCCTTTGTCCACTCAATATGTTATCTTACAGTTCCAACTAGGATGCTAAACTGCCTGATTTTTTGCTCTCCTTGGAGCTGCATAGTGGGATGAACATGTTTGACATCAGCTTTAGAGGCGCACTGCTCATGGTCTCCACGCCTTGTGCCCACTTTACCTGGAGACCCAAAAGTTATCACAGGCATGTCTGAGTGCACTATCGTCTGTGAGACTGTCGGTTATGTCTCTAGAAAGTGCCTTATCCTAGTTGGGTGAACAGACAAGATCACTGCCTTCACCCACACTGTCTTGTGTGTGTTTCAGATGTGAAGTGGATAGACATCACACCAGACATGATGGTACAGGAACGGCCTCTTGACCTTGACTGTAAACGTCTAAGCCCAGGTGAGTTACTTTTCCTCAACACGAACCTCCCCCCTCCACACACACACACACACACACACACACACACACACACACACACTGATTCCTGAGCCTTTTGTCAGTATATATTTTAAATCTCTCTTTTGTTTTCTTTAGATCAGTGCAAGTGCAAAAAAAGTAAAGCCAACTCTAGCAACATATCTGAGCAAAAATTACAGCTATGGTAAGTCATCTGATGAAGTCATTCATTTTAGGACATATTGCAACGGCATCTTTCCTACTCACAAAGTAAGGACAGGGCTTGGTAACATTTCTATGTGATTCTCTGGATTATCTCAAGCAGTGAAACAGTGATAAACCTTTGAGGGTTTTTTTAGTTAAATTTAGAAGAGGGCAAATAAATTACTCAGGTGAGATAGAGATTTGGATCAGATGAAAAGTTTGGCACTTGTCTTCAGAGCAGGCAAAGGTCACTCACTATGACTCTTGGTAAGGATATTTTGCTCCTTGTTGGATTGATTGGAGAGAGGCACATAGGCTGGAGATGTGATGCTCACAGATCCATGAATTAAGACCTTCCAACATATCTTTGTATTTACAAAAAGCTACAAATATTTTATTTTTATTATATTTTAATGAAACCACTGTAAGATACATAGTTACAAAGTTGCTCATGACTGGGTTTTAATTATCCAATGTTCTAACACCCTTCATTCACTAGTTCCCAGCGTCAGTGTTCCCAACGTCCCTCCTTCCACCTCCCACCCCCAGTCAGTCTTTACGACAGGCACTTTTCTTGTCTCTGTATCTGTCTCTGTCTTTCTCTTTCTCTCTTTCCTTTCTGGGCATCATAGTTTGCAATACATATACTGAAAGATTGTCATATATGTTCCTTTACCTCCTTTCAGCACTCAGTTGCTACAAGTATTTTAAAGGAATTGTGGAACAATGTCAGTTATCAGTCTCTGGGGTCACAAGTTAATTGTTAAAAGTTAATTGTTAATTGTCCAAAGTTAATTGTTAAAGAATTGTTAACACGGGGTAATTAACCTGCCTCAGCATAGTAGGGGTTTCTCTTTGACAGCATGTAAAATGTTGGGCAAAGAATAGGGACTATTCCTGAAGTAGTGATTCCTGAGCAGTGATATGATGCTTTGATGGGTAATTGTCCCATGCAGACTTTAAGACTCACAACTTGAATCAGAAAATACATGATTCTCGATTCACATCAAAGCAGGATATCCAAAAGGGTTTTCTGCCTATAATTTAAAAAATAGGGGTTGCACCCTGGAGTTCAGGAGGGCCTGGTGCCATTCCTGCCTACACCAGACCCAGGGGCACGAGCCTGGTGGTTTTCTGTTCATGTGAGCAACGTGCTGCTGACTTGGCCCTTGGTCAGGGACCACCAAGGCTGCACTCAGCCATGCCGGGAGGAGCCAGTGCCAGGCATGTGGTACATAAAGAGACATGAGGGCCAGAACATCGATGCCCATGCTCTGCCATTTGAGCTGTCTCCCTGCCGTTCTATAAAACAGTTATTGATCATGTATGAACCTAATTTCTTGACTGTTTTGAGGGCAAACAGAAGTTTCAAACTCATTGGGAATTTTAGAACTGGAAAGAACCTAGAGATTCTCTATAGCAAACTTATTAATTGGCAATAGGGAGCCGTTACTGGCCCAAAGACTGATCCCAGACGAAGCCGGGATCAGCTTTTTTTGAAAATCAAATGTTTTGAAATGTTTAGAAAATAAAGACATTATTGATTTTCTCTCATGCCCGGTAGCATCATTGAGAACATTTTTTAGCATGTTGATAGTGAGTGAGGTCCTGCATTTAGCATGTGATTGTGTGGTCATTTTGCCTGCATTTGGTCAGCTTGGACATGACCATAATTACAGGAATGATTCTTTAAGAGAAGCTCAGCAGTTGGCCGGAATACACTAAACCTATTACTCCCCTAAAGCTTTAGCAACACTTATATCATGTTTCAATTGCAGCCATTCACGCCAAAATAAAAGCCGGGCAGCGGAGTGGCTGTAATGAAGTGACGACAGTGGTGGATGTGAAGGAGATCTTCAAATCCTCATCGCCCATCCCGCGCACGCAAGTCCCACTCATTACAAACTCTTCCTGCCAGTGTCCTCATATCTTACCTCACCAAGACGTGCTCATCATGTGTTACGAGTTGCGCTCACGGTAGGCATGCAGGAGCAGAAGAAACTGCCCCCCCACGCGTGGACACACTCGCAGTCTTGGTTTTAAAGACCAGCATGAAAGGGCTTTTTTTTCATTTAAACATTTTATATACCACCGTGAGATATACAATTACAACGTTGTTCATGTTTGGAGGTTTCAGTCACATAGTGTTCCAGCACCCCGCCCTCCACCAGTGCCCATTTCCCACCACCAATGTCCCCAATTCCCTCCCCTCTCCCATAGCCTGCCTAAATGGCAGGTTCTTTATCTCTTTTCTCTCTCCCTCTCTCTCTTTTCCTTCTCTTACACATTGGGGGTTGCACTACATACACTTAGAAGCCATCATGTGAATTTTTTGCTTGTATTTAATGTTCAGTTCTATGTTGGTATCAACCCTTTTGACATTTATTCATACATGTTCCCTTCTCTATCTTACCTAGCCTCTGACTCCCACACGTTTGTGGTAATTTCCACTTTTGGTAAGATCACCTGATATATTTATGTCATGCAAATAAATGCAGTCATTCTATGTCTCTCTCTTTCCTTCTGACTAATTTCACTCAACATGATCCTTTCCATGTCCATCTATTTATAGGAAAATTTCATAACTCCATTTTTTCTAACAGCTGCATAGTATTCCATTGTGTAGATGTACCACAGTTTCTTTATCCAGTCATCAGTTCTCGGGCATATTGGTTGTTTCCAGGTTCTGGCTATTGTGAATAGTGCTGCCATGAAAATAAAAGTGCGGATTGTGTTTCCGCTTATGTGTTTTTGGCTTCCCAGGGTATATTCCCAGGAGTGGTATGGCTGGGTCAAAAAGGAACTCAATTTCTAGTCTTTGGAGGAATGTCCATATTGTTTTCCAGAAAGGTTGTACAAGTCGACATTCCCACCAACAATGGATGAGAGTCCCCTTTTCCCGCATCCACACCAGCACTTGTTGTTTTTACCCTTTTGGATATGGGCCAGTCTCTGTGGTGTGAGGTGATATCTAATTATTGTTCTGATTTGCATCTCTCTGATGATTAGTGATGATGAGCATTTTTCATATGCCTTTTGGCCATTCGAATTTCTTCCTTATAAAAGTTTCTGTTCATCTCTTCTCCCCATTTTTTAATGGGGTTGGCTGTATTCTTCTTATATAGCTGTACCAGTGACTGATATATCCTGGATATTAACCCCTTATCAGATGGGTATTGGGTGAATATTCTTTCCCATTCTGTGGACTGTCTTTCTATCTTGGTCACTGTTTCTTTTGAGGTGTAGAAGCTCTTTAGCTTCATGTAGTCACATATGTTTATATTTTCATCTAGTTGCTTTGTTAATTGTGTTTCTCCTTTGAAGATGTCTTTAGCTTCAATGTCGTGCAGGGTTTTTCCTGTATTTTTTTTCAATGTACTTTATGGATTCAGGTCTGATATTGAGATCTTTAATCCATTTTGATCTGATTTTTTGTGCAAGGTGTTAGACACAAGTCCAAATTCATTTTTTTTTACATGAAGCTGTCCAGTTTTCCCAGCACCACTTGTTGAAGAGGCTTTCCTTACTCCAGTTTGGACTCTTTGCACCTTTATCAAAGATTAACTGATCATGTCTTTGAGGGTGGGTGTCAGGATACTCAACTCTATTCCATAGGTCCACAAGTCTGTTTTTATTCCAGTACCATGCTGTTTTAATTACTGCTGCTTTGTAGTACAGTTTGAGGTAGGGAAAGGTGATGCCTCCCATCTTCTTCCCAAGGATTGCTTTAGCTCTCCTTGGGGGTTTATTATTCCATATGAATTTCAGGAGTGTTTGGTAAATTTCTTTAAAAAATGTCATGGGTATCCTTATAGGAACTGCATTGAATCTGTACAAAGCTCTAGGGAGTATTACCATCTTGACAATGTTAATTCTCCCCATCCATGAGCAGGGAATGTGTTTCCATTTCCTCGTGTCCTCTTTTATTTCTTGAGGCAGTGTCTTGTAGTTCTCTATGTATAGGTCCTTTACACACTTGCTTAAGCTGATTCCTAGGTATTTGATTTTCTGTGGCACAATTGTGAATGGAATCGATTTCTTAATATCCCTTTCTTCTCTTTCGTTATTTGTGTATAGGAAAGCCACCGACTTTTGGGTATTGATTTTGTACCCTGCCACTCTACTATACATATCTATTGTTTCTAAGAGTTTTTGGGTCGAGAGTTTAGGGTTCTCTAGGTATAATATCATGTCATCTGCAAATAATGATAGCTTGATTTCTTCCTTGCTTATCTGGATGTCCTTAATGTCCTTTTCTTCTCTGATTGCTATGGCGAGTACTTCCAGTACTATATTGAATAAAAGAGGTGAGAGGGCAACCTTGTCGTGTTCCTGAACTTAAGGGGAAGGTTTTCGATTTTTCCCCACTGAGTATTATACTCACTGTGGGCTTTTGGTAGATGGCGCTGACTCTCTGAGGAAGCTTCCTTCAATTCCCATTTTCTGGAGGGCTTTACTCATGAATGGGTGCTGGATCTTGTCAAATGCTTTTTCTGCATCTATTGGTAGGACCGTATGGTTTTTATTTTTTCTCTTATTGATATGATGTATTATGTTGATTGATTTGCGAATGTTGAACCATCCTTGCATTCCTGGGATGAATCCTACTTGGTCATGATGTATGATCTTTTTGATGAGTCTTTGGATTCTGTTTGCTAGTATTTTGTTGAAGATCTTAGCATCTGTGTTCATCAAGGAGATTGGTCTGTAATTTTCCTTCTTCGTGTTGTCTCTCCCTGCTTTGGGTATCAGGGTGATGTGTGCCTCGTAGAAGCTGTTTGGGAGTGTTTCTGTTTCTTCTATTTCCGGAAGAAATTGAACAGGACAGGCAGTCGGTCCTCCTTAAAGGTTTGGTAGAATTCGATATTGAACCCATCTGGACCTGGGCTTTTGTGTTTGGGCAGACTTTTTAATTACTGTTTCGATTTCCGCGATGGTGATAGTCTTAAATAGGGACTTTAGGTATTGGAGGTCTTCTTGTTTCAATCGTGGAGGTTATAGGACTTCAGGAATTTATCCATTTCTTCTAGGTTCTCATGTTTTGTGGCATACAGGTTCTCAAAGTAATCTCTGATGATCTTTTGGATTTCTGTTTCTTCCTGTTGTGATGTCACCATTTTCATTTCTGATTCTGTTTATTTGGGTTCTCTCCTTCCCTGTCGTTACAAGTCTTGCCAGTGGCTTGTCGATCTTGCTTAATTTTTCAAAGAACCAGCTCTTGGTTTCATTAATCTTTCAGATTTTTTTTTTTGGTTTCCAGCTCATTGGTTTCCTCCCTAAGTTTTATTGTTTCCTTTCTTCTGCCTGTGTTGGGCTTCTTTTGTTGGTCTTTTTCTAATATTTTCAGCTATGAGGTCAGGTTATTTATGTGGGCCCTTTCTTTTTTCTTTATAAATGCTTGCAGAGCTATGAACTTTCCTCTTAACACAGATTTTGCTGTGTTCCACAAGTTCTGATACTTGGTATCTTCATTGTCATTTGTTTCTCGGAATCTTTGGATTTCCTGTTTGATTTCTTCTATGACCCATTTGTTGTTCAGCAGTGAGCTGTTTAGTTTCCAGGTGTTTGGTTTGGCTCCCTGCTTCTGTGTATGGTTAACTACTGTTTTCAGTGCATCGTGATCTGAAAAGATAGTTGACACAATTTTAATCTTTTTTTATTTTGTTGAGGTATGCTTTGTGGCTCAGTATATGGTCTATCTTGGAGAATGTTCCATGTGCACTGGAAAAAAATGTGTATTCAGCTTTTTTGGGATGAGAAGCCCTGTATATATCAACCAGCTCTCTTTCTTCCATTTCTTCCTTCAGGTCCAGTATTTCCCTGGTGAGTTTCAGTCTCGTCAATCTATCCATAGTCAATAAGGCAGTGTTGAAGTCTCCGACTATTATTGTGCTACTGTTAATGTCTTCTTTGAGGTCTATTAATAGTCATTTTAAGTATTTTGCTGGCCCCTCTTTGGCGCATATATGTTTAGCAGTGTGATTTCTTCCTGGTATACATACCCCTTAATTATTAAGAAATGACCTTCATTGTCCCTTTTAACCTTTTTCAGCCTGAAGCCTATATTGTCAGATATGAGTATGGCCACACCCGCCTTTTTGGAGGGGTTGTTTACGTGGAGAATGGTCTTCCAGCCTTTGACTTTGAGTCTGTGTTTGCTCTGGTTATTCAGATGTGTTTCTTGTAGGCAGCAGAATGTTGGATTCAGTTTTTCAATCCATTTTGCCACCCTGTGTCTCTTAATTGGTGCCTTTAGACGTTGACGTTGAGAGAGAGATTATTGTCATTGGGCTTTGTGCCATCTTTCTGTTTAAACTTGTGGTTTTGGGTTGTCTTATTTTACAATAGACCCTTCAATCCTTCTTTTAAAGTTGGTTTTAAGTCTATGAATTTCCTGAGTTGTTGTTTATCCATGAAGTTGTGTATCTTTCCTTCGCATCTGAAAGTAAGTCTAGCTGGGTAAAGAATTCTTGGTGAGGCCTGAAGTTCATTGAGTCTTTTCACAATATCCCACCATTGTTTTCGGGCATGGAGTGTTTCATCTGAGAAGTCTGCTGTAAATCGCAGGGATGCTCCTTTCTATGTGATTTCCTTCTTTGATCTTGCTGCTTTCCGTATTCTATCTCTGTCTATAGTTTTTGTCATTTTAATAAGGATGTGTCTTGGAGTATTCTTATTGGGGTTTATTTTAGCTGGTATCCTTCGGACCTCCTATATCTGGGAGCATGTTTCCTTCAGTTTAGGGAACTTGTCACCGATGATGGCTTTGACAGTTTCTTCTTCATCAGGGTTTTATTCTTGCCCTTCTGGGACCCCAATGATGCATATGTTGTTCCTTTTGGCTTCATCCAGATTTTCTCTGGTAGTCTGTTCATTGATTGTGAGTCTTTTTTCCATCTTCTGGTGTTGTCTACAGAATCTCTGAACCTTGTTTTCGAGATCACTAATTCTTTCTTCAGTAGCTGTTACTCTATTTTGGAGGCCTTCCCCTGTGTTTTTCAGTTCACTTACCTCATTTTTAATATCTGTCACTTCTGCTTGTACTTTGGTTTGAAATTTACTCAATTCTGCTCTCATGTCCTCCTGTATTTTATTGACTTTCTATTCCATTGTTTCTTTGAGTTCCTTGTGCATCTTCAACAGTTCCTTCCAAAATTCCTTTTCAGAGAGGTTATATAGCTCATCGTTATTGCTTGACTCATCTGTTTTAGTGACTTCAATCATAGAGCTTGAAGGAATTCTGTGTTGCTTTACCATAATGACTATCGTAGGTTGAAAATGTGTGTTCTGGGTGACTAGTCAATAGAGTTAGTAGGTGCCTGAATTACTTTGCAGCTAGGGACGTATAGCAAATAGTGTAGGGGCAAATGCTCAGTGGTATCTCAGGTAGGTAGATAATACTTCGTGTGGAGGCTAAGCGGCGTCTGCATGGTTTTGAATTTTGGGGTGTCAAAATTCAAAGCGGTTAGTGGTTCCAGAGTCAGGGGGTCAGGGTGGGTGTAGTGCAGTGGAAGGTCCGAGGAAGCTGCGTGTGACTTGGTCCCCTTCTCAAAGTTCCAGCCCTTTATTCTGGAGAGGAGTGGCTGGGGGGCTGCCTGCCGCGGGAACGCACCTGGTGGGGAGCGTGGGGATCTGCTGGGCGTCAGGGGTAGATGCCGTCAGGTGGGAGGTCCGAGGAAGCTGGGTGGGCTTGGTCCCCTTCTCAAAGATCGAGCCCTTTATCCTGGAGAGGAGTGGCTTGGGGGCTGCCCGCCGTGGGAACGCAACTGGTGGGGGGAGGCGGGGATCTCACAAAAGGGCATTTTTAAAAAGCAGTCTTGCTATATTTCTCAGTGGATATCATATATCTGAAATATTAAAATATATCTTAAAAATCTACAAATGTGAGCATAGAATGGAGGGCTTAGTTTATTTTTGGTTTTGGAATTACCCCTAGCAGTGCTCAGGGCATGCTTTGGCTGTTTATTATGGTATCATCACTCCTGGCAGTACTCAAGGGTCAATATGAGGTGCTAGGAATCAAACCAGGGTCCTCCCTGTGTGGGTAAAATGCCTTACCTTGTTCTATCTCTCTGGCCTCTTAAATTGAATCTTAAAACAATAATTTCGGAGAGTTGAGTGATATCTAGTGGATAGGGCATTTACCCGCTATGTCATTGACCCAAGTTCCATCCCCAGCACCATGTATGGTTCCCTAAACCCCAAGAGTGATCCCTGAGCACTTCCGGATGTAGCCCGAAGACTTAAAACAAAATCAAAGCTACACAGTGCTTAGGAACTTGCCTTGCACCTGGCTGTTCTGACTCAATACACAGCACTTCATATGTTCTTCCAGCCTGCCAGGAGGGGATCCCTGAGCACAGAGCCAGAAATAAGCCCTGAGCACTTCTTTGGGTCCCAAAACTGAAATAACAGAAAAAAAAAGTGTCAAGAACGTGTAGACAAGTTGTGTTGCTTTGTGTAGAAACAATTTCTTGTTCAGTGTAGCAAACCTGAATTTTTATCCAGTTAAAAACTTTTGTTATTAGAATATTTTAGCTGTTAAGAGCAGCTCTTTAATAGCTTATAGGATTGGTAAAAGGGATTTTAGAGATTACAGTTCCATACTTGGTTACAGCATTTATTTATTAAAGCCTAGTCTATACATATACAATAACATGTATATGCACACACACATATCTCTAGCAGGAGTGTGTTACCCCCCATAGCCTCTTTCTTTGGTATCTTTATACATACATTGGTACATTCCTTATAATATAAAGACCAAACACTGTACAAGCCCCAGGATGGAATCCAAAACTGGTGGCAATTGTGTTCCCCAGCAAAATTGTTTCTTTTGTGTGTGTGTGTGTGTGTGTGTGTGTGTGTGTGGCTATACCCAGTGATACTCAGGGTGTACCCTGTTCTGCTCAGGGATCACTCCTTGGGGTTCTTGGAAGACCACCTGGGATGTCCGGAATTGAAACCACATTGCCTACATGCAAGACAAGTAGTCCTACCTTGTCCTGAGGATGGAGTACTGTTGCTCCATCCTCAGCATTGCTTATTTTTCTCACAAGATTATTCCCTGGAGTTTCTGCCATTCATGTTCATCCAGCTCAATGCTATTTCTCCAAAATAGCTTTTGGAACTAAAACCCCAAATGGACATTTTTTATACTACTACATTTAAATAAAAAATACAGAGTTACAAATATTTAACATCTCAAAGGAAATTATGGACTTGCTGTCTTCTTCCTGTTGTCCCTATAACCTTTTGTTCTGGAGTTTCCAACTGTTCTGCTAATGTCTCATCTCTTTAAAAAAGTTGAATGACTATGTGTTAATTGAGTGACTGGTGAGGGGCTGTTTTCTGGTAGGGTGATTTTCCTGCTGCAGTTGTAGATTCCCTTCTAGGGTTGCTAGTCATTGAATTCTATTTGAACAGATAAATAAATTACAAATAAATAAAGTGACAGTTTTCATTCACTCATTGCTTTTTATTTTTATCTTTTTAATTTTTTTTTGTTGAATCACCATAAAATACAGTTACAGTTCTGTTCATGGCTGAGTTTCAGTCATATAGTTTTCCAACACCCATCCCTCCACCAGTGTACAGTTCCCACCACCAATATCCCCAGTTTCCTTCCCATCACCCTCCCCCCACCCTGCCTGTCTCTAACCTATCACTTTTTTTTTTTTTTGAGTCACACCCAGCAATGCTCTGGGGTTATTCCTGGCTCTGCACTCAGAAATTATTCCTGGAGGTGCTCAGGGACCAAACGGGAATCTGAGGATCGATCTGAATCGGCTGAGTGCAAGGCAAACACCCTACTCACCCTACTATTGCTCCAGACCTCTAAACTATTCCTTTTTTATACTTAATATCTTCTCATAGAAACATTTTTGTATTATTGAGACTTATACCTTCAAAATTTGATGTTTTAAATGAAATTTGAGAGGATTAAAAAAAGATGAGAAGAACAATTCCTTATCAGATGTGCAAAACTGATATAAAGCTACACTGATTCCAACAAAACCATATGTTGTAATATTAGACCCCACAGAGAAAGAAAATAGAAGAAACTCAAGGCACACACTATAGCATACAACGGCTATAAGTGACATAAATCAAATCATTTAGAAATGAATATATTATTTTGTAAAGGCTGAAAATATTTCATTAAAATAGTATCAATGTAATTTCAAATGGATTTAAAAGTTATTTTAAAGTGAAGAGCATATAATTTACATATATGTGATATCTGGACATCAAAATATTTTGCAACTAAAAACAACATAAATACAAGGGAAGTATATTACATTACACTGTATGTGTAGAATATCTTTAAAAGGAGGGGGCTTAGAGATAGTGAAGCTGGTAAGATGCTTGCTTTACATGCTACTATCCTAGGTTAAGTCCTCGGCATTTCATATGGTCCCCTGAGCACTGTCAGGAGTGATTCCTGACTGCAGAGCCAGTAGTAACCCCTGAGTATCACCAGGTACAACCAAAAAATAACAAAAAAATATTTCAAATAAAATTTAGAATGACAGAAAGATAGTATATAGGGGTAGGCTTTGCATGCAACTCACCCATATGTCAGTCAATCTCTGTACCCATATATGGTCCCTGAAACCACTCCAAGAGTGATCTCTGAGCATAGAGCCAAGAGGAAGGCCTGAGAATCACCAAGTGTGGACTGTAAACAAGGAATGCTAATGAGAAATAAAAGTTGAGAATAATACCTGTAACAGAAATAAGAAAGGAATAGTAAACTTCCTCTATAAGGTTAATATGAATTAAGATTTAAACAATACATTATATAAATATTTGTGTATAATTCAATGTGACAAATGATAGAAAATCAATACAAATGATAACATCAAAGTTTATTCATTCGCCAATCCAAATCAAACAAGATTCCTTTGTTTTTTTTTAACCTAAGTCTTGCTATTGTTATTTTTTCTTCGTATTTTGTTTTTGGTTTAGGGCAACATTTGACAGTGTTCTGAGCTTACTCCTGGCTCTGTGCACAGGGGTCGCTCCCAGCAGGACTCAGGGGACCATATGTGGTGCTACTCAGGGGACCTTGTATGGTGCCAGGGATTAAACTCAGGGCCCTGCCTCTATACTATCTCTCTGTTCCCCTAAGTCTTAGTATTTTATTTTTTTAAATAAATGAAAATGCAACCATTTTAGAAACAATTAGGCATTCTGACTTTAAAACAGTTTTAAAATACCTGCTGTTTGTCTCAGTAATTCATTCAGAAATGTGATCTAACAAAATACTAAGCAAAATAGTAAGCACCAGGAATCTTCAACATAGCATTGGTATTAGTTGCTATAAAAAGAAGGTGGTAGAGCAGTAGAGAAGTAGTTCAAAGTATTTTGGATGTTCGTATGTTCGTTATATAGTTATTAAATTTGTATTTTAATTCTAGTCATAAAAATGCATACAATTGAATTATAAAAGTAAATATATAATACAAAATACATATGTAATTAAAATATATTCATAGGTAAAAAGAAAAATCAAAAGAAGTATCAATAAAATATGAATGGTGGATAGGTATGTGGGTGGGGAGTTAAAAATTACTGAAGAATTTTCTTTTTTATAATTTTTATATTTTAACTTTCTTAGTAAAAGATACTTTTTTTTCTAGAATGATGGTCCTTGAAAATTATTTAGTTGAAAAATGGAGAGATCAGCTCAGTAAAAGATCCATAGTAAGTATGATTATCAACACTGTGAAATGGATGTAAGTAATATAAAGGTCAATAGAATTTGGAATTTTTCACATTCTTTTATCTTCATGAAATCTAGCAGTAGCAGAAGTATTTGTCTTCTGAGTAGGCAGTTAAGAGTAAGCCATTTCTTACTTGGAATTTGCATCATAAATCTACCTTTAACATCCAAAGTTATTTTGTTTCATTTAATATTTGTCTACTGATTATTGCCAGATTGAATTTATTTTTGGTTTATTATATTACGTTCAATTGTTTAAGCATATGGGTCATCACTTTAACATGCTTTTATGTGGGGAAATGCTGAGGCGCCCCTGCACAAAATCCAGGAGCAGGGCCAGGGATCCCCTTCTGTCTCAGGGGATCGGTGGCCTGTGGACAGAGAAAGCAAGAATCTGGCGAGGTTTCAAAATGCTTTTATTTAACACAGGTTCTGGCATACAAATCAGTAATAGGGAAAACTCCAAACTTAGGGTTCCTGGCTAGGCCCTGGCCATCTGTAGGCCAAGATGATGGCCATCAGGTGTTAAGGCGCTGCAGAGAGAACATAAAGCAGCTCCTGCAGAAAGGGGGAGAGAGAGAGAAAGAGAGAGAGTACTGAGAGAGAGAGAGAGAGGGAGGAAGAGGGAGAGGGAGAGCCGCAAAAGAGAGCTGAGAAAGAAAGCAGGCTAGTTTTATTTCCCTGCCACCCAGACAGCCCACTCTAATGGAAAGCCATCAGTACAGAGTAGTTCAAAATATTTTGATCTACTTCCCTACTGCTCTACCATAGTTTCTTCCAGGACCTCACCTAGGCCGTTTGAGATGTTAATGTTGCCTAGCCAAGATATGCTAGGAAATATCTCTGCAGGGTAAAGAGGAGTTTCTGAGATGAACTGTATCTCAGAATACAAAGGCATGCATCCGTACCAAAGAATATACTATAGCCAGTTAAATATTTCTCCAAGTCTTCACAAGAGTCTCGTCTTTGCTTTACGGTTGTTCTGTATTTTAGCTTTGAGTTATCAGAGATCCCTGTTTGCTTGCTTGCTTGAAGGCAAATAGCATTTCTCTCTGGTCTAATTACTTAGAGATCCAACGTGGCCAGGCAAATATACCGGTAAGATCTAGTTACTCCCTCGATGATTGCATGAGAGAATATTTATAAGAGCCTGTATCGAATACATGGTCAGATAAAATGCCACATTCAAACTGTCCTCCTCCTATCTACAAAGTGACTTGCAGGAGGCAAGTCCAGGCCAGATGTGGAGGCTCTGGGCAGGAGTGTACTGCAACACTTTTACACTGAGATTAAACAGAAATCGACTTGTACTGGTTAAATGTCTAGTTGTGAAACTTATGCCACCAATGTACAAAGCAGACTTTCTCCCTATACCTAAAATAAGTTTAAGACTGGTCACTATGAATAATATAAGGAAAGTAATTATTTTATAGCCAAATGCATGGCTTTTTTGTAATAACATAAAAATACTGATAGCTTTACCAGAACAGTGGAGTTTTTTTTTGCTCATAGATGTGAATTCATAGTAGAATAAAAGAAATTAGTTTAATGGTTTGAAATTTCTAAAGGAGCCCCTCTCTCAAAATAGGCCTAGATATATTAAATAGCTTTTGCCAAGTCCACAAAAGGTGCTTCTACTGCCTGTGGTCTACAGTTCTATAAACAAATACTCTTGACCAAGTGAAGAGCATATACTACTATTAACTCCGGGAGAAGTTGGTTTGGACACAGGTTCTCCTCTTCAGTGCTTTTCTTAATAACAGAAACAAACACTATAATTACACCTGAGCTAAACATTCTTGGTTGCTCAAAAACAATATTTTTAAAATTTATTATTTCGGGGACTGAGAGGTGGTTTGGGGCAACACCCAACCATGCCCCGGGCTAACTTCTGCCTCTCTGCTCAGTGGCGACTCCTAGCAAGGCCCAGGAGACCATGTGTGGTGTCAGGGATCTACCCAGGTTTGGCAGCATGAAAGCCAAGCTCCTTATCCCTACACCATCAGGCCCCTCAGGATGATTATTTTTCTTACAAGGAAGAACATTGCAGCAGAATTGACTCTAATATTCAAGATTGCAATGGATTATATATGAGTTATTATCTAGAATTTGTGCTAGATTTGTGAAGACAATATTTGTTTTTCTATTAATATTGCTGCAATTCCTGGCCTTTAGTTTTGCTAAAAAATTCTGCTGAGTTTAATATACCCTTAACAAACTAGAGACATGTGTGTTGTAAATAAGATGCATTGTCTATTCAATTGGACTTTTGCACTTATTCCTTACATGCAATTATTTTTAAAATAGTAGTTATTTATATTATACACATTAATTTATTTTTTATGAAGGAAACCACTGTCCCATGCCTCTTTTCCCTTTACACTAAGTAGATATTACAGATATTAATCTGAATTACTTAGAAAATGTTGGTGACATTTTGTTTTTGTCTCCCTTTGAATGAAAAACAATTAAGTGAAACCTGTTCCTTTTGAGACTGGAAAACTTCTGCTTTTAGCAATGTCAAAACTTTAAAAATATCATTGGTGTGGAAATGTTGCATTTTAGGACTTCTGGGAAAATTTGCACGTTTTAGAGTCTTGAGTGTTGGAAAGTCTGGTGAAGTGAATCCCAGCTCTAACATTTACATGCAAAAGGTGTGCATCATATACAGAAAACATGCACCCTTTTGCAGATAACTTCTTACAAATAACTTTGTTTCTTGATTATGGCAGTTGTGTTCAGCTAGAAGGACCTGTGAATTCCAGTGAAACATTGAGCACATTCTAAATCATCTTGGACTTGCTCAACCACAGAGGACAGCTGTTAATTGTTGTCACAAGTAATAAATATACTAGGATTTTAAAAAATTGCATTCACTCTGGTAGTCACTTAATAGCATAAAGGGGCGAAATGGATTGTTTTTGACTGTGTGCAAATTTCTTTGCAGCAGTGGGAAGAGAGGCTTCGGGAACAGCAAAGGTCAATTCAGGACAAGAAACGAACACCAGGACGCACCAGTCGTAGTAATCCCCCTAAACCAAAGGGAAAGCCACCTGTTCTGAGACCTGCCACCCCTAAGAAGAACGTTAAAGCGAGAAGTGCCCAGAAGGGAACAAACCCGAAAAGAGCGTGAAGGAAATATTTGCCACAGTGAAGACTCCCCTCAGGATGAAGCGAGGCACCCCAGAGCCTATGCAGACCACTCACTTTGCAGGCTCTGCATAGACACATCTTACAGAACTTTTCTTCTTGATACACTTCTGGTTTTCTTTTAAGCCATCACAAGCCACAGTGACTTTTATGGCCATTGGCACAGAAGGGTGACCTGGAAACTCATGGGAAGAAGAACCATACATAGTTCAAAGGAGCGTGTGAGCAGACTCTGAGGTCTCCATGTGGGGAAATGATGCTTTTGTTCTTACAGTTTGACAGATGTGTGCATTGGAAAATAAATGCCATGTTACAAAGAAAAATATCTGATATTTCTGCAAAGTGTTTTATTTAAGTTTGACTTCTGTTGTTAAAGCCTCTTGATTTTAAAAGTGAACAGAAATATATAGTGCTTCTAAAGTGGGGGAAAGAGGAACAGATAATTTAAAGATTCTCACATACTTGCCATTTGCAGATGAATTTACTACAAAGGGATTTCTGAGTGTTCTAGAAAAACAGGAGATGAATATTCTAAAAAACTTTTTACAAACATACCTTTATGCTCTAAAACTGATTAAAATTAAAATAACCGTCAATTATAAAGGGACAAATTAGCAGTGGTGAGGTCCTTGTTTCTGGTTCCCCTCTTAGTGGGACATTCTGATTTTATATCCAGGATGCCACTGCCTGGAATAAGTACTACAGGTTTTTTGATTATGACCTACTGATTGCTGTCTGGGTGCAGTTAACCGATGAGGAAAAACAGCCCAAAGTTTCCTGGCTCTGAAAGAGGAAGCCTCTGTTTTCTCTGTGCCCACTATTGCTTACTGCGTCATTTCAGCTGACTTAAACCTGCATTTAGACATCCCTGCAAATTCCTGGACTCTCTGAGACTGGGTAGTTTTTTTTTTTTTTTTTTTTTGACCCTACTTGGGGACCGCGTGGTGGCGGGGGGTGGGCAGTGAAAAGGGACAATCCTGTGGTTTGGGCACTAAATTTCAATGGCAGAGCACTTTGCCTATGTACAATTGTCTTTCCCAGGGGAATCCTGGTTGTAGAATAAAACCAGCTGTGCTTTCCAGGTGGAAGAGCTGCACAGGACTTTGCTGTTTAGCTTTCACATCCTGCCAGTCCCTCCAGGAAGCCTCCCCTCTTCCTAGACAGCTGCTCTTTTTTTTTTTTTTTTTTTTTTAATTAAAAAGTTTATTTTAGTTACCGTGATTTACAGTATTATTTTTTTTTTTTTTTTTTATTTTTACAATTACAAAGATATACAATTAAAAAGTTCATATTTGGGTTTTGGTCATACAGTGTAGCAGCACCCATCCCGCCACCAGTGCCCATCTCCCACCACCAACGTCCCCGATCCCCCCCCCCCCCCCCCCAGCCCTCCTCCATGGCAGGTTCTTTATTTCTTTCCATTTCTCTATCTTTCTCTTTTCCTTCCTCTCCAGACTATGGATTACAGAACATACATTAAAGGGTTGTCATGTGTATCCTTTTGCCTCTATTTAATGCTCAGTTCTAGGTTGGCATTAGTACCCTCACAATTGTTAGCACACTGTTCCATTTTCTGTCTTACCTAGCCTCTGAAACCTACACGTTTGTGATAATTTCCACCTTTGACAGGACCTCCTGATCTATGTTTCACTTGACCTTGGATATTGGTATCATAATATGTACCTATATATTTATGTTATGCAGATAAATGCAGTCATTCTGTAACTGTCTCTCTCCTTCTGGCTAATTTCGCTCAACATAATCTTCTCCATGTCCATCCATTTGTAGGCAAATTTTATAACTTCATTTTTCCTAACAGCTGCATAGTATTCCATTGTGTAGATGTACCAAAGCTTTTTGTCATCCAGTCATCTATTTTCGGGCACTCGGGTTGCTTCCAGATTCTGGCTATTGTGAATAATGCTGCTATGAACATAAAAGTAGGGATGGTGTTTCCGCTGCGTATTTTTGGTTTCCCAGAGTAGATTCCCAGGAGTGGTATGGCTGGGTCAAATGGGAGTTCAATTTCTAGTCTTTGGAGGTATGTCCATATTGTTTTCCAGAAAGGCTGTACCAGCCGGCATTCCCACCAACAATGGATGAGTGTCCCCTTTTCCCCACACCCACGCCAGCACTTGTTGTTCTTGTTCTTTTGAATATGTGCCAGTCTCTGTGGTGTAAAGTGGTATCTCATTGTTGTTTTGATTTGCATCTCTCTGATGATAAGTGATGATGAGCATTTTTTCATATGTTTTTTGGCCATTCGAATTTCTTCCTTGCTGAAGTTTCTGTTCATTTCTTCTCCCCATTTTTTGATGGGGTTGTTTGTTTTCTTCTTGTAAAGTTCTACCAGTGCCTGATATATCCTGGATATTAACCCCTTATCAGATGAGTATTGGGTGAATATTCTTTCCCATTCTGTGGACTGCTTTTGTATCTTAGTCACTGTTTCTTTTGAGGTGCAGAAGCTTTTTAGTTTCATGTAGTCCCATATATTTATCTTTTCTTCTAGTTGCTTTGTTAGAGATGTTTCATCTTTGAAGATGCCTTTAGCTTCAATGTCATGGAGGGTTTTTCCTATATTTTCTTCAATGTACTTTATGGATTCAGGTCTGATATTGAGATCTTTAATCCACTTTGATCTGATTTTTGTGCATGGTGTTAGACACAGGTCCAAATTCATTTTTTTACATGTCGCTGCCCAGTTTTCCCAACACCACTTGTTGAAGAGGCTTTCCTTACTCCATTTTAGACTCGTTGCACCTTTATCAAAGATTAAATGATCATGTGTTTGAGGTTGGGTGTCAGGATACTCAATTCTATTCCATAAGTCCACAGGTCTGTTTTTATTCCAATACCATGCTGTTTTAATTACTACTGCCTTGTAGTACAGTTTGAAGTTGGGTAAGGTGATGCCTCCCATCTTCTTTTTCCCGAGGATTGCTTTAGCTATCCTTGGGGGTTTATCGTTCCATACAAATTTCAGGATTGTTTGGTCAATTTCTTTGAAGAATGTCATGGGTATCCTCATAGGGACTGCATTGAATCTGTATAGAGCTCTAGGGAGTATTACCATTTTGACAATGTTGATTCTCCCCATCCATGAGCAGGGAATGTGTTTCCATTTCCTTGTGTCCTCTTTTATCTCTTGGAGCAGTGTCTTGTAGTTTTCTTTGTACAGGTCCTTTACACACTTGGGTAAGTTGATTCCTAGGTATTTGATTTTCTGTGGCACAATTGTGAATGGAATTGTTTCCTTAATATCCCTTTCTTCTCTTTCGTTATTTGTATATAGGAAAGCCACCGACTTTTGCGTGTTGATTTTGTATCCTGCCACTCTACTATATGCATCTATTGTTTCTAGGAGTTTTTTGGTAGAGAGTTTAGGGTTCTCTAGGTATAATATCATGTCATCTGCAAATAATGATAGCTTGACTTCTTCCTTGCCTATCTGGATGCCCTTGATGTCCTTTTCTTCTCTGATTGCTATGGCAAGTACTTCCAGTACTATATTGAATAAAAGAGGTGAGAGTGGGCAACCTTGTCTTGTCCCTGATCTCAGGGGAAGGCTTTCAACTTTTCCCCATTGAGAATGATGCTCGCTGTGGGCTTTTGGTAGATGGCTGTAACTATCTTGAGGAAAGTCCCTTCAATTCCCATTTTCTGGAGGGTTTTAATCATGAACGGGTGCTGGATCTTGTCAAATGCTTTCTCTGCATCTATTGATAGGATCATATGGTTTTTTTTTTTCTCTTATTGATATGATGTATTATGTTGATTGACTTGCGAATGTTGAACCATCCTTGCATACCGGGATGAATCCTACTTGGTCATGATGTATAATCTTCTTGATGAGTCTTTGGATTCTGTTTGCTAGTATTTTGTTGAAGATCTTAGCATCCGTGTTCATCAGGGATATTGGTCTGTAGTTTTCTTTCTTTGTGTTGTCTCTCCCTGCTTTGGGTATCAGGGTGATATGTGCCTCGTAGAAGCTGTTTGGGAGTGTTTCTGTTTCTTCTATTTCCTGGAAGAGCTTGAACAGGACTGGCAGTAGGTCCTCCTTAAAGGTTTGGTAGAGTTCACTAGGGAATCCGTCTGGACCTGGGCTTTTGTGTTTGGGAAGTCTTTTAATTACTGTTTCTATTTCCTCAATGGTGATAGGCTTATTCAGGTATTGGAGGTCTTCTTGTTTCAGCCGTGGGAGGTTATAGGACTTCAGGAATTGATCCATTTCTTCTAGATTCTCATGTTTCACGGCATACAGGCTCTCAAAGTAATCTCTGATGATCTTTTGGATTTCTGTGGTTTCTGTTGTGATGTCACCCTTTTTATTTCTGATTCTGTTTATTTGGGTTCTCTCTTTCCCTGTCCTTACAAGTCTTGCCAATGGTTTGTCAATCTTGTTTATTTTTTCAAAAAACCAGCTCTTGGTTTCATTAATCTTTTGGATTGTTTTTTTGGTTTCCAACTCATTGATTTCCTCTCTAAGTTTTATTATTTCCTTTTTTCTGCCTGGGTTGGGCTCCTTTTGTTGGTCTTTCTCTAATGTCTTCAGCTGTGTAGTCAGGTTATTTATGTGGGCCCTTTCTTGTTTCCTGATGAATGCTTGCAGAGCTATAAACTTCCCTCTTAACACGGCTTTTGCCGTGTCCCACAAGTTCTTATAGTTGGTGTCTTCATTTTCATTTGTTTCCAGAAATCTTTGGATTTCCTGTTTGATTTCTTCTATGACCCATTTGTTGTTCAGGAGTGAGCTGTTCAGTTTCCAGGTGTTTGGTTTGACTCCCTGCTTCTGTGTACGGTTAACTTCCATTTTCAGTGCATCATGGTCTGAAAAGATAGCTGACACAATTTCTATCTTTTTATTTTATTGAGGTATGCTTTGTGGCTTAGCATGTGGTCTATCTTGGAGAATGTTCCATGTGCACTAGAGAAAAATGTGTATTCCGCTTTTTTGGCATGAAAAGCCCTGTATATATCTACTAGCTCTCTTTCTTCCATTTCTTCCTTGAGGGCCAATATTTCCTTGGTGAGTTTCAGTCTTGTTGATCTATCCATCGTTGATAGAGCAGTGTTGAAGTCTCCAACTATTATTGTGCTACTGTCAATGTCTTCTTTGAGGTCTCTTAGCAGTTGTTTTATGTATTTTGCTGGCCCCTCGTTGGGTGCATATATGTTTAGTAGTGTAATTTCTTCCTGGTGTACATACCCCTTAAGTAATAAGAAATGGCCTTCGTTGTCCCTTCTAACCTTTTTCAGCCTGAAGTCTATATTATCTGATACTAATATGGCCACACCAGCCTTTTTGGAGGAATTGTTTGCATGGAGAATGGTCTTCCAACCTTTGACTTTGAGTCTGTGTTTGTTCTGATTATTCAGATGTGTTTCTTGTAGACAGCAGAATGTTGGGTTCAATTTTTTAATCCACTTTGTTACTCTGTGTCTCTTAATTGGTGCATTTAGACCATTGACATTGAGAGAGATTATTGTCATCGGATTTTGTGCCATCTTTCTGTTTGAGCTTGTTGTGCTTATGGGTTTGGTCGTATTACAGTAGACCCTTCAGTCCTTCTTTTAAGGTTGGTTTTGAGTCCATGAAGTTCCTGAGTTGTTGCTTATCCATGAAGTTGTGTATCTTTCCTTCATATCTGAATGTGAGTCTGGCCGGGTAAAGAATTCTTGGTGAGGCCTGCAGTTCATTCAGCCTTTTCACAATATCCCACCATTGTTTTCTTGCTCGGAGTGTTTCATCAGAGAAGTCTGCTGTAAATCTTAGAGATGTTCCTTTGTATGTGATTTCCTTCTTTGATCTTGCTGCTTTCAGTATTCTATCTCTATCTATAGTTTTTGTCATTTTAATTAAGATGTGTCTTGGAGTATTCTTGTTGGGGTTTCTTTTAGCAGGTATCCTACGGGCCTCCTGGATCTTGAGGCAAGTGTTCTTTAGTTCCGGGAACTTCTCAGCAATGATGGCTTTGACAGTTTCTTCTTCATCAGGGTTTTCTTCTTGCCCTTCTGGGACCCCAATGATCCGTATGTTGTTTCTTCTGGCTTCATCCCGATTATCTCTTGTTGTCTGTTCGGTAATTGTGAGTCTTTTTTTCTATCTTCTGGTGTTGTGTAGAGAATCTTTGGAACGCGTCTTCGAGATCACTAATTCTTTCTTCAGTAGCTATTATTCTGCTATGCTGGCTTTCCACTGTGTTTTTCATTTCATTTACCTCATTTTTAATATATGTCATTTCCATTTGCATTTTCCTCACTTCTTCTATCATGTCCTCTTGTATTTTATTGAGTTTGCATTCCATTGCTTCTTTGAATTCCTTATGACTCCTTAACATTTCTTTCCGAAATTCCTTATCAGAGAGGTTATATAACTCATTGGTATTGCTTGGCTCATCTGGACTAGTGACTTCACTCACAGAGCTGGATGGAACTTTGCGTTGCTTTACCATTTTGACTATTGTAGGTTGCAAATGTGGGGTCTTGGATGACAGGATAGTACAGTTAGTAGGTGTCTGGTCTGTTTGCGGAGTTTGGGTGGGTAGCAAGGATGTAGGGACCAAGGTTCAGTGGTACCTCATGCAAGATAGGTAGTAAAAGGTTCGCGGGCCGCTAGCCTCCGGTTTTGAGTTTTGGGATGATTACAGAAGAGCAGGGCCCAAGGTTCCGCAGTGAAACCAAGGCAGTTAGCCTTGGTTCCCGTTGATGGAGTTTCCGCTCTTCCCTGGGGCAGTTTGGGTCCACGGAGACGCAGGGATCACGCCTGAGACTGGGTAGTTAACTCTTTCCCAAGACCATAAATTCTGTCCCAGCTCTTGGGCTCACAGCAGGTCAAGATACTCAGGGAAAAGACCAAATAAGTAACCTAAAGGCTCTAAATAAATACAGAGCATTAGTCTTATCTTACAACACAAGTGAGTCCTAAGTTAACAAGACACCTCTGGGGAACAAATGAGAATTCTCTCATACTTTGTTGATAAGTCACACAAAGAGCCAAAGAGCCAGTTTTCCTACTTCTAGGGAGTTTCTCTTCTGCTTACTTTCCAATAAACTTTTCTGTTCACAAACTCTGAATTTGAGGAAATTTCTTGCTGGTATTTATGCCCAGGGTGCGGGGAGGGCTCTGTTTCTTATGTGAGGTGGAGAAGAGACAGAAGGCCTTTTCTCATTTTGAGAGCCCAGGGGCCAGCTGGGAAGGCTAGGATGGATAGTCTGTGAGCCCCTGCAGGGCTCTGCCCCCCTAGTCCTGCCAGCCCCCACTAAGAGGCTGTCAAGCTACATCCACTTACAGCTCAGGAGCTACCCCCCTGGAGTGAGGAAATTGCTCTTGGCAGGAAAGAAAAGTCAGCCCTAGGACTTCCTAGCCCTTCCCATCCTTGTCTTTTCACAGAAAACAAAATTTAAATCTGGGTGGTTTCAGACATAAAAAAAAATGTAAAGAATAAAATTTCATGAGGAGACGAACAGTGAAATGAAACAGATTTTATTTGGAGGTTTTTCAGGAAGGTGGAGAGAGAGAGAGAGAGAGAGAGAGAGAGAGAGAGAGAGAGAGAGAGAGAGAGAAACATGTTTAAAAGAGAGCTCAGGTTCTTCAAAGGTGGAGCTAGCCCCAGCATACAGTCCAGCATTAGACATGAACACCTCGGGTAGGGGATGTGGGCAACACTGTGCTTGGCCAAGACATAAGGATTCAAGCAGCACATGGGCTTGGATAGCATATGCCATGCTTAGCTGCTTTCGTTCGAGTCGGCTTTACTAGGGTTTCTCCCAAGCGCCCCATGTGGGGGCTTTCTTTCTAGGGAACAGTCCATTGCTTGGGTGGTTGCTAAGGCGGTAGAATTCGGAGTAGTTGATGCTCTTGTTAGTTCAAGCTTGGGGTCCTCCTGGACATAGACAAAACCACAATGAGATGCAAAACAAAGGAGTTTATTTCTCCCTAGAGCTAGGGTCCAAGTGGAGAGAGCTAACACAAGGGCCCCCAAGTGGGAAGGACCCCACTGTCCTAACTGAGAAATCTTTTATATCGTAGAATTTTGGGTTTTACAAGCAGGACACAGTTTGGGGTTTATCAGGGAATGCCATCAGAGTTACCTTTAGTTGGTTAACTTTTCACTACTGTTTCAACATCTCACTATTGTTTCAGCCTCCAACTAGCATAGTCTAGGGGGCTTTCCAGTAAAGAGTCAGGGCTCGGTTTTTTGGTTAATTAAAATCCAGGGTCGAACCCTACCCTGCAGCCTGTCATGTGGGGCTTCTGCTCTCATAGTCTTATTTGAAATTTCTTTGACTTTTGTTTCGCTGGAGTTTCTTTTGAAGGAGGGTCCAGGCTTCTGTGGTCTGTGCTGGCACCAGGTAATGGTCTTATCAGGCCTTAGTTCCTAGGCTCACAAGATAGTTCTGACAGTCTTAGGGCTAGTTGGTTTTACTACATCCCAGGAATCCCATTGTAATGGGGGCTCTTCCCTAGCTACCTGCTTGCCACAATTTTTTTTCTCTTTAAAATATTGAAGAACCTGGGAACCATAATGAACACAGAGAGCAGCCCTAACCACTCCTGCATCAGTTCTCATCCTGATTTGTCTCTGCTGACATTGTTATATGCCAAATTTGTGCCTGGAAGAAACCCTTGTGATCAGTTGTCCAGCCACAATTCAAGGATGCTAAAGAACAACTAAAAGGCCTTGACAACTTTTCTCTTTTCGATTTCATTTTTCAGGGCTGGAGACATAGTGCACAGCTGGTAGGGCGTCCATCTTGTACACAGCTGACCGGGTTCAATCTCCAGCGTCTCATATGATTCCCCCAGGACTGTCAGGAGAGATTTCTGAGCACAGAGCCAGGAGTAGGCTCTCAGCATTGCTGGGTATGACTCCCAAGCAAACAGATGGATTTCATTTAGTTCCTATTTATCATAGAAGACTAAGTAACATGGCCTTTACAGAAGCTAATTCAATATTTCAGTTCATTGCAGAACTTTGTGTGTGGATAAGCCAAGGATGAGTGAAGAAATGAGACTGAGAGTGTGGTCTGGAGCACTCTTTTTCTCCAGAAATCTGAACTTTGTAGCTCACCTCTGCAGCTCTTAGTGTAAGTGCTTGCATCCTTGCTGCGATGCCTTGTCAATTCATGAAGACTTCTATTTAGAAAGAAAAAGTAATGTTAACTTTGTCTGCACCATACTTCAATGGCATTTCACTAAAGGAACCTAAATATCCTCTCCTACAGGGCAAGGTGCTACTGTATCAAGGCAAAAAGCTCTTTGATGTAACAATCAGATAAGGGTTTACTGTGGCTGCCAAATTAAAGAAATCTAGGAAAAGTACTTATAAAATAATGGTAGTGGAGACAGAAGGTCTCTCAGGATGAAGCCAGGCATTTCCCCCAGAGATTGGGGAACCTGTAGCTAACAGCTGCAGATTAGTACAATAGGAAATCTTTGGGAGAGCAGAATTACAAATGGAATTCTTCAAGGAAATGCAGATTAAATTATTTCATAAATGTTTATTCCATGCAAAACTAAATGTAATAAGAGTTCGTTGACAGCCCTGCCAAATGTAACATTATTTACTTTGAATATTAACTGAAATTAACTATTAAATATGAGATCAAACTTAATAGGCAAATTCATCATTTTGATAAACTAATGAGAGATGAAGCTGCCTATGCAGTTCAAGATTATTTCTAGTTGGTGGGCTCAATACCTGAATATTTTTAAAAAGAGGGAAGTTTATCTGCACAAGTCTCTAGCTGCTTGTGGATGGCATTGTGTGAGTCTCTGTGTGTACGTAAGACAGAGAGATAGAGACTGGCAGAGACAGGGCGGTAAGTATGTCATAGTGCAATTTTAAGTCAGAGAGTCATGTGAAAATGAAATTTATTTCAATGACTATATATATATATATATATATATATATGTTAGTTTGGGTCTTCAGAGAAATAACTGAATCTTCAGAGAAGCTGGGAGCAAATGTAATTATTTTAAATGTGAAAGAGTATGCTACCCACACGGCGGAGCCTGGCAAGCTACCCGTGTTGTATTTGATATGCCAGATACCAGTAACAATCATAGACCTCATTCCCATGACCTGATGGAATGGTTTGAGGCTCTTTATGTTCCTGGAGCAAGTAGGTGCCCTTAGGCTCTACTTGCATGAGACAGGACATGTGGAGATGTTACTGGTGCCCGCTCGAGCAAATTGATGATGTACGGGAAGACAGTGGTACAGTGGTGAAAGAGTTCTATTGGAGGAAAACATTATGAAAGAGAATGGGAAAAGGAGCAGATATGACTGGGAAAACCATAAGAGAAGGGAGAGGGAATATTGGTGGAAACACTTCAAGCTGCCTGCATGTTTAAGGACAGATAGTCAGAGTTAATGAAAATACCTTGGAAAACTGGTCTTTAGGGAACCCCTCCTATACCGGGACCTCTGTTTGAGTTTCCTGCCATCCCCAGTCATTGGCCTGTAGTAACTCATTGGCAGACTGGTATTGGTATAAAGGGAGAAGTGGATTTCAAGTCACAGCATAACATTTCCTGGTAAAATATGGGACTTATAATTAGGGTCTGTGGCTCACATCTTCAAGGAATCATGGTGAAACAATGACAAATTTGTTGAAAATTTGCTGCAATATGTTAATTCCTATGTATAAGGTGTAGTGCCAAACAACAAATGCCAATTTCTGACACTATTAATGCTATATTTGATGACCTAATTTCCCCAAACATTTGTCTAATATTTATGTGTTTTCTGACTTATTTCAGATTTATTGAAAAGAAAATGACAACTGCATGCCTTATAGTCTTTTCCCTTTCTATGAGAGGTGACATGCTCTTTAAGAGGTAATTAATAGTAATATTTATTTTTTTTTGTTTCTGGGTCACACCTGGCGACGCTAAGGGGTTACTCCTGGTTCTACACTCAGGAATTACTCCTGGTGGTGCTCAGGGGACTATATGGGATGCCGGGGATCGAACCTGGGCCAGCACAGGCCGGCCACGTGCAAGGCAAACACCCTACCTGCTGGACTATCGCTCCAGCCCCAATAGTAATAAATTTGTATGATGTTTATATAACTTTGGCTATCCTGCCCATTGAGTGTTGCAGGTGTGGCTTCAGTGCCTGGCTGCATCAGCAGATGGTAGACAGGAGACAGGCTTGTCTATACCCAGGGCTATGCCCCATGGGCCCTGGATGGTTGATGGTCTGAAATAGAAAAAGACTGGGCCCCCTGGATGAACCCAGAGCCACGGCAGAGCCTGACAAACTACCCGTAGTGTATTCGATATTCCAAAAACTATGAACTATAATGAGACCTCATTTCAAACGAATGGAGATGTTACTGGTGCTTGCTCGAGCAAATCGATGAACAATGGGAAGACAAGTGACAAGATATATAACTTTTCTTTTATAATTCCAGATAACTTAACTGTAAGCTTCACATATTTAACTGTGATACTTGTATGAAACATTTATAGAGGGACTGGAGATATAGTACAGCAGGTGAGGTTCTTACCTTGTATGTGGCCTATGCAGATTCCATCAACATCATCCCATATGGTCCCTGAGCACTATGAGGAGTGATTCTTGGGCACAGAATCAGGGAAAAAGCCCTGTGCAAAACCATAGAAGGGGTAAGGGGGTTGTTATACAATTAAATAACCCTAAAATATGTACCTGTAATATCTCAATGAGAAGGTAGCAAGTTTGGGTTCCATTAGTAACAAACTTTGTAAAGGGAAATCACATAGTAGATAAGCAATTCAATTTAGAAACCAGAAAATATTCATAACCAGAGGAATGATCTCAAATCTCAAAAATTATAGTCACATGACATATCTGAGGCATAAAATGCTAAAGTTAAGAAAAAATAGTATTATGAATAAAATTATGAATAAAATTCTGCTTACTGGGAAATTTAAATTAATGTTGAATTGAATAACACTATCACTATCTTCCCATTCATCATCGATTTGCTCGAGCGGGCACCAGTAATATTTCCATATGTCCTGTCTCATGCCAATAGAGCCCAAGGGCATCGGCTTGCTCCAGGAACCTAAAGAGCCTCAAACCATTATATTAGGTCATGGGAATGACCTAATATAGTTGTTACTGGTATTAGGCATATCAAATACAACACGGGTAGCTTGAAACCTTACTGTGCAGGTGGCACACCTCTAAATTTAGAGGTGACTGCAAGAGTTGAATTTACTAATAATTTTTAATTCATTAACATTTTATTCTAATAATTTTAGAAAGATAAGGTCTTTGAAAATTGTAACTGCTAAAAATACCTAACCAGTTCAATTTTCTTCTTTTATTAAAAGCATAAGTAAGCCATTCTGGTTTTGGAGGTCATCCAGAGTAGCAAGTTCAGACATAGTTTAAATAAGCATTTTTATCAGGTGAGTTACTTTTGTGAGCAGAAAGGACATCAAGAGTATCTATAAAACAGAGCACAGCCTTTTAGGGAAATCCATCCATTCATGTAGGTCATCTTCTTCAGGAGAAGATTATTCAACAACAAAGAGTTCTGCAAGTCTCATATCTTAAAATAGCTTAGAGGAATAAAGCTAGGTAGTCCCCCAGCTCTTAAGAAAAATGAACTAGTTCCAGAGGCCCCATTCACTCTCAATGGAACAAACATCTCAGAATGCAGCAGTTATGTGTACCTAGGTCGAGAAGTCAACATGATGAACGACCTAAAACCTGAGCTGCGCAGGAGGAAGAGAGCGGCATGGAGTGCCTTCAAAGGCATCGAAGAAATAGCTAAAAGGACAAAGAACCTCCGGCTCCAGACACATCTCTTTGACTCCACCGTTATCCCTACATTAACATACGCCTCAGAGACCTGGGCCCTACGAAAGTAGGATGAGAATGCTATTCGGGTCTCCCAGAGAGGAATCGAAAGAGAATTGCTTGGAATATCACGCCTCACTCAAGTGAGAGAGGGAATCCGGAGTTCTGACCTCTGTCGCTATTCCAGAACCAGGGACGCTGTCTCATTTGCCAAGTCATCAAAAAATCAGATGGGCTGCACATGTAATGCGATTTGTTGAAAACCGCGGGACTAGAGCCCTTACAGACTGAATCCCACAGGATGTCAAAGGATCACGTGGCCACCCACCTACAAGATTGTCAGACTTTCTTGTCAAGACCCTGAAGGAACGGTTTGAGGTTCTTCATATTCCTGAATCAACCAGATGCCATTGGGCTACACTGGCATGTGATAGGGTCCAATGGAAATGTTACTGGCGCCCGCTCCAGCAAATCGATGAATAATGGGATTCAAGTGATCGGAGTGACTCCCCCACCCTCACCACTCCCCTTCACTGCCTTCACTGTCTTCCCGTTCATCATCGATTTGCTAGCGCGGGCACCAGTAACATCTCCATATGTCCTGCCTCATGCAAGTAAAGCCCAAGGGCACCTGCTTGCGCCAGGAACATAAAGAGCCTCAAACCATTCATCAGGTCATGGGAATGAGGTCTATAATTGTTACTGGTGTTTGGCATATCAAATACGACATGGGTAGCTTGCCAGGCTCTGCCGTGTGGATAGCATACACTTGTAGTCATCTCTAAATCCAGCATTTATTGATGAACCGGGCTTGATAGACTCATCTGCTGGGTGGAGTTCTAATGAGGAGGAAGTCTGGATGTGGAAAATGGAGGCCCTCATGGAGTGGGGGTCGTCTGGATTGTTGTGAGGCTCTGCTGGGGTGGCAGGCCAGGGCTAGAACCAGTCATCCCTCCGAGGCACCTCGTGAGTGGCTGGGCATAGGGAGAGCCAGTAGAAGCTCTGCCCCATGTCTGTGAGTCTGCCCCATGTCTGTGACCCAAAAAACCAAAAAAAAATCGCATCAGCCGAGAGGCTAAAGGGCAGCTGAGGGGTGGGGGACCCTCTTCCCCTCAACCTGTGGATCTCAGAGTGAGACACTAGGGGCCTGGAAGCTGAGGGGAGGTAGCCCCGTCACTATCGGCCACTCTGAACCCAAGTTAAGGGAAACGGAGAGGCACTGGGGAACAGAAACTTCTGGCCTGTCCTGCCCCCTCCTCTAACGGGGTGCGTAAACAGGCCAACAAGAGAGAGGGGCGTCGAGCAGGGCCCGGAGCTGGGGGTGTGGCGAGACAAGTGCGGCTCCATAGGCAAGTTGAATGACAGGGTGGATTCCAAATGATGAGAACTTCTTTATGACAAAACTCATGGTATCAAAGTCTCCATTTCAGCTACTTCCAGCTCTTGGGAGAACTGTATTTCCTCACTGGCATATATCTTTGTCATCTTCTGTGTCATTTCCTCTATAGAACCTTGAGCCGTCATGCTTTGCTTTTCATCATGCTTGAAAATCTAAATCCAAGTTCCCCTTTGACTTAACAGTTGTAGTGCTTATTCCCCTCCGACATGATTCAGAATGCCTCTTCCCTCCCTGAAGTCCAGCTAGATAAGCCTTCAGTCTACACAGCTCCATCCTCACAAGGTCACAGCGTTGTCCAATCTTTATCCCACAGGAACAAAACGAACCCCTCCTGAGAACTTATGCTGCTGCATTCTACATACCACCCTCAGGACAAATACTAACATGAATTAGTTTCATTTAATATGTCTTTTGGATGCTCATTTTTCTGACTACTTCCCTCAAAGTTAAATCTGCTACCTGAAATAAATCCTCTTTCTCTGTCTTGCTTCCTTGTGCAGCTATGTGTGTGTAGAGGGAAAACTGAGTGAGTCATGCCATCTGCTGGAAAAATGCATTGTTAACTTTAAGAGAGTTTTATCACAATATTTTTGAAATTTTGAGCAATTCTGAAGCTATAGCTGTGTGTGCCTCTTACAAAACCCAAATGCTAACAGGTATATAAAACAGAATAAAGCCATATTCATTGTGACGGTAGTGATAAAGGTGAAGATATTTACTATGTTTCTTCTTTGCAAAGTGTAAAAAGTCAATAATTTATATTCCCTGGATATTGAAAATTGCATTATAAATTTAGAAAAATAGTTTTGCATCTTGAGATTTATCCTTACAAGTAGATTACATGTATCTAGATTTTGTGTAGTTAAACAATAAAATTAATGTTCATAAGTGTAACTCTCAAACATAATATTGTAATATAAGAATCCAAACCAATATTTTATAATTTGTATCAAGGTACCATGATTCATAATACCATGAGTAACACTTTCCATGCATACCTCTTTCCAATATTACACCCACAGATAACTTTGACCATTTATTATTCTCTTACTATGTTTCTTTGTATCCCACATATAAGACAGTTTTTTTATTTTAATTGTTGTGGTGATGACACCTACCTACATATAGGTGAATAAAGCAAAACTCCTGGAATTCCACAAAATTATAAATCAATGATAAGTTGATTATTTTTTCAAGAACTCTTTCTCTTTTTAATAGGAATGATAATATATAATTTACAATTACTCTTACTAATATATTATGTATTAAAAGTGATGAGAGAAGAATTAGTATCGTCTTTGCCGGGGGTTGGGGGGGGGGGGGGGGGGCTGGCAGGCAGCCTCCAACACGAATGTGTAGACCTAGATCTTGCTAGACTTTATCCCTACGGAAATAGAAGAGGGATAGACTTGGGAGAAACTCTGCCTTGTTGCTGCTGCTAAGGATGGAAAGAAATAAAGACACCGATGCAGTGGGGAGTTCTGGAGAGAAGTACTCATTTTACTGAACACAGTTTAAGCCTTTTATACAATATTAGGGTGAAGGGGTACAAGCACAAATCACTGAGCATTTGCAAGCTCCAGGGCCATTGCAACAGATTACAATCACAGATTTAGCATTTACAAGGTAACATTTGCAAGGCAACAATCATTGATCTACAAATTCCTGTGATCAGAAGACCAGGCACATCCTGCCTCACCTAAGACATAAATCACTTGCCTACCAGTTTCCAATTGGAAAAGCTCAGATGTCCTTCATGTGGGTGTAAACTCTTGAGCATCTAGAAGCTCCACTGCCCTGAGAACAGGTCCCATCTCTGGGCCCCATCCCCCAGGGCCTTATGGTGGAAAGTGCCATTCCCTAATACTAGCTACTTAGAGCCCAACAGTCTTCAGGGTAAATATGAATAGAACTATAAGGATATAGAAGTGTATTTAGTCTTAAGGGAATATTGGCTTTATGTTAGAAAATATTATATTATAGATATGCTTAAAGCATCTGTATTAATAGTGAAAGATTATAATAAAAATATGTATCTATATAAACAATTACCTGAATAGAGTGAACAGTAATAAAAATGAAATATTAATTTATTATTAAAAATATAAAATCTCTTATCAAGCTAGGAGTAAAAAGACTTTTCTTTATCAAGTGCAGGGTAATCACAGCATCATGAGTGAATGTTGCAATTGGTGGAAAAGTTTTGAGAGCTTTGTATTTCTTTTAAAGAAGTTCCTTTACACAAGTTCCTTGCACAACTGATTTCAGTACGGGATTCCCTAAGCTCTTTCCTGTCCATGAAACTGTGTTTTTTTCTATAAATCAGAATGATAATCTAGGTGTATACAGTACCCTTGAAACCAATACATTTGAGGCAAATAATATATTGATCAGGAGGCAACACCATCATGACACCTGCAACAGAGTGAGATACCACAGACTCTTCTCCCCTAGCAATTCACAAAAAAATTCTACTTGTAAGAAATTTTAAAAATGCTCCTTATTGCCCTCCCTCCCCCCAACTCAGTAGTATGGATCAATTTTCCCATTATTTTGCTCCGAAAGGCAACCTTTGTTGCTACCCTGCTGCCTTGAAGCCCCACATATCCACATAGGAGAGAGATTAATTTGTATTTATCCCTTTCCTTCTAACTGACTTCACTCAGAAGACAATAAAATATCCAGGAATATTACTTTAAGAAAAGACAAAATCATGCTGTTTATTGCTATGTGGATGGAACTGGAGAGTAGCAAGCTGAGCAAAGTTAGTCAGAAGCAGGAGGACAGACACAGAATTATCTCTTTCATGTGGGACAAAAAGAAATTTAACAAAGGGAATAACAAATGTTCAAATGCAACACAAACTGAGCACTGGTCTTTAGTAGAAATTTTACCACAAGGGATGGAAAATTGTGAGGGAATGAGCAGTGGAATGGTGAAAGGAAACAGACACTAGCAGAGAGCATGTTGCTGGAATGATTTATGTACAAAACACTACAAATAACAGTTTTTCAAACTAAGTTTTGCAAACTATGGTACCTAAAATAAAATTTAAAAAGTAAATGAAGAATCCGGTTAGAACCTTTTGGTCACTTGAACACATTTTTGTAGAGGTTAATTCCAGCCAGGGCAATAATTTGTCTTGGTGTGGATAGATAGATAGATAGATAGATAGATAGATAGATAGATAGATAGATAGATAGATAGATAGATAGATAGATAGATAGATAGATAGATAGATAGATAGATAGATAGATAGATAGATAGATAGATAGATAGATAGATAGATAGATAGATAGATAGATAGATAGATAGATAGATAGATAGATAGATAGATAGATATAAATTGTCTTGTCACTTGTCTTCCTGTTTTCATTGATTTGCTCAAGCAGGCACCAGTAATATATCCATATGTCCTGTCGCATGCTCTACTCCAGGTGCGTTTGGATTTCCCTGTGCCCCCCATCTCAGCCACACACACACACACACACACACACACACTGCCAAACTGCCAACATCAGTGTGTAACCCAGGTTTCACACCCCAAAACTCAAAACCGCTCGAACACACTAGCGTCCACGTGAAACAATCAGCTTCTGGATATCCTATATAGAAAAACCGGGGTACATAGCCACAACACTCCCCACATCCCATAGCCACAATATCCCCACACCCCACAAACTCAGTTAAAAACCGTCGACAAACTCCCACTGCACCTCCCAGCCACACAAGTATAGTCAGTTCAACCTGTAACAGTCATAATGGTGAAGCAACGCAGAATTCCATCTAGCTTTGTGAACAAAGTCACCTGCCAAGAGGAGCCAAGTAATAACGATATGCTGTATAACCTCTCTGATAGCAATTTCGAAGGGAGCTGTTAAGGATGCATAAGGAGCTTAGGGATGCAATGGAACACAGAGCCAATAAAATACAATTTTTACCCATTGAGAATGATATTCACTGTGGGCTTTTGGTAGATAGCTTTGAGTATATTAGGTAGGTTCCTTCAATTCCCATTTGATGAAGGGTTTTTCTCATGAATGGATGTTGGATCTTGTCAAATGCCTTTTCTGGTTATATTGATATGATCATATGGTTTTTATTTTTTCTCTTATTGATATGATGTATTGTGTTGATTGACTTATGAATATTGAACCACCCTTGCATTCCGTGGATGAATCCTACTTGATCATGACAGGTTGCCCACAGTCAACATTCCTATTCAATATAGTACTGGAAGTACTTGACATAGCAATCAGAGAAGAAAAGGTCATTAAGGGAATCCGGTAGGCAAGGAAGAAGTCAAGCTATTGCTATTTGCAGATGACATGATATTATACCTAGATGAAGCAGGAATGTCCCGTTGGGTCGGAGGCGCAGAGATGAAACTCCAGGCACAAGACGTATTTCCAGTAATATTTTTAATAATCACCAGCCGGAGGGGCAGCAGCTTTCATCAGGTGGCTAACTGGCCGCAGCTGACTGACCGCAGCTAACTGACCAGAGATGACTGAAAGCAGCTCACTGAGGAGAACTGACCAACTACAGCTTACTGACCCCTAAACAAAGAGCCCAACTCCTTATAAGCCAACACAACAAAGGGCAGTAAAACTTAGAGTTAAATTTACATAATTGACACTGCAAGGACATTCTACATTTTTACCATAGGATTTATGGTGATAGGGGAGGAGACACTCAGGAGCCAGAAGCCTGCAGGTGGTGCTATCTCAGTGAGGTGAGATAAGCAAAGAATGTAACAGTTAACGTAGCCTTCCGAAATTGCCCCAGAAGAGGAGGTCTTGTTCATAAGACTCCATCTAGGGTTAATTAGAGCCAACAAGGGAATGTGCAGAGAAATGACCTAGGATAGCCTTGTCTGCATATCTGCAGCTTGATTAAAAGTCTCATTAGGGTTTTCTACAAACTAACTCTATTGGGAGACAGTCTGCCAGAAGACCCCATGTATCTGTTAACAGGCAGTATACATCAGACCTTCTTTTGCATATCCTTAGATCTACATACTGCTACACCTAGAGAACCCTAAACTCTCCCCCAAAATGTTCCTAGAAACAATAAATAACGATAGTGGTGTGGTAGGTTACAAAATCAATACCCAAAAGTCAATGGCTTTCCTATATACAAATAATGAAAGAGAAGAAAGGGATATTAAGAAAATGATCCCATTCACAACTCTGCCACAGAAAATTGAATACCTAGGAATCAGTTTAACTAAGAGTATAAAGGACCTGCACAAAGAAAACTAAAAAAAAAAAAAAACGCTGCTTCAAGAAATCAAAGAGGACATTAGGAAATGGAAAAACATTCCTTGCTCATGGATTTAATTAGCATTGTCAAAATGGTAATAATTCCTAGATCCTTATACAGATTCAATGGAGTCCCTATAATGATATCCCTATACAACGTTCTTCAAATAATTTGACCAAACACACCGAATTTGCATGGAATAATAAACCCCCATGAATAGCTAAATCTTCTGACTCTTGAGGTATTACAGGTGTGGCTGTGGTTCCCAGATGCATCAGCAGGTGGCAGACAAGCAACAGGCTTGTCTACATCCATGGGCCCTGGATGGTTGATGGTCTGACATAGAAAAATGACTGGGTCCCCTGGGATGTACCCAGAGCCACAGCAGAGTCTGGTAAGCTACTTGTGGTATATTCAATATGCCAAAAGCAGTTACAATAATGGACATAATTCCCAATGAATGGAGACATTCCTGGTGCCTGCTTGAGCAAATCGATGAGCAATGGGAAGTAAAGTGACAAGTGAATAGCTAAATAAATCCTTGGGAAAAAGAAGATGGTAGGCATCACCTAATTAAAACAGCATGATATTGGAGTAAAAACGGACCTGTGATTCTATGGAATAGAGTTGAGTAATCTGACAAACATCCTCAAATACATGATCCTGTAATCTTTGATAAATGAGCAAAAAGTATGAAATGGAGCAAAGAAATCCTCTTCAACAAGTGGTGCTGGGAAAACTGGGCAGTGACGTGTAAAAAAAATGAATGTGGACCTCTGTCTAAAACCTTGCACAAAATCAGATCAAAACGGATCAAAGACCTCAATATCAGACCTGAATCCATAAAGTATGTGGAAAAAAATTTAGGAAAATCACACCACGACAATGAAACTAAAGGCATCTTCAAAGATGAAGCACTACTAACAAAGCAATTGGAAGCAAAAATAAACATGGGACTATATGAAACTAAAAAGCCTCTTCACCTCTAAAGAAATAGTCCCCAAGATACAAAGAAAATTCACAGAGTGGGAACGAATATTCACCCAATACCCATCTGATAAAGGGTAAATATCCAGTATATATTAGGCATTGATAGAACTTTACAAGAAGAAAACAGTCGACCCCATCAAAATATAGGGAGAAGAAATGAACAGAAACCTACAAAAGAAGAAATTCGAATGGCCAAAAGACATATGAAACAATCCTTGCCATCACCAATCATCAGAGAGATGCAAATCAAAAAAAACAATGAGATATCATCTCACATCACAGAGTTTGGCACACATCCAAAAGAGCAAGCACACGTGCTGGCATGGATACACGGGGAGAAGGGGACTCTCATCCATTGTTAGTGGGAATGTCGACTCATACATCCTTTTTGGAAAACAATATGGATATTCCTCCAAAAACTAGAAATTGAGCTCCCATTTGACCCAGCCATACCACTCCTGGCAATATACCAGGGAAGCCAAAACACACAGCAGAAGCACCATCTGCACTTCTATGTTCATAGCAGCAGTATTCAAAATGGCCAGAATCTGGAAACAACCAGAGTGGTCAAGAACAGACAACTGAATTAAGAAATTGTGCTACATCTACACAATGGAATACTATGAAGTTATTAGGAAAAAAAATGAAGTCATGAAATTTGTCTATAAATGGATGAACACGGATAGGATCATGCTGATTGAAATTAGCCAGAAGAAAAAGGACAGGTATAGAATGACTGCATTTATTTTTGGGATATAAAAAAAATAGCTCTGCACTTATGGATTGTTCCTGGAGAAGATCATGTGAGGTGCTGGGGATCAAACTCTGTTCAGCAAGTCTGGTTCATAGGTTTTAGGAGTTTGAAAACGATTGGACTACAACCTTGTATAGAAATGTCAGTTCGTGGACCAGTAGACTGTACAGGTGCTGGTCTGCAGGTTTAAAAGGTTGAAGATTTGGCCGGAGCAATAGCACAGCAGGTAGGGCGTTTTCCTTGCATGCAGCCGACCCAGGTTCAATCCCCAGCATCCCATATGGTCCTCTAGCACTGCCAGGGAGAAATTCCTAAGCAAATGAGCCAGGAATAACTCCTGAGCATCACTGGGTGTTACCCAAAAAGCAAAAAAATAAAAAAAGATATAAAAAATGAAAGGTTGAAGATTGTTGCCTTAGAGCACATGCTGATTTTCTGTTTCGTACCTTTTTATTCTATTGATAACAAAGTTTATTATAATAAGAATCATAAACTCACCTTGACAGCAGTTTCCAGAATATGGAAAACAAAAGATTCATAAATGTTTGAAACACAAGGCACACTATTAGCCCTCAAGTGCTATGAGAGCAATAGAAATTCAGATATCAAATATCATATAAGAATATCAAGTATGATTGCATGAACATTTATCATTATTTGAAACTTTCAAAAGTGTATTTTCGTTCTTCTTTCCTTACCTCTGATTTAAAAAAATACTACCCATGTTAAAAGTTTATTCTTTCCCTTTGCCATTTCTTACTCATTTAATATACATCAATCATTTGAGCACTGAATTGTGCACAAATTCTATACCCTACATTGTTTATGCTTTATCAAAAAATTGATATGGTAAAGATATTGATCTATACCATAATGTCAGTAGATGCTATAAAGAAAATAATTTCTCTTACCTTACTGCTTTTTACCGCCATCATACATAATTCGTAATGCATGTTTAATAGTGTACTGTTCTATGATGGTCATAATTAGATTTTATTTCTAAAACTTTCATCTTCCCAGTAGATGAAGGGTAAAACTTTATGCAATAAATTATTTTATTATTTAAGAAGACTCGCAGACATGGGGCAGGGCTGCTACTGACTCTCCCTGTGACCAGCTAGCTGCTCATGAGGTGCCCGGGAGGGATGGTGGGTTCTAGTCCTGGCCCACCACCCCAGCAGAGCCTCAAGCCAAACGACCCCCCACTCCATGAGGGCCTCCATTTTTCCACATCCGGACTTCTCTCTCGTCATATCTCCACCCAGGAGACCAGCCTATTAGCGCCTGGCTTGCGCGCCGCTGCGGCCGCTTGGTTCATCAATAAATGCTGGACTTAGAGATGTCTACAAGAGTATGCTACCTGCACGGCAGAGCCTGGCAAGCTACCCGTGTTGTATTTGATATATATGCCAAATACCAGTAACAATTATAGACTCATTCCGGAATGGATTGGGGCTCTTTATGTTCCTGGAGCAAGCAGATGCCTTGGGCTCTACTAGCATGAGACAGGACATATGGAGATGTTACTGGGGCCCGCTCGAGCAAATCGATGATGAGCGGAAGACAGTGATACAGACAGTGATTTAAGAACACAATATTGAAGCAAATATAAATTATTTTCCAATGTAAGAATCAATGTAAGTTTATGGATTATTTAATCACACACTTGTGTATTATCCAGTTAGACTTATGGAACAGGAGTCTTGAGCGCTGGAGCAGGTGTCCGAACATCGGTGTGATATCTTGAACTCTGGAACAGGAGTCTTGAGCGCTGGAGCAGGTGTCTGGAACATCGGTGTGGGCGTCTTGCAGGGCTTCTTCAGCAAGGAACATTGGCACCCTGTAACTGTACCTGTAGCTTAGGCGAGACAAAACAACACTTTTCGAGGTTAATCACAGGTAGAGATTTTAAGGCTTTGTAGGGATTCAAGTCTGGGATGGAGAGAAGAATATAAAGAAGCTCCAACATGGGTGGAGCAGGGGAAATAAGTATGAGAATTGATGATTTTAAAATTGATAAATCTAGTGGATCAGCAGTGGAGTTGATGAATGTAATAGAGGTTTGTAGTGGTCAGAAACTGAGAAGGTAGTAGTTGAGACATAACATAGACACAACATTAATCACAAACATAATGGTGGCCACCACATGCCCACACGCACACATACATTTGATCGATCAATATCTTACAGCTGTATATGTGACCCATTTAGGGTGATAAATGGTAACGAGTCAAGCGCTTCATAAATATAAAGCCGGCAAATGATGGTGAGAAAGTGTCTTTTCCTGTGAATAGAGCATTGGGAAAAATTAGTTTTGCAAATTATTAAATTTTTAGCGAGCACTGTTTTAGGAGTCTCGAAGTATTGAGCACTGTAGCGCAGGTTTACTGGATTCGAATATCTCATCCTGTGAACAGAATCATTAGAAAAACAATTTTTTTATTGATTTAGCAAACATTTTTTGTAATGAGCACTGTGATCAGAGTCCACCCATTTTCCCCCCTTTTTTTTTTTTTTTTTTGTCACACCCGCGATGCTCAGGGGTTACTCCTGGCTCTGCACTCAGGAATCACTCTGGCGGTGCTCGGGGGGACCATATGGGATAGCCGGGGATCGAACCCGGGCCGACCTTGGGCGCCGCATGCCCCCAAGGCAAATGCCCTACCGGCTGGGCTATCGCTCCGGCCCCTTTTTTTTTTTGCAAGAAAGAAAATATTTAGGCTGTAAGGCAAGATATTAGACATGAACCATGATCACAGACTGCAAAACAAGATCATTATTAAAAGGAACCAATCCAGGAAGTTTAAACAGCAACTTGCAATTTAAAATTTAAGACTTTATATTGAAAGAATTAATTGTTTTCTGATTCTTGGAGAATTCTAGTCTTAACAAGTCGCAGAGGACCCAGAGTTTCTTGGCAGGGTTATCGATCTGTAGAAATGAAAGCATAGCCCTCTTCCCGAATGAGGAGGTGACCTGCAATCCATTTATCATCAATTTTCACCCAGATAGGTGAATTGACTGTTTTTGAGTTTGCATATCTTCTTGAAAGTGACGTTCAGCCGCGGTATAGGGATCTCCTTGAGGTATATTTAAGAAGTTTAAGGTAAATAATGTTAAAGATAAAGAATCCATTGGAGGCATGCTTGTTTTTCGTTGCTTTAATAGCTGAGTTTTTAAGTGTTCTGTGGGCACGTTCAACTATTCCTTGTCCTTGTGGATTATATGGAATTCCTGTAATATGTTTGATCTGCCATTCCTCGCCAAAAAGGATTTGAAGGTTTTGCTGGTGTAAGCAGGACCATTATCTGTTTTTATGGTATGGGGAATACCCATGACGGAAAAGCACTGGAGTAAAAATGAACAAACAGATTTAGCTCTTTCAGACGTCATAGGAACAGCCCATATGAACCGGGAATATGTATCGATGACCACATGAAGGAAAGGTTTGTTGGGAAATAAGTTAGTATGAGTTATATCCATCTGCCACAATTGGTTTGTCTGTAAACCTCGAGGATTTGCTCCTGCTACATGAGATGTACAATGTAAAGGAGCACAGACAGGACAGTTGCGGACAATTTGTCTAGCTTGTCTCCATGGGATGCCATGGTGTACATGAAGGCGGCGGGCATTTGTATGTAGAGTCTGGTGCTCTTCCTCAGCTGATTTAAATACTGGTGCTGCCAAGAGATCTGCTGCTTCGTTTCCTCGAACCATTGGCCCGGGGAGTCGGCTGTGAAGCGGATGTGGGAGATGTATATAGGGAATGTTCTATTTCGGAGGAGATCTTGTAGTTTATGGAGCAGCTCCTGAATTATAGGATTATGGGCATTTAAAGAAGCAGTGACAATTCCAGGAAATAAACCAACTACATATGCAGAATCACTCACCACATTACATGGGCCAGATACATGGGATAGTAAATGTATCAGGGTGGCGGGTTCCACTTGTTGGGCAGATTTATAATTTGTATGCACAGTAGTGGTCAACGAAGGACCTGTAATTCCACCCCTTCCTGATGAGGAGCCATCAATATAATACACTGGAGCATCAGGAATGGGGAGAGGAGCGGACAATGGTGGAAATTATAAAAGGTGTCCTTTTTCAGAAATTCCCAGGTTTTTCCAGCTGGGTAATGATAAGATATTTCTCCTGAAAAATCTGCTAAAGCTCTCTGAAGGATTTCACTGAGTGGTAAAACAGCTTCAATTTCTTTTTTAGGGTCAGGTAGTACAATTACATGGGGATCATGTCCAAGTAATGCTTGGGTTCTTGATCTTCCCTTAATTATAAGGTTAGCTATCATCTCAAGGTAAGGTGTAGCAGTACGATTCTGCTTGTTATGTAAGTAAACCCATTCTAACGGTCCAGATAATTGGGCTATAGCAGCAGTTGGAGACTCGGGAGTGTTGAAGACCAAGAACCATACCTTTTCTCCGGGATTAAATCTGGAGAGGTAAGATTTTGAAGCCGATTCATGAAAAAATCTAATTCCTTCTGAGCTTTAGGAGTTAGCTGCCTTGGGCTATTTAGAGCAGGATCACCTTCAAGGGTGTGGAACAGGTTACTGAGTTCACAGTTAGGAATACCAAGGGAGGGGCGCACCCAGTTGATATCCCCAGCAGTTTTTGAAAATCATTCAAGGTTTTGAGCCTTTTCTGACTAATGGAGATCTTTTTGAGGGCGCACTGTAGTGCGGTCAAGAGCATAGCCCAAATATTCATATGGAGGCTGCATCTGGATTTTCTCCGGAGCTACTTGTAAGCCAGCCTCTGGTAAAACTGTCATTACATCATTATATAAATTCTGGAGATCTCTGGAATTATCACAAGCTAGCAGGATATCATCCATGTAGTGGATGATGTATGCACCAGGAAATTTAGCACGAATGGGTCGCAAAACCTCATCAACAAAGTGTTGACACATCGTAGGTGAATTAGTCATTCCTTGGGGCAATACTGTCCACTGAAACCTACGTAAAGGACCTTTATGATTAATGGAAGGGACTGAAAATGCAAACCTTTTCCGATCATCTGGGTGGATAGGTATGCTGTAAAAGCAGTCTTTTAAATCTATGATAATTAGCGGCCAATCCTTAGGAATAGCTGCTGGAGAGAGCCCAGGTTGTAGGGCTCCCATGGGGTCCATAGTAGAATTTACATTCCTTAAGTCAATCAGCAAACGCCATTTGCCTGATTTTTTCTGTATTACAAAAACAGGAGAATTCCATTCTGAAAACGTTTCCTCAATATGTCCTAATTTCAGCTGTTCTTCCACTAGATTTGTTAGCGCCTCTAACTTTTTTTGGTATTGAGGGCCACTGTGGTGTCCATATAGGTTTGTCAGATTTCCACTGAATACGGATAGGTAGTGGGCGCTTAACCACAGCGGCCCCAATTAAAAAGGGTTACTCCGGTGTTAGGCTTATTATGGAGAGCTGGAATTGGTGCTCGACGGGAGTGGACGAGGTATGTGGATTACTGCCCCCCACTGCTCCAGCATGTCTCGACCCCATAAAGTTAAAGGCATAGGGGCTATATAAGGCTGGACCATGGCTACATTCCCTTCAGGGCCAATACACGGCAGCCACCTGGCACTCTGTCGGAGAAGAGAGGAGGAGATATTGCCTACCCCGCTCAGGCTATGGGACACTTTCTTTAGGGCCCAGTTAGAGGGCCAATACTTGGTGGAGATTATGGATATGTCTGCCCCTGTATCCAACATGCCTTTGAATTTCCTTTTATAAATTTCGATGGGTATAACCGGCCGCTTGGCCTGAGAAATTCTGGCAGTGTACCCAACTAGATAGTTAGCAGGTGGCTGGTGGGCTTGGTTCTGTGTGGCTGCATAACCAACAATGAAGTTGGCAGAATGGTTGGTACTGTTTAAGCCACCAGCTGTAGGGTGTTCGGACTTACTACACGGATCCTCAAAAAATAATAATAGTTTAGCAAGTGGTTCCCCTTTTTTAAAAGTCCATTTAGTTGGCACAGATATTGACAGTATTATCTCTCCATGAGATTCCAGGATCCAGAAGTCCGAAATGCACCATAATTCCCTTAGAATTTCAGCCAGTCGCTCCCCTGAATTAAACCCATACTACCTGGGGAGCAGGTCCTTTTATCCCTGTTTTTAGCATGTAGGGGTCTTGACTTGGGTATATTGTGACAGTCTTAGGGCAGAGAATGTCGAGACTGCCACTGCCTGATGGGGTAGGCCAGAGAGCATTTATTGACTGTAATTCTGTGGATTCTGATTCGGAGGATATTGGGCAGGTGGAATGAAGGAGAGTGCCCCTGGATTCAGCTGGGCCTGGGGCTGGCCCCCACCCAGTTTCCGCATTAGGGGAGGCATAGATGTTATTTGAGCCTGCGGAGCTTGTGGAACCTGGGAGGGGCCCATGCTAACATTTCCTATAAAGGGATTATTAGAATGTTGCCCTGTATTGATAATTGTAGAAGATGGGCAATCTCTACGGGTGTGTCCCTTCTTTCCGCAGATAAAGCAGGTTATCTGTCCAGATGAAGCCTGAGGCTGACTTCGCCTCCAAGACCGACAGTCTCTGGCCCAATGTTTTCCTTTTCTGCACCTTGGGCATGGTCCAGGTGGGGCCCTTCGAGGGGTGGAGCTGCGATTATTAGAATAGTTTCTCCGATTATTGTTTATCCTTTGAAGTTTATTGTTTCTCCCCTAGAGCTGTCTGACTTGTTTCTCTCCCTAGAGCTGTCTGACTTGTTTCTCTCCCTAGAGCTGTCTGACATTTCATCCCTCTCCTGATCCTCCTGCTGTATGGGATAAGCCTCTATATCATCCTGTGTTTTATGGGAGGTTAAACCGACATTTCTACAGGCCTTTAGATACCCCCATGAGGTCAGCCTTTTCCCCTAATACCATATAGTAATGCTCGACATTTTTGATTAGCATTCTCATATGCTAAGTTTAGTTTTAGGATTTCTTGAGTGGTTGGGTCTTGAACCTGTCTTTGGATTGTTTCACATAATCTCCCAACAAAATCAAAGTATGGTTCATCACGACCCTGGTAAATTTTTGTATAGCTACCTAGAAATTCTGGGTCGGAACCTACTCTTTCCCACGCCTTTAATGCTGTCTCCCGAAGAATTTTAAAATAGGTTCAGGTAATGTCGCTTGTTTTGCTTTGTTTTTCCATTCACCTTCACCTTTTAGCATGGCAAAAGTTATAGTATGGCCTGATTCCTTTTCTCTTAAAGTGTCAATATTCTGGTTAACCCCATCTGCATACCACATATGCCATTGCATGTACTGTGATTTGTTTAGACAAGTATCGGCTACCGTTTCAAAGTCTCCCAATACCCACTGACTACTTTCGCTCCAATCAGCTAAATATTTTAAAGTATAAGGACTTGATATTCCAAACCTGTCGCAAGCCTTCCTAAACGGGGTTATTGCCTCAATTTTTTAAGTCTTCATGAATCGGTTTTACTTTATCTTTAGATTGGTCATGAGAAAGATTGCTGGGCTTTGCTCTTTGACTCGAGCTAATCTGTTTCTCCCCTTCTTCCTCATCAGAGCTTGTAGTATCTGGCAGAGGAACATCTACCCCATTGAGGGTATTAACTCTGGGGAGATTTTCAGCTTGGGAATTTGCCTCCTCTGGGTTTTCCTGTAAGTGCTATGAGAGCAATAGAAATTCAGATATCAAATATCATATAAGAATATCAAGTATGATTGCATGAACATTTATCATTATTTGAAACTTTCAAAAGTGTATTTTCGTTCTTCTTTCCTTACCTCTGATTTAAAAAAATACTACCCATGTTAAAAGTTTATTCTTTCCCTTTGCCATTTCTTACTCATTTAATATACATCAATCATTTTAGCACTGAATTGTGCACAAATTCTATACCCTACATTGTTTATGCTTTATCAAAAAATTGATATGGTAAAGATATTGATCTATACCATAATGTCAGTAGATGCTATAAAGAAAATAATTTCTCTTACCTTACTGCTTTTACCGCCATCATACATAATTCAGTAATGCATGTTTAATAGTGTACTGTTCTATGATGGTCATAATTAGATTTTATTTCTAAAACTTTCATCTTCCCAGTAGATGAAGGGTAAAACTTTTATGCAATAAATTATTTTATTATTTAAGAAGACTACGCAGACATGGGGCAGAGCTGCTACTGACTCTCCCTGTGACCAGCTAGCTGCTCATGAGGCGCCGGGAGGGGATGGTGGGTTCTAGTCCTGGCCCACCACCCCAGCAGAGCCTCAAGCCAAACGACCCCACCTCCATGAGGGCCTCCATTTTCCACATCGGACTTCTCTCTCGTCATACCTCCACCCAGGAGACCAGCCTATTAGCGCCTGGCTTGCGGCCGCTTGCGGCCGCTTGGTTCATCAATAAATGCTGGACTTAGAGATGTCTACAAGAGTATGCTACCTGCACGGCAGAGCCTGGCAAGCTACCCGTGTTGTATTTGATATATATGCCAAATACCACTAACAATTATAGACTCATTCCGGAATGGATTGAGGCTCTTTATGTTCCTGGAGCAAGCAGATGCCTTGGGCTCTACTAGCATGAGACAGGACATATGGAGATGTTACTGGGGCCCGCTCGAGCAAATCAATGATGAACGGGAAGACAGTGATACAGACAGTGATTTAAGAACACAATATTGAAGCAAATATAAATTATTTTTCCAATGTAAGAATCAATGTAAGTTTATGGATTATTTAATCACACACTTGTGTATTATCCAGTTAGACTTATGGAGGCAGTACTATGTCAGCTTACTACTTTGATTTAATCATGAGCTGCTTCTTAGTCTTTCTTATACTTGGAAAACCATAGCCAACATGACAATATTGAGGAATAGGGTACTCTTCCTGAGTAGGCTGGTTGGGGTTGGAACAGTTTCTACATTTCACATTGCTTTATTTGTATTGCCCTGGAGACTGACTTTATATTTCGTTCACCCATGTGGGACATCCCTCCTGAACAGATTGTACTTTCATAGTGAAGCCAACAGCTAGAGCCATACAGCTGTATAGTTTTAGAACGGCTCTTAGAAAAGATGCTCTTAGACTCTCATGCTCTCATGCTCTTAGACAGTAGTACTAACAGGAAAATTAAACTATCTTCTATGCCATCTATCATAATTCACAGGATTGAAGAGTTTTTAATTTTAATGAACTAAGCAGACTCAATTCATGCATATGTGGTTATTCCACTAAGCACCTTTTATACCAAGAAATAGAAATAATTATCTCATGCTATATGTTTTAGAGGACACAGATACACAGGGAAGAGCTGCTACTGGCTCTCACTTTGCTCAGCTGATAATGAGGCATCCGTGAGGGAAGGCAGGTTCTAGACCTGGCCCACCGTCCAATAGAACCATTCAAGATCCAGAGGACCCTCCACATCACAACAGCCACCATTTTCTGGATGTGGAGCATCCAGACTCCACAGCTAGGCAGAGCTCCAGCTAAGAGAAAAGCCAATTTCAAGCCCTGCTCGTCAGAGTCCTACCCTACAGCAAAATATACTTCAAGCCCAGGTATGCTTGAACCAGAAACTCAGATACACAGGGCAGAGCTACTACTTGCTCTCCCTGTGCTCAGCTGATCATGAGGCATCCAGGGAGGGAAGGCAGGTTCTAGCCCTGACCCACCAACCCAATAGAGCTTCGCAAGAAGCCAGAAGAACCTTCCCGCATCATAAGGCCAGCCATTTTCAACATCTGGACTCCACAGCTGTCGGAGCTCCACCCAAGAAAAAGCTGATCTCTCCCTATTTATCACTGAATGCATGAACTGAGAGCCTACGTACTACTGAGAGTTTACCACCCCCGCGGCAGAGCCTGGCAAGCTACCCATGTCGTATTTCATATGCCAAAACCAATAGCAATTATAGACCTCATTCTTATGACCTGAAGGAATGGTTTGAGGCTTTTTGTGTTCCTAGAGCGAGCAGATGCCCTTGGAATACACTAGCATGCGACAGGATGTATGGAGATGTTACTGTTGCCTGCTTGAGCAAATTGATGAACAACGGGAAGACAAGTGAAGTGATACAAGTGATCTCATGCTCAGTGATTTATAAAATCCTAGAACCTTACATTATACTATGAGACCCAGAGGAAGTAGGAGCTAAGTTTCCAAATACTTAGTAGATCTAAAATTACTGAATGTGACTTTGGTCCTTCAAGATAAATGACAGGAAGTCAGCAGAGGTTCATGAGCTGAGTTATAAGAGGTGGCGCAGATCCCCGGCATCCCATATGGTCCCCCAAGCACTGCCAGGAGTTGTTCCCGAATCCACGGCTAGAGTAACCCCTGAACATGCTGTCTATGACCCAAAAAAAGAAAAAAAAACAGAGGTGATGCAAATAGTTGAGATCAAGGCTTACATAATCAAGGGTATCTCGCCCAAAATATTATCTCCCAGGTCCATAGCAGTTACAAGCTTGGCTGTGAGGTGTCAAGGCTGCAATGGAACAACATAAAGTATATTTGGCAGAGATTCATTTTACTCAGGCATACAGAGAATGTTTGTGCCTTTTTAGAGACCCAAGTCCTTGGACCAAAAAAAAATATAACACAGAAATTAATACAGTGGTGTTGAAATTTACTTTTTACTTAGGAGTCTCAATAACAAAGTCTTCAAATAGTTTACTTATAGATTCCATTGCATGAAAGTTGCTAGGCGATCCGTGAACAGCATTTCTCAAAATGCTTTTTCCATACCGGGCACCGAATAGAATTTGGGGACAGTAGTCTTGCTTCTTCCGGGTCTAGGGGGCCCCATTAATCGTCTCCATTCGGAAACAGCATTCCACTTGCTCAGAATCATAAGAAGAGAAGTGTTCCTGAAAGTAACAACACATTCAGCAAGTGGGCTAATTACAACTATAGAGACTGTATACATTAATTTTTTTTAATTTTTTTTATTATACCACCGTGAAACATACAATTACAAAGGTGTTCATAATTGGTTCTTGGTAATACAGTATTCCAGCACCCATCCCTCCACCAGTGCCCCATTTCCACCACCAATGTACCCCTCCCCTCCTGCCCCCCCCCAGGCCGCCTTAATAGCAGGTACCCCAGTTTCCTCTCTTTCTCTCTCTATATCTCTCTCTGTCTCTGCATCTCTCTCCCTCTTATTTTACACATTGTGGCTAGCCCTGCAGATATTTAGAGTTTATCACTTAAGTCTCTTTGTGTATATTCAGTGGTGAGTTTTAATCTGCCGTTACCATTTCCCCATATTTAGTAAAACACTGGTATCTATTTATATCCTATTAATGAATGCAGTCATTCTATATCTGTCCTTTTCCTTCTGACTAATTTCACTCAGCATGATAGTCTCCATGTCCATCCATTTGCAGGTAAATTTCATAATTTCATCTTTTCTGACAGCCGCATAGTATTCCATAGTGTAGATGAACCACAGTTTCTTTAGCCAGTCCTCTGTTCTCGGGCATTTAGGTTGTTTCCAGATTCTAGCTATAGTGAATAGCGCAGAGATGAATAAAGAAGTACAGATAGTGTTTCTGCTATGTGTTTTTCGGTCTCTAGGGTATATTCCCAGGAGTGCTATTGCTGGATCAAATGGGAGCTCAATATCTAGCTTTCGGAGGAATGCCCATATTGTTTTCCAAAAGGGCTGGACCAGTGGGCACTCCCACCAGCAGTGGATGAGAGTCCCTTTTTTCCCCACATCCGCCAGCACGCCAGCACCGGTTGTTCTTGCTGTTTTGGATGTGTGCCAGTCTCTGTGGGGTGAGATGGTATCTCATTGTTGTTTTGATTTGCATCTCCCTGATGATTAAAGATGAAGAGCACTTTTTCATATGCCTTTTGGCCATTCGAATTTCTTCTTTTTGGAAGCTTCTGTTCATTTCTTCTCCCCCATTTTTTGATGGGGTTGGCTGTTTTCTTCTTGTGGAGTGCTACCAGTGCCTGATATATCCTGGATATTAACCCCTTGTTAGATGGGTATTGGGTAAATATCCTTTCCCACTCTGTGGATTGTCTTTGTATCTTGGTCACCGTTTCTTTTGAGGTGCAGAAGCTTTTTCAATTTTATATAATCCCATTTGTTTATCATTGCTTCCATTTGCTTGGTCAGTGGTGTGTCGTCTTTAAAGATACTTTTCGTTTTCGATGTCGTAGAGCGTTTCTCCTATGTTTTCTTCGATGTACCTTATAGATTCATGTCTGATATCGAGATCTAGAATCCATTTTGATCTGACTTTTGTGCATGGCGTTAGAAGGAGGTCTAAGTTCATTTTTTACACGTAGCTGCCCAGTTTTCCCAGCACCATTTGTTGAAGAGGCTTTCTTTGCTCCACTTAATATTTTTTGCTCCTTTATCGAAGACTAAGTGGTTTGTATATTTGTGAGTGCGTTTCAGGATACTCAGTTCTATTCCATAGGTCTACAGGTCTGTCTCTATACCAATACCACACTGTCTTAATTACAACTGCTCTGTAGTAGAGCTTGAGGTTGGGGAAAGTGATACCTCCCATCTTCTTTTTCCCAAGGATTGCTTTAGCTATTCGTGGGGTTTTATTATTCCATACAAATTTCAGGAGTGTTTGTTCAATTTCTTTGAAGAACATCATGGGTATCTTTATAGGGACCGCATTGAATCTGTATAAAGCTCTAGGGAGTATTACCATTTTGATAATGTTAATCCTTCCAATCCATGAGCAGGGAATGTGTCTCCATTTCCTCAGGTCTTCTTTTATTTCCTGAAGTAACGTTTTGTAGTTTTCTTTTGTAGAGATCCTTTACATTCTTTGTCAGACTGATTCCTAGGTATTTGATTTTCTGCGGTGCAATTGTGAATGGGATAGTTTCTTTAATGTCCCTTTCTTCTCTTTCGCTGTTTGCATATAGGAAGGCCATTGACTTTTGGGTATTGATTTTGTACCCTGCTACTCTACTATAAGAATGTATTATTTCTAGGAGCCTCTTGGTAGAGAGTTTCGGGTTTTCCAGGTATAATATCATGTCATCTGCAAATAGTGATAACTTGGCTTCTTCCCTTCCTATCTGGATGCCCTTAATGTCTTTTCTTCCCTGATTGCTATGGCAAGTACTTCCAGTACTATATTGAATAGAAGTGGTGAGAGCGGGCAGCCTTGTCTTGTCCCCTGATCTTAAGGGGAAGGCTTTCAGTTTTTCCCCATTGAGAATGATGCTTGCTGTGGGCTTGTAGTAGATGGCCTGGATTATCTTGAGGAAGGTTCCTTCAATCCCCATTTTACGGAGAGCTTTCATCATGAACGGGTGTTGAATCTTGTCAAATGCCTTCTCTGCATCTATTGATATGATCATATGGTTTTTATTTTTCTTTTTTGTTGATATGATGTATTATGTTGATTGACTTGCGGATGTTGAACCATCCTTGCATTCCCGGGATGAATCCCACTTGGTCATGGTGTACAATCTTTTTGATGACTCTTTGGATTCTATTTGCTAGTATTTTGTTGAAGATCTTAGCATCCGTATTCATCAGGGAGATTGGTCTGTAGTTTTCCTTTTTTGTGACATCTTTGTCTGCTTTGGGTATCAGGGTGATATGTGCCTCATAAAAGCTATTTGGGAGTATTTCTGTTTCTTCAATTTGCCAGAAGAGCTTAAAAAGTATTGAGAGTAGGTCCTCTTTAAAGGTTTTGTAGAATTCACTGGTGAATCCATCTGGACCTGGGCTTTTGTGTTTGGGGAGACTTTTGATTGAGACTGTATACATTCTTGCTACCAAAGCTGTAGGTCATGTAGGACCCCATATCGGGTTGTACCACCAGACATGTAATTTTATTATTTACTATAAGTAAGTTTTGAGTTGTGTATATATATTTATAATCTATGTGATTAGTACTACAAATGTCTCATGTAAGAAGTTCAAGGGGGAAATATATACGAATCCTGCTATGCATGAAAAAATTGTTGAAGATTCATTTGCAACTTGGCTTGTACCCTGCTTTTATCAGTGTGACTTTGTACTTCTCATTTTTTTTATTATTCCTTCTTACAATAGGGTTTTATGCATTAAGTGCTCTGCAGTATAACGATAGACATATAATATATGTCAGGTACTGCTTCAAGTACTTAAAATATATAGGTATTTTGCCTTCACCATAAGGCTATCTGGTAGATAATATTAATCTCAATATTGTATAGTTAATAAAATTGTGATGCTATATTGGCAAATAAGGAATTTGAAAGCAGAGATTTTGAGCCTGAAATACCTCAAAGACCTAGAGCATTTGTGTTTTGTATGCTGGAGGACTGGTTTCTGCTTCTGAAACTGCATGGTCCAGACAACACCAAGCAAGCCCAAAGCACTGTTCCAGGAATAGACTCTCTGTTCCACAAGGTGGTACAAAGACCAAAAAAGTAATTTAAATATAGATAGTATCTATCAAATATTGATATCTAAAACAGAGGACAAAAGGAAAGGGAAGGAAGGAAGGAAGGAAGGAAGGGAGGGAAGGAGGAAGGAAGGAAGGAAGGAAGGAAGGAAGGATGGATGGAAGGAAGGATGGAAGGAAGAAAGGATGGAAAGGAGGGAGGCAGGCATGCAGGCAGGTAGGGGGAGAGAAGAGTTGGGGAGTAAATCTAAAATATTAACAAGTTATCCTTCAATAAATAAAATTAGATGTTTTTTGAATATATGCACTTTTCAAAGTTTCTTTATTGAGCACTAACCATTCATAATGCAAACAATTGTACGTATATATAAATATCATATACTTACTCAGATAACATTTCCAGTAGATCTTGATAAAAAGGGTTTTGATTTTATAGAGTAATAAATATTTTCTGCATACTCTTCAGTCATAATTAGTTACTTTGTTTTTACTATCTCAAAAGCATTTTCTTTGATAAGATTTCCGATCTCCTCTAAGGGAAAGAGATGGTAGAATGATCTTAGAGATTCCCTCCATTTTTGCTTCACATTCAAATAATTTGAAATAAGTAAGGAAAAATAATTCTTGCATAATTATCTGCAAGAATAATTTTACTTATATACTTATTTTCACTTGATCTTATCCAAAAGACCAAGAAGCAATTATATACTTATTTCAAAAATACTGTAATGGAATAATTGTCTTGCATGCAGCTAATCCACATTTGATCACTGACATCCCATATGGTTCCCCACAACACAAGGAGAAATTTCTGAGTGCAGTCAGGAGCATCTCTGCTTATGTCTCCCCTCCCAAAAAGAAGGGTTTTTTTTTAAACTAGATGAAGTAAATTAAGTTTAAAATACATCAAGTGGGACTCAAATACTTTTCATGTTCAATCACTTTTCTGAAATTTACCTTCCCATAAGCCAACTGAAATATCTAGTAGACTGAAAAAAAAAGACAAGACAGAATCTTCTGGGGGCCAGAGAGAGAATACTGTGGGCAAGCCACAGAATAGCTTTGCATTGGGAGGACCCTGGTTTAATCCCTTGCATTTGGATGGTCCCTTGAGGCACACCCTAAGTGAGCCCTGAGCACAGAGCCAGGAGTAGCCCCTGAGCAACTCCAGGTATGCCCCCTGAGAAAATAATCTACTAAAGTATTCCTGCTTTCCTTGCCACATTATGTCATAGTTGTATTTTGCTAAGGAATTTCTTGTTAGATATGGTTTTGAATAGGAGAGCCCATCTGAGGTCCTCTCTGAATTATCAGGGTCTCTCTGAATTACACCAAACAAACCTTCTCAAAACCTCATCATTATTCTAAACTTTGAGGGGTTATTCAGCTAAAAGACTAGTAAATCAGTAAGTCAGTAAATCTAGTAAATCAGTCTTTGTTCCATATTAGAAGGGAGGTTAAAGAAAAGTGCATGAGTTTTCTTGAGAGGTGGGAACAATGGAAGTAAATTCTTTTCCTCCAGATATTTTCTGATCAGGGGCCTGAAATGCTTTTTGAGGGACTGAAGAGCAAGTAGAGGGGTTAAGGTGCAAGCCATGCCAGCAGGGAAAGGTTTGACCCTCAGAAGAAAGTGGTCTCCGTACCTAATACTAATAATCTATATGTATTTTAGAACTGGAGAGCTCCAGCCACCTTGGACCCCCTCCAGGGCTTTGGTGTAGCCCCTGGAGATCCAGAGCAGGTTGAGGTGTGTTTGTGAGTTCCTGCACACCATCCAGGGGACCCAGGTGTCCTTCGTGATGCAGGATGCAAGTGGGAATATGGATACTTTGTTCCTTGCATTGAACCAATAACTGTCAGGAGGGGCCCCCAGGTTGATGGAGTCCTCCAGTTCTAAAATACATGTGGATAATTAGTATTGTGCTTGTGAAATCACAAATTTAAGTATAGTGCTCACTTTTTTTTCTGGGAAGTTCAGAGGTGATATTCAAAAAGGTTGATTTATGTACCAAGTGTGGAGAAAATGAGATGTGATCACCACACAGGTAAGTTGAGGAAAAAATTCTGTAGCTACATTGAACAAGGGATTAAGAATTTATGTTCAGTGATGACACAGAGAGAGAGAGATTGAAAGAGAAGGAGAGATAGAGAAAGAGAGAGAGAAAGTTAAACTAAATCCAGGTTAAATCTATTGAATATAAGACTGGTCAAGTAGATAGATGAGAGATTTTGAGGAGCTCTATTTTTGTGAACAAATCTTGACCTTTCCCTGAGAACAAAGAACATTTTAAACATAAGCAATACAGAACCTGATCTGCACCCCAGAAAAGCTATTTCTACTGTGGCATGAAGCATGTGTTAAGACAGAGAAAATCACTTGATCACTTGAATCCCATTATTCATAGACTTGCTAAAGTGGGCACCAGTAACATTTCCATTGGACCCTATCACGTCCCCATGTAGCCCAATGGCATCTCGTTGATTCAGGAATATGAAGAGCTGTTCCTTCAGCAAGAGGAAATAAAGAAAAGATTACAGTCAAGTGAAAATTACTCCTGTAATACTTTAGGAGTGGTCTGGAAGATGTTTCTCTCAGTGACCTAAATAGAAAGGACTGCATAAATAGGAGATGAGTCGCTGGCCTGTGTCTATTACAGAAACTCTATTATTATCAAAAATAATTCTGAAATGAGAATGAATGGAACCATTTCCCCAGCTTCTGCTTTTCCATCTTCAAAAACTTTCATTTGTGCTCAGAATTTTGTGGAAAACTGAACTAATGCAACACAAACCATTATAAAAAGACATTATCTGTCTTTTACTTGATCACTTGATCACTTGATCACTTGAATCCCGTTACTCATCGATTTGCTCGAGCGGCGCCAGTAACATTTCCATTGGACCCTATCACGTGCCAATGTAGCCCAATGGCATCTGGTTGATTGAGGAATATGAAGAGCCTCAAACCGTTCCTTCAGGGTCTTAACAAGGAAGTCTGACCATCTTGTAGGTGGGCGGCCACGTGATCTTTTGACATCCCGTGGGATCCAGTCGGTAACGGCTCTAGTCCAGCGGTTGTCTCCAAATCGCATTACATGTCCAGCCCATCTGATTTTCGATGCCTTGGCAAACGAGACAGCGTCCCTGATTCTGGAATAGCGACGGAGGTCAGAACTCCGGATTCCTTCTCTCACTTGAGTGAGACGTGATATTCCAAGCATAGCTCTTTCGATGCCTCTCTGGGAGACCCGAATAGCATTCTCATCCTGCTTTCGTAGGGGCCCAGGTCTCTGAGGCGTATGTTAATGCAGGGAGAACGGTGGAGTCGAAGAGATGTGCCCGGAGCCGGAGGTTCTTTGTCCTTTTAGCTATTTCTTCGATGCCTTTGAAGGCATTCCATGCCGCTCTCTTCCTCCTGCGCAGCTCAGGTTTTAGGTCATTCATCATGTTGACTTCTCGACCTAGGTACACATAACTGCTGCATTCAGAGATGTTTGTTCCATTGAGAGAGAATGGGGCCTCTGGAACTAGTTCATTTCTCATGAACATAGTTTTCTTCAGATTCAGCTGTAGACCTACCTTTCCACATTCTCGGTCAAAGTCAGCCAGCATTTGTGCCGCTTGGCTAATGTTTGGTGTTATTAGAACGATGTCATCAGCGAAGCGGGAGGTGGTGTAGTTGCCGAGAACTCCCAGAACGACCACCAACTGGGAACTCTTTAGCACCATTGCGGCAACATGGGAAGATACCATCATTGATGACATCGATGAAGAATACAACCGACTGGTTCAGCACCTCCATGATTGTGCGAAGAATGCCGAGAGAGAGAAACACACAAAAGGACGCTTGTCTTCAGAAACTCTCGAGCTCATTCGGCCAACGTGGCAAGGCGCGAGCCCTCAGGAGACCAAATGCTAACGTCCAAGCTTGCTAAACAGTGCAGAGAAGCGATAAAAGCAGACCTCAAAGACAGAAGAGCAGAAATACTGGAAGATGCAGCAGAAGCCGGGAAAAAGTATTCGCACTGCCCGCCTGTCCTTCGCCAACTATAAGACCAAGATGACTGCCCTCCGACGCCCTGATGGATCTATCACATCTTCCAGAAAGGCAAATGGAGAAGATTATCCAGGACTTCTACTCAAATCTTTTTGATAGCCACATCCACCTGCCCACATACCAAATTCCACAGGATGGATACGCCATTCCCAACGTTCCCTTCTGAAATAAGACATGCCATCTCATCGGTAAAGAAGGGAACAGCACCAGGCCCAGACAAAGTCAGACCCGAACATCTGGAAGAATCTGCCATCGGGTGCTCATCAATACACTAGCTCGGCTCTTCACACGCTACCTGTCCGAATGCAAGGTGCCCTCCCAATGGAAAACCAGCAGGACAGTTCTACTGTTCAAGAAGGGAGACATTCATGACATCGGCAACTATCGCCCCATCTGCCTGTTGTCTGTCATCTACAAGCTGTTTACACGAGTCATCCTGAACAGGATTAGCAGAACACTAGATGAAGGTCAACCATGCGAGCAAGCAGGTTTCCGGAAAGGATTCAGCACAATCGACCATATCCACACAGTAACCAAGCTCATTGAGGTTTGTAGGGAGTACAAGATGCCGCTCTGTCTCACGCTCATTGATTTACAGAAAGCCTTTGATTCTGTGGAAACTGAAGCAGTCATCGAAGCCCTAGTCAAACAGGGTGTTCAAACCCAATACATCAAGATCCCTCGTGAGCTGTATTATGGATTCACCACCAGGATCTCACCATTCTACAAAGAAGTGATCATTGATGTCAAAAGAGGGGTTCGACAGGGTGATACCATCTCACCAAAACTCTTCAGTGCCACCCTCGAGAACATCATGAGACAATTAGAATGGGAAGGAATGGGAGTGAAGATAGATGGTCGGCAACTGTCTTTTACAGTGTATCGAAAATACAAAAACTTTAAACCAACGTAAAAGGCTATAATGGGTCCAGAGCGATAGTCCAGCGGGTAGGGCGTTTGCCTTGTATGTGGCCGGCCCGTGCCCCACAGGGGTTCTATCCCCGGCATCCCATATGGTGCCCCAGCACTGCCAGGAGTAATTCTTGAGTGCAGAGCCAGGAGTAACCCCTGAGAATTGCGGGTGTGACCCAAAGAGCAAATAAAAAAAGGCTATAATGAATCTTTATCAAATATCCACAACTAATAAATTATATGAAAATTAAATTATTTTCATATAATAATGAATATTATAGACATGGGGCAGCTCTTCCCCATGTCTGTAAGTCTCTGGTTCAGCATACCTGGGCCGGATTGAAAAAAAAAAAAACTTCTGGAGGGTGTAACTCGATGAGATGAGCTGTGAAAAGGCTGTCGCTAGGTGGAGTTGTGACGAGAGGGAAGTTTGGATGTGGAAAATGGCGGCCCAATGGAGTGGGGGTCATTTGGCTTGTTGTGCGGCTCTGCTGGGGTGGCGGGCCAGGGCTAGAACCTGCCATCCCTCTCCGGAGCCCTCGTGAGCTTCTGGGCACAGGTAGAGCAAGTAGCAGCTCTGTCCCATGTCTGTAAGTCTCTGGTTCTGCATACCTGGGCCGGATTAAAAAAAAAAAAACTGCTGCAGTGTGGAACTCGATGAGAAGGGCTGTGGTAGGCTGTCGATGGGTGGAGTTCTGATGAGAGGGAAGTCCAGAGATTTATGCATTGTCACTGCACTTTGAAAACAGAGAACTCTGGAAATAGAACTGGGAGTGATGGAGGAGTCAGGAAAGGACTAGTCAGTCTTCCCTTCTGGGCCTTAACACTCTTGCATCTGAGCTCTCTGTACAGTAGCTCTAGCTTCTTATGAACCAGTGTCAGGCGACCCAAAAATCTCTCTCAGTCACTATATGGACTTGAGGAAACCGCTCACACTTAGAGCAACTTCAAAAAACAGCACACAAGGGCGCCAACAGGAGAAATTTCCGCGGAAATGCGTGTGGCTTCTTCAGAAAGAAGTTTATATATCATTTATATATCATTATATATCATTTATATATCATCATGATGATATATAAACATCATGAGTTTATATATCGTCTCAATTTATATATCATGTTTTAAAATTTTAAAATAAATAACATATAATCATTAAATTGCATATAATTTAAGAATATTATATAATTCTATCTCAGTTATGTGTATCTTAAATAATATTGTAATATTATAGAAAATACATAATGTAATATTTTAAATATTTTATATTTATTTGAGAAACTTGTCTTAACAAGAAAAAAAGCACTTTGAACTATGAAAAAATTATCTCTCAATAAAAAAAAATGAGGGTTTATAGCTCAATGGTATCAACCCTCACCAAGTATACTTTACCCAACTAGAAGATCATTCACATATAAAGGAGCTATGAGCATCATGGATAAGCAACAGTTCAGAAATTTTATAGCCTTGAACCCAACTTTGCAAAAAGCATCAAAAGAGCACCTTTAAGTATCTGTATTGCAAACACCAAAGTACAAAAGGAGAGAGAGAGAGAGAGAGAGAGAGAGAGAGAGAGGCAGACAGACAGACAGACAGACAGAGAGAGAGAGAAGAAAAGTGACAAACATAGAGTCAGGTTGTGGTGGGGGATGGGAGGGGAAAATGGGGGCATTGGTATTGGGAAATGTGCACTGGTGGAGGGATGGGTTTGGAACATTGTGTGACTGAACCCAATTATGAACAGCTTTATAATGGTCTATTTCACCGTAATTTAATTAAACTAAATAAATAAATAAAAAGAAAAAAGACAAGACAAACTTTACAGAGAACTCTACATACTGATGGCAACAAACTCTGTCATCTCAATAATTACAGAATCACTGGCTTAAGCTCACCAATCAGGAGATACAAAACGGCAAAATGGATCAGAATACAGCATGAAGTTTTGCTGGCAAGTGACATGCTTGAAAAGTCAAGTCAAGTACAGGTTGAAAGTCAATTGAAAATAACATTATAACAAAAAATATCCCTTAAAGACACTGGGCGGTCATCAAACAACACAGACTTCAGAGGGTTAGGGACGATCTTAACGATCAAGGAATTTTATGAATTCACTCAAACATTTATACACAGAATGACGAACTAGAAAAATATTGAAATTGATACCAGAGATGAAGAAAGATAATGGTAGCAGCACAAAAGATTCTGAATAAAGCAACTAGACTAAAACTCTGAAAGGAAATACTGGCATTAAAGAAAGAAATGGAAGAGATGGGCTTTAGAAGACAAAGAAACCCAAAGCAAACATACAGAAGGAAATAAGAAAACGGAGAGTGAAATTTAATGAAATATGAATAAAAATACCAGTTCAAAATATCAACTAACTCAAGTACCCAATAAAAATATTGACACACTACCAATAAATTTCACAGAGGAAGAAAGAGTGAAAATTGTAATATACTGAATCAGAAATTGAAGGGGACATATCACAACAAATATCACAGAAATTCAGTGCATTATCAGGGATTACTTTGAAAATCATTATTCCACAAAACTGGAGAATCTTGAAAAAATAGATAAATTTTACTCCTATATTATTACCCCAAGATTGACTTAAGAGGAAACAGAGCACCCGAAGAGGACATTGATATCAAGGACACTGAAGTGGAAAACAAAAAATTTTCTCCGGAAATAAGAGCCATGGCCCACTTTACTTTATTAGTGAGCTCTTCCAAACTTTTAAAGAAGACCGACTCCCAACTCTTTAAAGGGATTACCTTGTAAGAATAAAACAACCAGCCTCATCAAAAAGTGGGGTGAAGAGAATATAAACTTCCTGAAAGAAGACATATAGATCATCAAAGGTATGGAAAAACTTGTGTCACTTATCATCAAATAAATACAATGTTTTTTAGATGAGGTATCTCATACCAGTGAGACTGGAAACATCACAACGACTAACAGAAACCAATGTTGTTGTGAATGCAGTGCAAAGAGACGCTCAGTCACTGCTGGTGGAAATGCAGATTAACATATTTAGAAAACAATATGAGCACTTCTGAAATAAACTAGGAATTTAGTGTCAACGTGACCCAGAAATTCCACTTCTTGGCATCTATCCCAAGGATCCAAAACTCTATTTAAAAAAAGAATATTTACACTTCTTTGTTTATCGTAGCACTATTCACAATAGGCAAAATCTGGAAGCAACCTAAGTATCCAAGAACAAATGTATGAATATAGAAACCTTGGTCCATAATACATAATTGAATACTATTCTGCTATAAGAAAAGATGAAATCATGCTATTTGCTGCTATGTGCTTGGATTTGAAGACTATCAGCCTGAGTGGAGTTAGTGAAAAGGAGAACATACACAGAATGATCTTTCTCATATGTGAGATAAAAATAATCATAGTAAAGAATCATTCTACTAAAGAATCATAGTAGCAAAATAACATCCTCCAAGGTAAAAGAAACAGAAGGCATCTTCATAAGAAACTTACAACAGGGGGGGAATGGGGAGAAGCCATCATGATGATGAAGAAACTGGACACTCGGGTAGAGGGCATGGTGGAATGTGGTATATATGAGTTTATCATTAACAGAATTGTAAACAATGGTGCCTAAAATTATTACTACTTCGAAATTTACTTAGGAGGAGCAAAATTTGAGAGGTTTCCAGCTCGTTCCAGGTTCCATGTGATCTCTCCACAGAGCCCCATTGGGTGTAGTCCACCCAAAACAATGAGGGACCCAAGTGTCACGCTTTAAGCCTGCAGCCTGAGGTATGCATCATCAGGAATGGTTCCTTATCCTGACCACTACTGGGTATGGCCCGTGTAAAAAAAACTAAAACTAGAAATTTAGCTTCAATTATTAGCTTCAGAAACTAGAAATTTAGCTTCACAAGGGGTTGGAACGATAGCACAGAAGGTATGGAGCTTGCCTTGCACACTACCTGAGATACATCCCCCACCACCCCATGTAGTCCCCTGATGACCACTGCTAGTAGTGATCCCTGAGTGATTCCTAGAAATAGAAGTATAGCCAAAATTGAAAGCAATATATTAGAAAAGTAGAAAATCAACTTCTGATCTTGAAAGACATCAAAATTTGCAAATATTACGTTGAGGATAACAATTGAAACAGAAATTCAAATGTAATCATAACAAGTTTCAAATTCTATATGGATGAAAGGCATAATTTCATAGACAATTACTGGTTAATGAACTTAATAAACTCTAGTGGAGATAGAACATTCAAGCAGAACTGTTGTAAAAGAAGTAGGGGAAAAAAAGTGATGAATGTACCATCCCACAAAAACAGAGAAAAAGGCACAGAAGAGTCTACCAAACCTTCCACTATCAATCTCAAGTCTACTTAAATGCATTCGGGGTACTGAAAGACTTCACTTTGTAGGATTTTGGTTTGGAGGTATACTGGCAGGGGCTCAGGGACATACTGGGAAGCTCAGAAAATTGCTCCTGGAGTACTCAGGAGACCACACAGCATCTGGGATGAAACCTAGGTCCCACGCATGCAAAGCTTGCACTCAGCACACTGAGCTACCTGTCCAGTCCCATGACTTTTCTTCTATTCCTTCCTTCCTTCCTTCCTTCCTTCCTTCCTTCCTTCCTTCCTTCCTTCCTTCCTTCCTTCCTTCCTTCCTTCCTTCCTTCCTTCCTTCCTTCCTTCCTTCCTTCCTTCCTTCCTCCCTCCCCTCCCTCCCTCCCTCCCTCCCTCCCTCCCTCCCTCCCTCCTCCTCCTCCCTCCCTCCTTCCCTCCCTCCCTCCCTCCCTTCCCTCCCTCCCTCCCTCCTTCCTTCCTTCCTTCCTTCCTTCCTTCCTTCCTTCCTTCCTTCCTTCCTTTCTCCTTCCTTCCTTCGTCCCTTCCTCCCTCCCTCCCTCCCTTCCTCCCTCCCTACCTCCCTCCCTCCCCTCCCTTTCTCCCTCCCTCCCTCCTCTCCCTCCCAACCCTGCCTGCCTGCCTGCCTGCCTGCCTCCCTCCCTCCTGATTTCCTGCCTTCCCTTCTTCCTGACTTCCCTGCCTTCTTTCACTTTTTTATCCTTTCTTGCTCGTTTTTCATTTTCTTTCCTGTCTTGCTTCCTTTCTCCCTCTTTCCTTCTCTCCTTCCTACCTTCCTTCCTTTTTCTCTCCTTCCCTCACTTCTTCCCTCCCTCTCTCTTCTTCTCTACCTTACTCTCTTCCATTCTTCCCTCCCTCCATTTCTCCCTCCCGTCTTCCTTCTTCCTTTCTTCCTTCTTCCCTTTCTCTCTCCTCCTTTTTTCTTTCTTTCTCTCTCTCCTCTTTCTTTCTTTCTTTCCTTCCTTCCTTCCTTCTTTCTTCCTTCCTTTCTTCCTTCCTTCCTTCCTTCCTTCCTTTCTTCCTTCCTTCCTTCCTTCCTTCCTTCCTTCTTTCTTTTCTTTCTTTCTTTCTTTTCTTTCTTCCTTTCTCTCTCCCTCCCTCAGTGCCTCCCTCCCTCCCTGCCTCCCCTCCCTGCCTGCCTCCCTCCCTCCCTCCCTCCCTCCCTCCCTCCCTCCCTCCCTCCCTCCCTTCCTTCCTTCCTTCCTTCCTTCCTTCCTTCCTTCCTTCCTTCCTTCCTTCCTTCCTTTTCTCTTACTTTTTCTCTACAATCAGCTGTGTTCAGGTCTTACTCCTGAATCTAATCTCAGGAATTGTACCTGGTGACACTCTGGGCACCATGTGGGACACAATGTATTAAACTCAAATTGGCTGTATGCAAGTCAAATACCTATCTCTGGCTAGTACTATTTTGCTAGCTCTCAGCTCCAAACCCCACATGTATTTTTTAAATGGAATGTTACTTTTATTGTATAAAACTGTGTTTCAAAAAGAGAAGCACATCCAATCTCAGATTTTATGTCTAAAAATCCTAAATGCAATATAAAAATTGAATTAAAATACAAAAAAATCATTATTACTATATGAAATGTATGCAGTACTAGAAGCACTGCATAATGGAACTATATACCCAACAATAGAAATCCATTGTTGCTATTATACTGTATATTGGGTGTATAGGGTATATTGGGTATATTTCAGTATACTCAATAATGAAATCCATTCACAAATTTTTTTCAATTTTCCATACTAATATATCTATGGAAGAAAAACATCATTTCCATTGACTTTGTAAAAGAATTTAACATACTTTAGTAACATTTGGATTATTACTGAAGCAGAGATTAATTAACAAAGAAGTGAGCAAATTCATAGTTATAACAGACCAAAATGTAACTGCTCAATCTACATAAAAGTATGTGAATTCTCACGAAATTATTTTCTGAACTTTTCTGTAGATTAAAAGAAACACAATTTGGGAAAATATGCACATTTAAATTGTTTACCTCTTTTCTTCTTGTGATATATGAGGTTTAATCATTGCAAAAGTATACTCAAGGGGAAGAAATACTGTATTTCCCTTTCAGCAGCTTCTAATGAAGTACTCCCATACAATTGCGTGAAAGGCAAACTTTCCATTGCAAATTGATCACATAAACTTTGTTAAATAAACAAGTAAAACTGTTAAAGCACAATATCACAAAACACAACATAACACTATGAAATATTATTTGTATAGACTTATAGTTTACCAAGCAACATTAGCTCACCCTTGATTCAGACAGATTGCTATGAGGTACAGAAAATGCGATCATTTAAGGTGTAAATATAGAACCACATAATTGACATTTGTGAAATACTAAAGAAGGCATAGATGCCCTCAAGTAGTGCTAGAGCACAAACTATTATTTAGTCAACAATACTTGCTAGTTACACTATAATGAACAATTAAGTTTCCTGTACTTTAGTTCCTCAAGTATAAATATGATAATAAACCTATTTTAGAAATTAATTTGTGAGCTATATCGGATGATATATTTGAAACATATGATTTTATTAGCCTTTTTGAAAATGCAATACTCACAAAATATCAACTTTTTTTTTTTTTTTTGCTATTTGGGTCACACCAGGCAATGCTCAGGGGTTTCTCCTGGCTCTGCACTCAGGAATTACTCCTGGCGGTGTTCTGGGGACCATATGGGATGCCAGGGATCGAATCGGGCTGGCATGGGCTGGCACCGTCAGGGCAAACGCCCTACCCTCTGTGCTATAGCTCTGGCCCCCAAAATATCAACTTTCATAGATAAGTTTGATTCTATATGAAAAGAATCCATGGACATTCATTTCAGTCTTTACAAAAATGTCATTTTGCAATATATTTAGTTTATTTGACAAATAAACATGCATTACTTTATATATAAAAGATAAAATGCCTCCCCACTTAAAGTGGTACTCTAATAGGAAACTTACCACCCTGGAAAATACAATTTGGCTTCATCAATAGAACTTGGTCCCATTATATGTTTCCAATACTGTATACCATTGTTTCTTAACAAAGTAAGGGCTAGAGAAGAGCACTGTTAGGAAGAAAAAAGCTAGTGAAATTATGGTTCATTAGATAACTAGTTACAAATTAATACGAGGTGTGTTTATGTTTTGACTTATTTTTGCAGACTTCAGGGACCATTTATGATGGTTCTCATAAGGGGTAAACCAGGCAGGCAATTCAGGTGCTCTTTGGATCAAAACTATCAAAATAATCTTTTTTATCAAGGTAGGTTCTAACTGATACCAGTAAGCCTAGCAACAAACCAAGAGCAACCCACACCTCATGTGGACCGTCATTCTCAACATGCCAGACTCCATAGTTCATCAGAGCTCCACCCAAGAAAACCTGATCATTCCCCTTTAAGTACCATCAGTAAATGATGGAGATGAGAACCTTCTTCTGAAACTGTACCACCTACAAGGCAGGCCTAGCAAGCTACCGTGTTTTATTTACTTGCTATGCCAAAAAACTAGTAATTATGGACCTCAGTTCCATGGCGTGAAGAATGGTTTTGGGGCTCTTCCTGTCCGTGGTGCAAGCAGATGCCCTTGGGTTACACTTGCCTGTGACTAGACTCATGGAGATGTTACTAGAGCCCACTCAAGAGCAAATCGATGAACAAGAGTGATACAGTGATCAAGAGTCAGAAGATAATTTTCATCCGGAATATTGAATAATGTTTTACAAGAGAATGGAAAAGGAAGGTCCTGGATCTCAGAGCATGCTACCTATATTACATTTACTCCTGCTTGGTTATGCATGTACCCTAGCGGTCAATATTCCATCTGATATTTCCTCAGTTTTCTAATTTTTACTTCTAATATCACATTTTGCTTCTAGGGCCAATAATTTCTATGGATCAGAAAGTTCTCTGCTTGAACTGGCATGCCTCGAATTTGTTAAACCCAGTAGTCATAGATCCTTAGCTAAAGCTATATTTTGGATTCACCACCCAGGATCACCATTCTACGAAAAGTGATCATTGATGTCAAGAGGGGGTTCAACAGGGTGATACCATTTCACAAAACTCTTCAGCGCCACTCTAGAGAACATCATGGGACCACAATTAGAATGGGAAGGAATGGGAATGAAGATAGATGGTCAGCCACCACCTCGCTTCACTAATGGCATCGCTCTAAACTTACAAATATTTTTTTGCCTTTTTTTAGGTCACATCCACAACTCAGGAGCTACTCCTGGCTCTGGACTCAGGATTACTCCTGGTGGTTGCTCAGAGGGACTATATGGGATGCCAGGGATCAGACCCAGGCCAGCAGAGGCCAGCCGCGCAAGGCAAACGCCCTACCCGCTGGGCTAACCCACCGCCCCTAATAGCTAAATATTAGCCAAGCGGCACAATTGCTGGCTGACCACAGAATGTGTGGAAGGTAGGTCTACAGCTGAATCAAGAAAACTATGTTCATGAAAAATGGACTAGTTTCAGAGGCCCCATTCACTCTCAGTGGAACAACCCTCTCTGAATGTAGCTAAGTTATGTGTACCTAGGTTGAGAAGTCAACCTGATGGAGCGACCCTAAAACCTGAGCTGCGCAGGAGGGAAGAGCTTCATGTAATGCTGCCACAGGCAGCGAAGAAATAGCTAAAAAGAAAAAGAACCTCCAGCTCTGGGCACATCTCTTTGGCTCCACCATTTCCCTGCATTAACAAATGCCTCAGGACCTGGTCTATGAAGGCTGGATGAGAATGCTATCTAGGTCTCCCAAGAGAAATCGAAGAGCTATGCTTGGAATATCACGCCACACTCAAGTGGGAGGAGGAATCAGAGTTCTGAACTCTGTCACTATTCAGAATCAGGAAGGCGCTGTCTAGTTTGCCAAGGCATCGAAAATCAGATGGGCTGGACATGGGAATGCGATTTGGAGACCCTCGCTGGACTAGAGCTGTTACCCTGACTGGCTCCCACGGGATGTCAAAGATCATGTGGCCGCCCACACAGATGGTCCAGACTTCCTTGTCAAGTCCCTGAAGAAGCAGTTTGAGGCTCTTCATGTTCCTGAATCAACCCAGATGCCAGTGGGCTACATTGGCACGTATTAGGGACCAATGGAAATATTGGTGGTGCCCGCCGAGCAAATCAATGAATAACGGGATTCAAATGATCAAGTGAT
>JAJIBD010000566.1:0-65715 GCA_021461705.1 Cryptotis parvus
TTTTCCTATTGAAATACATGGAAAACAAAGAGTGTAGCATTTCTATTTTAGACAGCAAAATGAGAGTGCACAGCCTGTGCTTACTAGAGCTCATTTTCACCTTGGGATCAAAGTGACAATGTTTCATATTCGTACAATGCGGGTCATACCTTTGTTTCTTATGTGTTAAACAGTTAGAAGCATTGTGCAAACATAGTGCATTGTACATGCGTTAGGACTTTTCCTATTGAAATACACGGAAAACACAGAGTGCACCATTTCTCTTTTAGACAGCAAAATGAGAGTGCAGAGCCTGTGCTTACTAGAGCTCATTTTCACCTTGGGATCAAAGTGACAATGTATCATATTCGTACAATGCGGGTCATACCTTTGTTTCTTATCTGTTATACAGTTAGAGGCATTTGTGCAAACATAGTGCATAATACATACGTTAGGACTTTTCCTGTTGAAATACATGGAAAACACAGAGTGCACCATTTCTCTTTTTAGACAGCAAAATGAGAGTGCACAGCCTGTGCTTACTAGAGCTCATTTTCACCTTGGGATCAAAGTGACAATGTATCATATTCGTACAATGCGGGTCATACCTTTGTTTCTTATGTGTTAAACAGTTAAAGGCATTGTGCAAACATAGTGCATTGTACATGCGTTAGGACTTTTCCTATTGAAATACATGGAAAACACAGAGTGCACCATTTCTCTTTTTAGACAGCAAAATGAGAGTGCACAGCCTGTGCTTACTAGAGCTCATTTTCACCTTGGGATCAAAGTGACAATGTATCATATTCGTACAATGCGGGTCATACCTTTGTTTCTTATGTGTTAAACAGTTAGATGCATTGTGCAAACATAGTGCATTGTACATGCGTTAGGACTTTTCCTATTGAAATACATGGAAAACACAAAGTGCACCATTTCTCTTTTAGACAGCAAAATGAGAGTGCACAGCCTGTGCTTACTAGAGCTCATTTTCACCTTGGGGATCAAAGTGACAATGTATCACATTCGTACAATGCGGGTCATACCTTTGTTTCTTATGTGTTAAACACTTAGAGGCATTGTGCAAACATAGTGCATTGTACATGCGTTAGGACTTTTCCTATTGAAATACATGGAAAACACAGAGTGCACCATTTCTCTTTTAGACAGCAAAATGAGACTGCACAGCCTGTGCTTACTAGAGCTCATTTTCACCTTGGGATCAAAGTTACAATGTATCATGTTCGTACAATGCGGGTCATACATTTGTTTCTTATGTGTTAAACAGAGGCATTGTGCAAACATAGTGCATTGTACATGCGTTAGGACTTTTCCTATTGAAATACATGGAAAACACAGAGTGCACCATTACTCTTTTAGACAGCAAAATGAGAGTGCACAGCCTGTGCTTACTAGAGCTCATTTTCACCTTGGGATCAAAGTGACAATGTATCATGTTCGTACAATGCGGGTCATACCTTTGTTTCTTATGTGTTAAACTAGAGGCATTGTGCAAACATAGTGCATTGTACATGCGTTTTGACTTTTCCTATTGAAATACATGGAAAACACAGAGTGCACCATTTCTCTTTTAGACAGCAAAATGAGAGTGCACAGCCTGTGCTAACTAGACCTCATTTTCACCTTGGGATCAAAGTGACAATGTATCACATTCGTACAATGCGGGTCATACCTTTGTTTCTTATGTGTTAAACAGTTAGAGGCATTGTGCAAACATAGTGCATTGTACATGCGTTAGGAATTTTTCCTATTGAAATACATGGAAAACACAGAGTGCACCATTTCTCTTTTAGACAGCAAAATGAGAGTGCACAGCCTGTGCTTACTAGAGCTCATTTTCACCTTGGGATCAAAGTGACAATGTATCATATTCGTACAATGCGGGTCATACCTTTGTTTCTTATGTGTTAAACAGTTAGAGGCATTGTGCAAACATAGTGCATTGTACAAGCGTTAGGACTTTTCCTATTAAAAGACATGGAAAACACAGAGTGCACCATTTCTCTTTTAGACAGCAAAATGAGAGTGCATAGCCTGTGCATACTAGAGCTCATTTTCACCTTGGGATCAAAGTGACAATGTATCCTATTCGTACAATGCGGGTCATACCTTTGTTTCTTATGTGTTAAACAGTTCAAGGCATTGTGCAAACATAGTGCATTGTACATGCGTTAGGACTTTTCCTATTGAAATACATGGAAAACACAGAGTGTACCATTTCTCTTTTAGACAGCAAAATGAGAGTGCACAGCCTGTGATTACTAGAGCTCATTTTCACCTTGGGATCAAAGTGACAATGTATCATATTCGTACAATGCGGGTCATACCTTTGTTTCTTATGTGTTAAACAGTTAGAGGCATTGTGCAAACATAGTGCATTGTACATGCGTTAGGACTTTTCCTATTGAAATACATGGAAAACACAGAGTGTACCATTTCTCTTTTAGACAGCAAAATGAGAGTGCACAGCCTGTGCTTACTAGAGCTCATTTTCACCTTGGGATCAAAGTGACAATGTATCACATTCGTACAATGCGGGTCATACCTTTGTTTCTTATGTGTTAAACATTAGAGGCATTGTGCAAACATAGTGCATTGTACATGCGTTAGGACTTTTCCTATTGAAATACATGGAAAACACAGAGTGTACCATTTCTCTTTTAGACAGCAAAATGAGAGTGCACAGCCTGTGCTTACTAGAGCTCATTTTCACCTTGGGATCAAAGTGACAATGTATCATATTCGTACAATGCGGGTCATACCTTTGTTTCTTTGTGTTAAACAGTTAGAGGCATTGTGCAAACATAGTGCATTGTACATGCGTTAGGACTTTTCCTATTGAAATACATGGAAAACACAGAGTGCACCATTTCTATTTTAGACAGCAAAATGAGAGTGCACAGCCTGTGCTAACTAGACCTCATTTTCACCTTGGGATCAAAGTGACAATGTATCCCATTCGTACAAGGCGGGTCATACCTTTGTTTCTTATGTGTTAAACAGTTAGAGGCATTGTGCAAACATAGTGCATTGTACATGCGTTAGGACTTTTCCTATTGAAATACATGGAAAACACAGAGTGTACCATTTCTCTTTTAGACACAAAATGAGAGTGCACAGCCTGTGCTTACTAGAGCTCATTTTCACCTTGGGATCAAAGTGACAATGTATCACATTCGTACAATGCGGGTCATACCTTTGTTTCTTATCTGTTAAACAGTTAGAGGCATTGTGCAAACATAGTGCATTGTACATGCGTTAGGACTTTTCCTATTGAAATACATGGAAAACACAGAGTGCACCATTTCTCTTTTAGACAGCAAAATGAGAGTGCACAGCCTGTGCTTACTAGAGCTCATTTTCACCTTGGGATCAAAGTGACAATGTATCATATTCGTACAATGCGGGTCATACCTTTGTTTCTTATGTGTTAAACAGTTAGAGGCATTGTGCAAACATAGTGCATTGTACATGCGTTAGGACTTTTCCTATTGAAATACATGGAAAACACAGAGTGCACCATTTCTCTTTTAGACAGCAAAATGAGAGTGCACAGCCTGTGCTTACTAGAGCTCATTTTCACCTTGGGATCAAAGTGACAATGTATCACATTCGTACAACGCGGGTCATACCTTTGTTTCTTATGTGTTAAACAGTAAGAGGCATTTTGCAAACATAGTGCATTGTACATGCTTTAGGACTTTTCCTATTGAAATACATGGAAAACACAGAGTGTACCATTTCTCTTTTAGACAGCAAAATGAGAGTGCACAGCCTGTGCTTACTAGAGCTCATTTTCACCTTGGGATCAAAGTGACAATGTATCATATTCGTACAATGCGGGTCATACCTTTGTTTCTTATGTGTTAAACAGTTAGAGGCATTGTGCAAACATAGTGCATTGTACATGCGTTAGGACTTTTCCTATTGAAATACATGGAAAACACAGAGTGTACCATTTCTCTTTTAGACAGCAAAATGAGAGTGCACAGCCTGTGCTTACTAGAGCTCATTTTCACCTTGGGATCAAAGTGACAATGTATCATCTTCTTACAATGCGGGTCATACCTTTGTTTCTTATGTGTTAAACATTAGAGGCATTGTGCAAACATAGTGCATTGTACATGCGTTAGGACTTTTCCTATTGAAATACATGGAAAACACAGAGTGTACCATTTCTCTTTTAGACAGCAAAATGAGAGTGCACAGCCTGTGCTTACTAGAGCTCATTTTCACCTTGGGATCAAAGTGACAATGTATCATGTTCGTACAATGCGGGTCATACCTTTGTTTCTTATGTGTTAAACATTAGAGGCATTGTGCAAACATAGTGCATTGTACATGCGTTAGGACTTTTCCTATTGAAATACATGGAAAACACAGAGTGCACCATTTCTCTTTTAGACAGCAAAATGAGAGTGCACAGCCTGTGCTTACTAGACCTCATTTTCACCTTGGGATCAAAGTGACAATGTATCACATTCGTACAATGCGGGTCATACCTTTGTTTCTTATGTGTTAAACAGTTAGAGGCATTTTGCAAACATAGTGCATTGTACATGCGTTAGGACTTTTCCTATTGAAATACATGGAAAACACAGAGTGTACCATTTCTCTTTTAGACAGCAAAATGAGAGTGCACAGCCTGTGCTTACTAGAGCTCATTTTCACCTTGGGATCAAAGTGACAATGTATCACATTCGTACAATGCGGGTCATACCTTTGTTTCTTATGTGTTAAACAGTTAGAGGCATTGTGCAAACATAGTGCATTGTACCTGCGTTAGGACTTTTCCTATTGAAATACATGGAAAACACAGAGTGTACCATTTCTCTTTTTAGACAGCAAAATGAGAGTGCACAGCCTGTGCTTACTAGAGCTCATTTTCACCTTGGGATCAAAGTGACAATGTATCATATTCGTACAATGCGGGTCATACCTTTGTTTCTTATGTGTTAAACAGTTAGAGGCATTGTGCAAACATAGTGCATTGTACATGCGTTAGGACTTTTCCTATTGAAATACATGGAAAACACAGAGTGTACCATTTCTCTTTTAGACAGCAAAATGAGAGTGCACAGCCTGTGCTTACTAGAGCTCATTTTCACCTTGGGATCAAAGTGACAATGTATCATATTCGTACAATGCGGGTCATACCTTTGTTTCTTATGTGTTAAACAGAGGCATTGTGCAAACATAGTGCATTGTACATGCGTTAGGACTTTTCCTATTGAAATACATGGAAAACACAGAGTGCACCATTTCTCTTTTAGACAGCAAAATGAGAGTGCACAGCCTGTGCTTACTAGAGCTCATTTTCACCTTGGGATCAAAGTGACAATGTATCACATTCGTACAATGCGGGTCATACCTTTGTTTCTTATGTGTTAAACATTTAGAGGCATTGTGCAAACATAGTGCATTGTACATGCGTTAGGACTTTTCCTATTGAAATACATGGAAAACACAGAGTGCACCATTTCTCTTTTAGACAGCAAAATGAGAGTGCACAGCCTGTGCTTACTAGAGCTCATTTTCACCTTGGGATCAAAGTGACAATGTATCACATTCGTACAATGCGGGTCATACCTTTGTTTCTTATGTGTTAAACAGTAAGAGGCATTTTGCAAACATAGTGCATTGTACATGCGTTAGGACTTTTCCTATTGAAATACATGGAAAACACAGAGTGTACCATTTCTCTTTTAGACAGCAAAATGAGAGTGCACAGCCTGTGCTTACTAGAGCTCATTTTCACCTTGGGATCAAAGTGACAATGTATCACATTCGTTCAATGCGGGTCATACCTTTGTTTCTTATGTGTTAAACAGTTAGAGGCATTGTGCAAACATAGTGCATTGTACATGCGTTAGGACTTTTCCTATTGAAATACATGGAAAACACAGAGTGTACCATTTCTCTTTTAGACAGCAAAATGAGAGTGCACAGCCTGTGCTTACTAGAGCTCATTTTCACCTTGGGATCAAAGTGACAATGTATCATATTCGTACAATGCGGGTCATACCTTTGTTTCTTATGTGTTAAACAGTTAGATGCATTGTGCAAACATAGTGCATTGTACATGCGTTAGGACTTTTCCTATTGAAATACATGGAAAACACAGAGTGTACCATTTCTCTTTTAGACAGCAAAATGAGAGTGCACAGCCTGTGCTTACTAGAGCTCATTTTCACCTTGGGATCAAGGTGACAATGTATCATATTCGTACAATGCGGGTCATACCTTTGTTTCTTATGTGTTAAACAGTTAGAGGCATTGTGCAAACATAGTGCATTGTACATGCGTTAGGACTTCTCCTATTGAAATACATGGAAAACACAGAGTGTACCATTTCTCTTTTTAGACAGCAAAATGAGAGTGCACAGCCTGTGCTTACTAGAGCTCATTTTCACCTTGGGATCAAAGTGACAATGTATCATATTCGTACAATGCCGGCCATACCTTTGTTTCTTATGTGTTAAACATTAGAGGCATTTGCAAAACATAGTGCATTATACATGCGTTAGGACTTTTCCTATTGAAATACATGGAAAACACAGAGTGTACCATTTCTCTTTTTTTTTTAATTAATTTTTTATTTTCACAATTACAAAGATATACAATTAAAAAGTTCATATTTGGTTTTGGTCGTACAGTGTAGCAGCACCCATCCCGCCACCAGTGCCCATCTCCCACCACCTTGGTTTCACTGCGGAACTTGGGCGGCGCTCCTGGACCGGCTGAAAATTCCGCCCCCCGCCATGTGTGGGGTCCCCTGCGTCTCCGCAGACCCAAACTGCCCCAGGGAAGAGAGGAAACTCCATCAACGGGAACCAAGGCTAACTGCCTTGGTTCTCTCTCTGAACCTTGGGCGCGCGCCCTGGACCGCTGAAAATCTCCGCCCCCCGCCAGTGGTGCGTGTCCCCTCGTCTCCCGGACCCAAACTGCCCCAGGAAGCGGAAACTCCATCAACGGGAACCAAGGCTAACTGCCTTGGTTTCACTCTGAACCTTGGGCTGCGCTCCTGGGACCGGCAGAAAATCTCCGCCCCGCCAGGTGTGTGCGTGTCCCCATTTCTCTTTTTAGACAGCAAAATGAGAGTGCACAGCCTGTGCTTACTAGAGCTCATTTTCACCTTGGGATCAAAGTGACAATGTATCAGTACATACAATGCGGGTCATACCTTTGTTTCTTATGTGTTAAACAGTTAGAGGCATTGTGCAAAACATAGTGCATTGTACATGCATTAGGACTTTTCCTATTGAAATACATGGAAAACACAGAGTGTACCATTTCTATTTTAGACAGCAAAATGAGAGTGCACAGCCTGTGCTAACTAGAGCTCATTTTCACCTTGGGATCAAAGTGACAATGTATCACATTCGTACAATGCGGGTCATACCTTTGTTTCTTATGTATTAAACAGTTAGAGGCATTTTGCAAACATAGTGCATTGTACATGCGTTAGGACTTTTCCTATTGAAATACATGGAAAACACAGAGTGTACCATTTCTCTTTTAGACAGCAAAATGAGAGTGCACAGCCTGTGCTTACTAGAGCTCATTTTCACCTTGGGATCAAAGTGACAATGTATCACATTCGTACAATGCGGGTCATACCTTTGTTTCTTATGTGTTAAACAGTTAGAGGCATTGTGCAAACATAGTGCATTGTACATGCGTTTAGGACTTTTCCTATTGAAATACATGGAAAACACAGAGTGTACCATTTCTCTTTTAGACAGCAAAATGAGAGTGCACAGCCTGTGCTTACTAGAGCTCATTTTCACCTTGGGATCAAAGTGACAATGTATCATATTCATTACAATGCGGGTCATACCTTTGTTTCTTATGTGTTAAACAGTTAGGAGGCATTGTGCAAACATAGTGCATTGTACATGCGTTAGGACATTTCCTATTGAAATACATGGAAAACACAGAGTGTACCATTTCTCTTTTAGACAGCAAAATGAGAGTGCACAGCCTGTGCTTACTAGAGCTCATTTTCACCTTGGGATCAAAGTGACAATGTATCATATTCGTACAATGCGGGTCATACCTTTGTTTCTTATGTGTAAAACATAGAGGCATTGTGCAAACATAGTGCATTGTACATGCATTAGGACTTTTCCTATTGAAATACATGGAAAACACAGAGTGTACCATTTCTCTTTTAGACAGCAAAATGAGAGTGCACAGCCTGTGCTTACTAGAGCTCATTTTCACCTTGGGATCAAAATGACAAAGTATCACATTCGTACAATCCGGGTCATACCTTTGTTTCTTATGTGTTAAACAGTTAGAGGCATTGTGCAAACATAGTGCATTGTACATACGTTAGGACTTTTCCTATTGAAATACATGGAAAACACAGAGTGTACCATTTCTCTTTTAGACAGCAAAATGAGAGTGCACAGCCTGTGCTTACTAGAGCTCATTTTCACCTTGGGATCAAAGTGACAATGTATCATATTCGTACAATGCGGGTCATACCTTTGTTTCTTATGTGTTAAACAGTTAGAGGCATTGTGCAAACATAGTGCATTGTACATGCGTTAGGACTTTTCCTATTGAAAGACATGGAAAACACAGAGTGTACCATTTCTCTTTTAGACAGCAAAATGAGAGTGCACAGCCTGTGCTTACTAGAGCTCATTTTCACCTTGGGATCAAAGTGACAATGTATCATATTCGTACAATGCGGGTCATACCTTTGTTTCTTATGTGTTAAACAGTTAGAGGCATTGTGCAAACATAGTGCATTGTACATGCGTTAGGACTTTTCCTATTGAAATACATGGAAAACACAGAGTGTACCATTTCTCTTTTAGACAGCAAAATGAGAGTGCACAGCCTGTGCTTACTAAGAGCTCATTTTCACCTTGGGATCAAAGTGACAATGTATCATATTCGTACAATGCGGGTCATACCTTTGTTTCTTATGTGTTAAACAGTTAGAGGCATTGTGCACTACACTCCCCTATGTAGTAAGAAATTGTAAATGTTAAACACACTTGCTATTCCAATAGAGTTCACGTTCTGAAGTGTTCTCTATGTCCAAACCGTTTTGTTTCTATTCTTCCTATAGTACTGCACTGTACTTGCGTTAGAGATTTTCCCTTTGAAATACATGGAAAAACGCTGAAAGTAGTGTTTCTCATTGAGCAGCATTCAGTGTTCCAGATCGTCTTCTCTGTACAACGTTGAAATTTGCCCCTAGGCGGCAGGCAGAGCGTGGAACCTCTGTGCTGAAAGAGCAAACTGTGACTTTCACATAGTAAAACAAGCTCCAGGCAGCAGTAGTTACTAAACGCAGTTTTTTTCTCTTCTTCAAAAATAGTGCATTGTACATGCGTTAGGACTTTTGCTATTGAAATACATGGAAAACACAGAGTGTACCATTTCTCTTTTAGACAGCAAAATGAGAGTGCACAGCCTGTGCTTACAAGAGCTCATTTTCACCTTGGGATCAAAGTGACAATGTAGCATATTCAGTACAATGCGGGTCATACCTTTGTTTCTTATGTGTTAAACAGTTAGAGGCATTGTGCACTACACTCCCCTATGTAGTAAGAAATTGTAAATGTTAAAAACACTTACTATTCCAATAGAGTTCACGTTCTGAAGTGTTCTCTATGTCCAAACCGTTTTGTTTCTATTCTTCCTATAGTACTGCACTGTACTTGCGTTAGAGATTTTCCCTTTGAAATACATGGAAAAACGCTGAAAGTAGTGTTTCTCATTGAGCAGCATTCAGTGTTCCAGATCGTCTTCCTGTACAACGTTGAAATTTGCCCATAGGCGGCAGGCAGAGCGTGGAACCTCTGTGCTGAGAGAGCAAACTGTGACTTTCACATTGTAAGACAAGCTCCAAGCAGCAGTAATTACTAAACGCAGTTTTTTTTTCTCTTTTTCCACAAATAGTGCATTGTACATGCGTTAGGACTTTTGCTATTGAAATACATGGAAAACACAGAGTGTCCCATTTCTCTTATAGACAGCAAAAATGAGACTGCACAGCCTGTGCTTAAAAGAGCTCATTTTCACCTTTGGATCAAAGTGACAATGTAGCATATTCGTACAATGCGGGTCATACCTTTGTTTCTTATGTGTTAAACAGTTAGAGGCATTGTGCACTACACTCCCCTATGTAGTAAGAAATTGTAAATGTTAAAAACACTTACTATTCCAATAGAGTTCACGTTCTGAAGTGTTCTCTATGTCCAAACCGTTTTGTTTCTATTCTTCCTATAGTACTGCACTGTACTTGCGTTAGAGATTTTCCCTTTGAAATACATGGAAAAACGCTGAAAGTAGTGTTTCTCATTGAGCAGCATTCAGTGTTCCAGATCGTCTTCTCTGTACAACGTTGAAATTTGCCCATAGGCGGCAGGCAGAGCGTGGAACCTCTGTGCTGAAAGAGCAAACTGTGACTTTCACATAGTAAAACAAGCTCCAAGCAGCAGTAATTACTAAACGCAGTTTTTTTTCTCTATTTCCAAAAATAGTGCATTGTACATGCGTTAGGACTTTTGCTATTGAAATACATGGAAAACACAGAGTGTCCCATTTCTCTTATAGACAGCAAAAATGAGACTGCACAGCCTGTGCTTAAAAGAGCTCATTTTCACCTTTGGATCAAAGTGACAATGTAGCATATTCGTACAATGCGGGTCATACCTTTGTTTTTATGTGTTAAACAGTTAGAGGCATTGTGCACTACACTCCCCTATGTAGTAAGAAATTGTAAATGTTAAAAACACTTACTATTCCAATAGAGTTCACGTTCTGAAGTGTTCTCTATGTCCAAACCGTTTTGTTTCTATTCTTCCTATAGTACTGCACTGTACTTGCGTTAGAGATTTTCCCTTTGAAATACATGGAAAAACGCTGAAAGTAGTGTTTCTCATTGAGCAGCATTCAGTGTTCCAGATCGTCTTCTCTGTACAACGTTGAAATTTGCCCATAGGCGGCAGGCAGAGCGTGGAACCTCTGTGCTGAGAGAGCAAACTGTGACTTTCACATAGTAAAACAAGCTCCAAGCAGCAGTAATTACTAAACGCAGTTTTTTTTTTTCAAAAATAGTGCATTGTACATGCGTTAGGACTTTTGCTATTGAAATACATGGAAAACACAGAGTGTCCCATTTCTCTTATAGACAGCAAAATGAGACTGCACAGCCTGTGCTTAAAAGAGCTCATTTTCACCTTTGGATCAAAGTGACAATGTAGCATATTCGTACAATGCGGGTCATACCTTTGTTTCTTATGTGTTAAACAGTTAGAGGCATTGTGCACTACACTCCCCTATGTAGTAAGAAATTGTAAATGTTAAAAACACTTACTATTCCAATAGAGTTCACGCTCTGAAGTGTTCTCTATGTCCAAACCGTTTTGTTTCTATTCTTCCTATAGTACTGCACTGTACTTGCGTTAGAGATTTTCCCTTTGAAATACATGGAAAAACGCTGAAAGTAGTGTTTCTCATTGAGCAGCATTCAGTGTTCCAGATCGTCTTCTCTGTACAACGTTGAAATTTGCCCATAGGCGGCAGGCAGAGCGTGGAACCTCTGTGCTGAAAGAGCAAACTTTGACTTTCACATAGTAAAACAAGCTCCAAGCAGCAGTAATTACTAAACGCAGTTTTTTTTCTCTATTTCCAAAAATAGTGCATTGTACATGCGTTAGGACTTTTTGCTATTGAAATACATGGAAAACACAGAGTGTCCCATTTCTCTTATAGACAGCAAAATGAGACTGCACAGCCTGTGCTTAAAAGAGCTCATTTTCACCTTTGGATCAAAGTGACAATGTAGCATATTCATACAATGCGGGTCATACCTTTGTTTCTTATGTGTTAAACAGTTAGAGGCATTGTGCACTACACTCCCCTATGTAGTAAGAAATTGTAAATGTTAAAAACACTTACTATTCCAATAGAGTTCACGCTTCTGAAGTGTTCTCTATGTCCAAACCGTTTTGTTTCTATTCTTCCTATAGTACTGCACTGTACTTGCGTTAGAGATTTTCCCTTTGAAATACATGGAAAAACGCTGAAAGTAGTGTTTCTCATTGAGCAGCATTCAGTGTTCCAGATCGTCTTCTCTGTACAACGTTGAAATTTGCCCATAGGCGGCAGGCAGAGCGTGGAACCTCTGTGCTGAAAGAGCAAACTTTGACTTTCACATAGTAAAACAAGCTCCAAGCAGCAGTAATTACTAAACGCAGTTTTTTTTTCTCTATTTCCACAAATAGTGCATTGTACATGCGTTAGGACTTTTGCTATTGAAATACATGGAAAACACAGAGTGTCCCATTTCTCTTATAGACAGCAAAATGAGACTGCACAGCCTGTGCTTAAAAGAGCTCATTTTCACCTTTGGATCAAAGTGACAATGTAGCATATTCGTACAATGCGGGTCATACCTTTGTTTCTTATGTGTTAAACAGTTAGAGGCATTGTGCACTACACTCCCCTATGTAGTAAGAAATTGTAAATGTTAAAAACACTTACTATTCCAATAGAGTTCACGCTCTGAAGTGTTCTCTATGTCCAAACCGTTTTGTTTCTATTCTTCCTATAGTACTGCACTGTACTTGCGTTAGAGATTTTCCCTTTGAAATACATGGAAAAACGCTGAAAGTAGTGTTTCTCATTGAGCAGCATTCAGTGTTCCAGATCGTCTTCTCTGTACAACGTTGAAATTTTCCCATAGGCGGCAGGCAGAGCGTGGAACCTCTGTGCTGAAAGAGCAAACTTTGACTTTCACATAGTAAAACAAGCTCCAAGCAGCAGTAATTACTAAACGCAGTTTTTTTTCTCTATTTCCACAAATGGTGCATTGTACATGCGTTAGGACTTTTGCTATTGAAATACATGGAAAACACAGAGTGTCCCATTTCTCTTATAGACAGAAAAATGAGACTGCACAGCCTGTGCTTAAAAGAGCTCATTTTCACCTTTGGATCAAAGTGACAATGTAGCATATTCGTACAATGCGGGTCATACCTTTGTTTCTTATGTGTTAAACAGTTAGAGGCATTGTGCACTACACTCCCCTATGTAGTAAGAAATTGTAAATGTTAAAAACACTTACTATTCCAATAGAGTTCACGCTCTGAAGTGTTCTCTATGTCCAAACCGTTTTGTTTCTATTCTTCCTATAGTACTGCACTGTACTTGCGTTAGAGATTTTCCCTTTGAAATACATGGAAAAACGCTGAAAGTAGTGTTTCTCATTGAGCAGCATTCAGTGTTCCAGATCGTCTTCTCTGTACAACGTTGAAATTTGCCCATAGGCGGCAGGCAGAGCGTGGAACCTCTGTGCTGAAAGAGCAAACTTTGACTTTCACATAGTAAAACAAGCTCCAAGCAGCAGTAATTACTAAACGCAGTTTTTTTTCTCTATTTCCACAAATGGTGCATTGTACATGCGTTAGGACTTTTGCTATTGAAATACATGGAAAACACAGAGTGTCCCATTTCTCTTATAGACAGCAAAATGAGACTGCACAGCCTGTGCTTAAAAGAGCTCATTTTCACCTTTGGATCAAAGTGACAATGTAGCATATTCGTACAATGCGGGTCATACCTTTGTTTCTTATGTGTTAAACAGTTAGAGGCATTGTGCACTACACTCCCCTATGTAGTAAGAAATTGTAAATGTTTAAAAACACTTACTATTCCAATAGAGTTCACGTTCTGAAGTGTTCTCTATGTCCAAACCGTTTTGTTTCTATTCTTCCTATAGTACTGCACTGTACTTGCGTTAGAGATTTTCCCTTTGAAATACATGGAAAAACGCTGAAAGTAGTGTTTCTCATTGAGCAGCATTCAGTGTTCCAGATCGTCTTCTCTGTACAACGTTGAAATTTGCCCATAGGCGGCAGGCAGAGCGTGGAACCTCTGTGCTGAAGAGAGCAAACTTTGACTTTCACATAGTAAAACAAGCTCCAAGCAGCAGTAATTACTAAACGCAGTTTTTTTTTCTCTATTTCCACAAATAGTGCATTGTACATGCGTTAGGACTTTTGCTATTGAAATACATGGAAAACACAGAGTGTCCCATTTCTCTTATAGACAGCAAAATGAGACTGCACAGCCTGTGCTTAAAAGAGCTCATTTTCACCTTTGGATCAAAGTGACAATGTAGCATATTCGTACAATGCGGGTCATACCTTTGTTTTTATGTGTTAAACAGTTAGAGGCATTGTGCACTACACTCCCCTATGTAGTAAGAAATTGTAAATGTTAAAAACACTTACTATTCCAATAGAGTTCACGCTCTGAAGTGTTCTCTATGTCCAAACCGTTTTGTTTCTATTCTTCCTATAGTACTGCACTGTACTTGCGTTAGAGATTTTCCCTTTGAAATACATGGAAAAACGCTGAAAGTAGTGTTTCTCATTGAGCAGCATTCAGTGTTCCAGATCGTCTTCTCTGTACAACGTTGAAATTTGCCCATAGGCGGCAGGCAGAGCGTGGAACCTCTGTGCTGAAAGAGCAAACTTTGACTTTCACATAGTAAAACAAGCTCCAAGCAGCAGTAATTACTAAACGCAGTTTTTTTTCTCTATTTCCACAAATGGTGCATTGTACATGCGTTAGGACTTTTGCTATTGAAATACATGGAAAACACAGAGTGTCCCATTTCTCTTATAGACAGAAAAATGAGACTGCACAGCCTGTGCTTAAAAGAGCTCATTTTCACCTTTGGATCAAAGTGACAATGTAGCATATTCGTACAATGCGGGTCATACCTTTGTTTCTTATGTGTTAAACAGTTAGAGGCATTGTGCACTACACTCCCCTATGTAGTAAGAAATTGTAAATGTTAAAAACACTTACTATTCCAATAGAGTTCACGCTCTGAAGTGTTCTCTATGTCCAAACCGTTTTGTTTCTATTCTTCCTATAGTACTGCACTGTACTTGCGTTAGAGATTTTCCCTTTGAAATACATGGAAAAACGCTGAAAGTAGTGTTTCTCATTGAGCAGCATTCAGTGTTCCAGATCGTCTTCTCTGTACAACGTTGAAATTTGCCCATAGGCGGCAGGCAGAGCGTGGAACCTCTGTGCTGAAAGAGCAAACTTTGACTTTCACATAGTAAAACAAGCTCCAAGCAGCAGTAATTACTAAACGCAGTTTTTTTTCTCTATTTCCACAAAGTGGTGCATTGTACATGCGTTAGGACTTTTGCTATTGAAATACATGGAAAACACAGAGTGTCCCATTTCTCTTATAGACACAAAAATGGAGACTGCACAGCCTGTGCTTAAAAGAGCTCATTTTCACCTTTGGATCAAAGTGACAATGTAGCATATTCGTACAATGCGGGTCATACCTTTGTTTCTTATGTGTTAAACAGTTAGAGGCATTGTGCACTACACTCCCCTATGTAGTAAGAAATTGTAAATGTTAAAAACACTTACTATTCCAATAGAGTTCACGCTCTGAAGTGTTCTCTATGTCCAAACCGTTTTGTTTTTATTCTTCCTATAGTACTGCACTGTACTTGCGTTAGAGATTTTCCCTTTGAAATACATGGAAAAACGCTGAAAGTAGTGTTTCTCATTGAGCAGCATTCAGTGTTCCAGATCGTCTTCTCTGTACAACGTTGAAATTTGCCCATAGGCGGCAGGCAGAGCGTGGAACCTCTGTGCTGAAAGAGCAAACTTTGACTTTCACATAGTAAAACAAGCTCCAAGCAGCAGTAATTACTAAACGCAGTTTTTTTTCTCTATTTCCACAAATGGTGCATTGTACATGCGTTAGGACTTTTGCTATTGAAATACATGGAAAACACAGAGTGTCCCATTTCTCTTATAGACAGCAAAATGAGACTGCACAGCCTGTGCTTAAAAGAGCTCATTTTCACCTTTGGATCAAAGTGACAATGTAGCATATTCGTACAATGCGGGTCATACCTTTGTTTCTTATGTGTTAAACAGTTAGAGGCATTGTGCACTACACTCCCCTATGTAGTAAGAAATTGTAAATGTTAAAAACACTTACTATTCCAATAGAGTTCACGTTCTGAAGTGTTCTCTATGTCCAAAACGTTTTGTTTTTCTATTCTTCCTATAGTACTGCACTGTACTTGCGTTAGAGATTTTCCCTTTGAAATACATGGAAAAACGCTGAAAGTAGTGTTTCTCATTGAGCAGCATTCAGTGTTCCAGATCGTCTTCTCTGTACAACGTTGAAATTTGCCCATAGGCGGCAGGCAGAGCGTGGAACCTCTGTGCTGAAAGAGCAAACTTTGACTTTCACATAGTAAAACAAGCTCCAAGCAGCAGTAATTACTAAACGCAGTTTTTTTTCTCTATTTGCACAAATGGTGCATTGTACATGCGTTAGGACTTTTGCTATTGAAATACATGGAAAACAGAGTGTCCCATTTCTCTTATAGACAGCAAAATGAGACTGCACAGCCTGTGCTTAAAAGAGCTCATTTTCACCTTTGGATCAAAGTGACAATGTAGCATATTCGTACAATGCGGGTCATGCCTTTGTTTCTTATGTGTTAAACAGTTAGAGGCATTGTGCACTACACTCCCCTATGTAGTAAGAAATTGTAAATGTTAAAAACACTTACTATTCCAATAGAGTTCACGCTCTGAAGTGTTCTCTATGTCCAAAACGTTTTGTTTTTATTCTTCCTATAGTACTGCACTGTACTTGCGTTAGAGATTTTCCCTTTGAAATACATGGAAAAACGCTGAAAGTAGTGTTTCTCATTGAGCAGCATTCAGTGTTCCAGATCGTCTTCTCTGTACAACGTTGAAATTTGCCCATAGGCGGCAGGCAGAGCGTGGAACCTCTGTGCTGAGAGAGCAAACTTTGACTTTCACATAGTAAAACAAGCTCCAAGCAGCAGTAATTACTAAACGCAGTTTTTTTTCTCTTTCCACAAATAGTGCATTGTACATGCGTTAGGACTTTTGCTATTGAAATACATGGAAAACACAGAGTGCCCCATTTCTCTTTATAGACAGCAAAATGTGACTGCACAGCCTGTGCTTAAAAGAGCTCATTTTCACCTTTCGGATCAAAGTGACAATGTAGCATATTCGTACAATGCGGGTCATACCTTTGTTTCTTATGTGTTAAACAGTTAGAGGCATTGTGCACTACACTCCCCTATGTAGTAAGAAATTGTAAATGTTAAAAACACTTACTATTCCAATAGAGTTCACGTTCTGAAGTGTTCTCTATGTCCAAACCGTTTTGTTTCTATTCTTCCTATAGTACTGCACTGTACTTGCGTTAGAGATTTTCCCTTTGAAATACATGGAAAAACGCTGAAAGTAGTGTTTCTCATTGAGCAGCATTCAGTGTTCCAGATCGTCTTCTCTGTACAACGTTGAAATTTGCCCATAGGCGGCAGGCAGAGCGTGGAACCTCTGTGCTGAAAGAGCAAACTTTGACTTTCACATAGTAAAACAAGCTCCAAGCAGCAGTAATTACTAAACGCAGTTTTTTTTCTCTATTTCCACAAATGGTGCATTGTACATGCGTTAGGACTTTTGCTATTGAAATACATGGAAAACACAGAGTGTCCCATTTCTCTTATAGACAGAAAAATGAGAGTGCACAGCCTGTGCTTAAAAGAGCTCATTTTCACCTTTGGATCAAAGTGACAATGTAGCATATTCGTACAATGCGGGTCATACCTTTGTTTCTTATGTGTTAAACAGTTAGAGGCATTGTGCACTACACTCCCCTATGTAGTAAGAAATTGTAAATGTTAAAAACACTTACTATTCCAATAGAGTTCACGTTCTGAAGTGTTCTCTATGTCCAAACCGTTTTGTTTCTATTCTTCCTATAGTACTGCACTGTACTTGCGTTAGAGATTTTCCCTTTGAAATACATGGAAAAACGCTGAAAGTAGTGTTTCTCATTGAGCAGCATTCAGTGTTCCAGATCGTCTTCTCTGTACAACGTTGAAATTTGCCCATAGGCGGCAGGCAGAGCGTGGAACCTCTGTGCTGAAAGAGCAAACTTTGACTTTCACATAGTAAAACAAGCTCCAAGCAGCAGTAATTACTAAACGCAGTTTTTTTTCTCTATTTCCACAAATGGTGCATTGTACATGCGTTAGGACTTTTGCTATTGAAATACATGGAAAACACAGAGTGTCCCATTTCTCTTATAGACAGAAAAATGAGAGTGCACAGCCTGTGCTTAAAAGAGCTCATTTTCACCTTTGGATCAAAGTGACAATGTAGCATATTCGTACAATGCGGGTCATACCTTTGTTTTTTATGTGTTAAACAGTTAGAGGCATTGTGCACTACACTCCCCTATGTAGTAAGAAATTGTAAATGTTAAAAACACTTACTATTCCAATAGAGTTCACGTTCTGAAGTGTTCTCTATGTCCAAACCGTTTTGTTTGTATTCTTCCTATAGTACTGCACTGTACTTGCGTTAGAGATTTTCCCTTTGAAATACATGGAAAAACGCTGAAAGTAGTGTTTCTCATTGAGCAGCATTCAGTGTTCCAGATCGTCTTCTCTGTACAACGTTGAAATTTGCCCATAGGCGGCAGGCAGAGCGTGGAACCTCTGTGCTGAAAGAGCAAACTTTGACTTTCACATAGTAAAACAAGCTCCAAGCAGCAGTAATTACTAAACGCAGTTTTTTTTCTCTATTTGCACAAGTGGTGCATTGTACATGCGTTAGGACTTTTGCTATTGAAATACATGGAAAACAGAGTGTCCCATTTCTCTTATAGACAGCAAAATGAGACTGCACAGCCTGTGCTTAAAAGAGCTCATTTTCACCTTTGCATCAAAGTGACAATGTAGCATATTCGTACAATGCGGGTCATGCCTTTGTTTTATTATGTGTTTAACAGTTAGAGGCATTGTGCACTACACTCCCCTATGTAGTCAGAAATTGTAAATGTTAAAAACACTTACTATTCCAATAGAGTTCACGCTCTGAAGTGTTCTCTATGTCCAAAACGTTTTGTTTTTATTCTTCCTATAGTACTGCACTGTACTTGCGTTAGAGATTTTCCCTTTGAAATACATGGAAAAACGATGAAAGTAGTGTTTCTCATTGAGCAGTATTCAGTGTTCCAGATCGTCTTCATGTACAACGTTGAAATTTGCCCATAGGCGGCAGGCAGAGCGTGGAACCTCTGTGCTGAGAGAGCAAACTGTGACTTTCACATTGTAAGACAAGCTCCAAGCAGCAGTAATTACTAAACGCAGTTTTTTTTCTCTTTCCAAAAATAGTGCATTGTACATGCGTTAGAACTTTTGCTATTGAAATACATGGAAAACACACAGTGCCCCATTTCTCTTTTAGAGAGCAAAATGTGACTGCACAGCCTGTGCTTAAAAGAGCTCATTTTCACCTTCGGATAAAAGTGACAATGTAGCATATTCGTACAATGCGGGTCATACCTTTGTTTCTGATGTGTTAAACAGTTAGAGGCATTGTGCACTACACTCCCCTATGTAGTAAGAAATTGTAAATGTTTAAAACACTTACTATTCCAATAGAGTTCACGTTCTGAAGTGTTCTCTATGTCCAAACCGTTTTGTTTCTATTCTTCCTATAGTACTGCACTGTACTTGCGTTAGAGATTTTCCCTTTGAAATACATGGAAAAACGCTGAAAGTAGTGTTTCTCATTGAGCAGCATTCAGTGTTCCAGATCGTCTTCTCTGTACAACGTTGAAATTTGCCCATAGGCGGCAGGCAGAGCGTGGAACCTCTGTGCTGAAAGAGCAAACTTTGACTTTCACATAGTAAAACAAGCTCCAAGCAGCAGTAATTACTAAACGCAGTTTTTTTTCTCTATTTCCACAAATGGTGCATTGTACATGCGTTAGGACTTTTGCTATTGAAATACATGGAAAACACAGAGTGTCCCATTTCTCTTATAGACAGAAAAATGAGAGTGCACAGCCTGTGCTTAAAAGAGCTCATTTTCACCTTTGGATCAAAGTGACAATGTAGCATATTCGTACAATGCGGGTCATACCTTTGTTTCTTATGTGTTAAACAGTTAGAGGCATTGTGCACTACACTCCCCTATGTAGTAAGAAATTGTAAATGTTAAAAACACTTACTATTCCAATAGAGTTCACGCTCTGAAGTGTTCTCTATGTCCAAAACGTTTTGTTTTTATTCTTCCTATAGTACTGCACTGTACTTGCGTTAGAGATTTTCCCTTTGAAATACATGGAAAAACGCTGAAAGTAGTGTTTCTCATTGAGCAGCATTCAGTGTTCCAGATCGTCTTCTCTGTACAACGTTGAAATTTGCCCATAGGCGGCAGGCAGAGCGTGGAACCTCTGTGCTGAAAGAGCAAACTTTGACTTTCACATAGTAAAACAAGCTCCAAGCAGCAGTAATTACTAAACGCAGTTTTTTTTCTCTATTTCCACAAATAGTGCATTGTACATGCGTTAGGACTTTTGCTATTGAAATACATGGAAAACACAGAGTGTCCCATTTCTCTTATAGACAGGAAAATGAGAGTGCACAGCCTGTGCTTAAAAGAGCTCATTTTCACCTTTGGATCAAAGTGACAATGTAGCATATTCGTACAATGCGGGTCATACCTTTGTTTCTTATGTGTTAAACAGTTAGAGGCATTGTGCACTACACTCCCCTATGTAGTAAGAAATTGTAAATGTTAAAAACACTTACTATTCCAATAGAGTTCACGTTCTGAAGTGTTCTCTATGTCCAAACCGTTTTGTTTCTATTCTTCCTATAGTACTGCACTGTACTTGCGTTAGAGATTTTCCCTTTGAAATACATGGAAAAACGCTGAAAGTAGTGTTTCTCATTGAGCAGCATTCAGTGTTCCAGATCGTCTTCTCTGTACAACGTTGAAATTTGCCCATAGGCGGCAGGCAGAGCGTGGAACCTCTGTGCTGAAAGAGCAAACTTTGACTTTCACATAGTAAAACAAGCTCCAAGCAGCAGTAATTACTAAACGCAGTTTTTTTTCTCTATTTCCACAAATGGTGCATTGTACATGCGTTAGGACTTTTGCTATTGAAATACATGGAAAACACAGAGTGTCCCATTTCTCTTATAGACAGCAAAATGAGAGTGCACAGCCTGTGCTTAAAAGAGCTCATTTTCACCTTTGGATCAAAGTGACAATGTAGCATATTCGTACAATGCGGGTCATACCTTTGTTTCTTATGTGTTAAACAGTTAGAGGCATTGTGCACTACACTCCCCTATGTAGTAAGAAATTGTAAATGTTAAAAACACTTACTATTCCAATAGAGTTCACGTTCTGAAGTGTTCTCTATGTCCAAACCGTTTTGTTTTTATTCTTCCTATAGTACTGCACTGTACTTGCGTTAGAGATTTTCCCTTTGAAATACATGGAAAAACGCTGAAAGTAGTGTTTCTCATTGAGCAGCATTCAGTGTTCCAGATCGTCTTCTCTGTACAACGTTGAAATTTGCCCATAGGCGGCAGGCAGAGCGTGGAACCTCTGTGCTGAAAGAGCAAACTTTGACTTTCACATAGTAAAACAAGCTCCAAGCAGCAGTAATTACTAAACGCAGTTTTTTTTCTCTATTTGCACAAGTGGTGCATTGTACATGCGTTAGGACTTTTGCTATTGAAATACATGGAAAACAGAGTGTCCCATTTCTCTTATAGACAGCAAAATGAGACTGCACAGCCTGTGCTTAAAAGAGCTCATTTTCACCTTTGCATCAAAGTGACAATGTAGCATATTCGTACAATGCGGGTCATGCCTTTGTTTTTTATGTGTTTAACAGTTAGAGGCATTGTGCACTACACTCCCCTATGTAGTCAGAAATTGTAAATGTTAAAAACACTTACTATTCCAATAGAGTTCACGCTCTGAAGTGTTCTCTATGTCCAAAACGTTTTGTTTTTATTCTTCCTATAGTACTGCACTGTACTTGCGTTAGAGATTTTCCCTTTGAAATACATGGAAAAACGCTGAAAGTAGTGTTTCTCATTGAGCAGCATTCAGTGTTCCAGATCGTCTTCTCTGTACAACGTTGAAATTTGCCCATAGGCGGCAGGCAGAGCGTGGAACCTCTGTGCTGAGAGAGCAAACTTTGACTTTCACATTGTAAAACAAGCTCCAAGCAGCAGTAATTACTAAACGCAGTTTTTTTTCTCTATTTCCACAAATAGTGCATTGTACATGCGTTAGGACTTTTGCTATTGAAATACATGGAAAACACAGAGTGCCCCATTTCTCTTTTAGACAGCAAAATGAGACTGCACAGCCTGTGCTTAAAAGAGCTCATTTTCACCTTCGGATCAAAGTGACAATGTAGCATATTCGTACAATGCGGGTCATACCTTTGTTTCTTATGTGTTAAACAGTTAGAGGCATTGTGCACTACACTCCCCTATGTAGTAAGAAATTGTAAATGTTAAAAACACTTACTATTCCAATAGAGTTCACGTTCTGAAGTGTTCTCTATGTCCAAAACCGTTTTGTTTCTATTCTTCCTATAGTACTGCACTGTACTTGCGTTAGAGATTTTCCCTTTGAAATACATGGAAAAACGCTGAAAGTAGTGTTTCTCATTGAGCAGCATTCAGTGTTCCAGATCGTCTTCTCTGTACAACGTTGAAATTTGCCCATAGGCGGCAGGCAGAGCGTGGAACCTCTGTGCTGAAAGAGCAAACTTTGACTTTCACATAGTAAAACAAGCTCCAAGCAGCAGTAATTACTAAACGCAGTTTTTTTTCTCTATTTCCACAAATGGTGCATTGTACATGCGTTAGGACTTTTGCTATTGAAATACATGGAAAACACAGAGTGTCCCATTTCTCTTATAGACAGAAAAATGAGAGTGCACAGCCTGTGCTTAAAAGAGCTCATTTTCACCTTTCGGATCAAAGTGACAATGTAGCATATTCGTACAATGCGGGTCATACCTTTGTTTCTTATGTGTTAAACAGTTAGAGGCATTGTGCACTACACTCCCCTATGTAGTAAGAAATTGTAAATGTTAAAAACACTTACTATTCCAATAGAGTTCACGTTCTGAAGTGTTCTCTATGTCCAAACCGTTTTGTTTGTATTCTTCCTATAGTACTGCACTGTACTTGCGTTAGAGATTTTCCCTTTGAAATACATGGAAAAACGCTGAAAGTAGTGTTTCTCATTGAGCAGCATTCAGTGTTCCAGATCGTCTTCTCTGTACAACGTTGAAATTTGCCCATAGGCGGCAGGCAGAGCGTGGAACCTCTGTGCTGAAAGAGCAAACTTTGACTTTCACATAGTAAAACAAGCTCCAAGCAGCAGTAATTACTAAACGCAGTTTTTTTTCTCTATTTCCACAAATGGTGCATTGTACATGCGTTAGGACTTTTGCTATTGAAATACATGGAAAACACAGAGTGTCCCATTTCTCTTATAGACAGCAAAATGAGACTGCACAGCCTGTGCTTAAAAGAGCTCATTTTCACCTTTGCATCAAAGTGACAATGTAGCATATTCGTACAATGCGGGTCATACCTTTGTTTCTTATGTGTTTAACAGTTAGAGGCATTGTGCACTACACTCCCCTATGTAGTCAGAAATTGTAAATGTTAAAAACACTTACTATTCCAATAGAGTTCACGCTCTGAAGTGTTCTCTATGTCCAAACCGTTTTGTTTTCTATTCTTCCTATAGTACTGCACTGTACTTGCGTTAGAGATTTTCCCTTTGAAATACATGGAAAAACGCTGAAAGTAGTGTTTCTCATTGAGCAGCATTCAGTGTTCCAGATCGTCTTCTCTGTACAACGTTGAAATTTGCCCATAGGCGGCAGGCAGAGCGTGGAACCTCTGTGCTGAAGAGAGCAAACTGTGACTTTCACATAGTAAGACAAGCTCCAAGCAGCAGTAATTACTAAACGCAGTTTTTTTTCTCTATTTCCACAAATAGTGCATTGTACATGCGTTAGGACTTTTGCTATTGAAATACATGGAAAACACAGAGTGCCCCATTTCTCTTTTAGACAGCAAAATGTGACTGCACAGCCTGTGCTTAAAAGAGCTCATTTTCACCTTCGGATCAAAGTGACAATGTAGCATATTCGTACAATGCGGGTCATACCTTTGTTTCTTATGTGTTAAACAGTTAGAGGCATTGTGCACTACACTCCCCTATGTAGTAAGAAATTGTAAATGTTTAAAACACTTACTATTCCAATAGAGTTCACGTTCTGAAGTGTTCTCTATGTCCAAACCGTTTTGTTTCTATTCTTCCTATAGTACTGCACTGTACTTGCCGTTAGAGATTTTCCCTTTGAAATACATGGAAAAACGCTGAAAGTAGTGTTTCTCATTGAGCAGCATTCAGTGTTCCAGATCGTCTTCTCTGTACAACGTTGAAATTTGCCCATAGGCGGCAGGCAGAGCGTGGAACCTCTGTGCTGAAAGAGCAAACTTTGACTTTCACATAGTAAAACAAGCTCCAAGCAGCAGTAATTACTAAACGCAGTTTTTTTTCTCTATTTCCACAAATGGTGCATTGTACATGCGTTAGGACTTTTGCTATTGAAATACATGGAAAACACAGAGTGTCCCATTTCTCTTATAGACAGAAAAATGAGAGTGCACAGCCTGTGCTTAAAAGAGCTCATTTTCACCTTTGGATCAAAGTGACAATGTAGCATATTCGTACAATGCGGGTCATACCTTTGTTTCTTATGTGTTAAACAGTTAGAGGCATTGTGCACTACACTCCCCTATGTAGTAAGAAATTGTAAATGTTAAAAACACTTACTATTCCAATAGAGTTCACGTTCTGAAGTGTTCTCTATGTCCAAACCGTTTTGTTTTTATTCTTCCTATAGTACTGCACTGTACTTGCGTTAGAGATTTTCCCTTTGAAATACATGGAAAAACGCTGAAAGTAGTGTTTCTCATTGAGCAGCATTCAGTGTTCCAGATCGTCTTCTCTGTACAACGTTGAAATTTGCCCATAGGCGGCAGGCAGAGCGTGGAACCTCTGTGCTGAAAGAGCAAACTTTGACTTTCACATAGTAAAACAAGCTCCAAGCAGCAGTAATTACTAAACGCAGTTTTTTTTCTCTATTTGCACAAATGGTGCATTGTACATGCGTTAGGACTTTTGCTATTGAAATACATGGAAAACACAGAGTGTCCCATTTCTCTTATAGACAGCAAAATGAGACTGCACAGCCTGTGCTTAAAAGAGCTCATTTTCACCTTTGCATCAAAGTGACAATGTAGCATATTCCGTACAATGCGGGTCATGCCTTTGTTTCTTATGTGTTTAACAGTTAGAGGCATTGTGCACTACACTCCCCTATGTAGTCAGAAATTGTAAATGTTAAAAACACTTACTATTCCAATAGAGTTCACGCTCTGAAGTGTTCTCTATGTCCAAAACGTTTTGTTTTTATTCTTCCTATAGTACTGCACTGTACTTGCGTTAGAGATTTTTCCCTTTGAAATACATGGAAAAACGCTGAAAGTAGTGTTTCTCATTGAGCAGTATTCAGTGTTCCAGATCGTCTTCATGTACAACGTTGAAATTTGCCCATAGGCGGCAGGCAGAGCGTGGAACCTCTGTGCTGAGAGAGCAAACTGTGACTTTCACATTGTAAGACAAGCTCCAAGCAGCAGTAATTACTAAACGCAGTTTTTTTTTCTCTTTCCAAAAATAGTGCATTGTACATGCGTTAGAACTTTTGCTATTGAAATACATGGAAAACACACAGTGCACCATTTCTCTTTTAGAGAGCAAAATGTGACTGCACAGCCTGTGCTTAAAAGAGCTCATTTTCACCTTCGGATAAAAGTGACAATGTAGCATATTCAGTACAATGCGGGTCATACCTTTGTTTCTTATGTGTTAAACAGTTAGAGGCATTGTGCACTACACTCCCCTATGTAGTAAGAAATTGTAAATGTTTAAAACACTTACTATTCCAATAGAGTTCACGCTCTGAAGTGTTCTCTATGTCCAAACCGTTTTGTTTCTATTCTTCCTATAGTACTGCACTGTACTTGCGTTAGAGATTTTCCCTTTGAAATACATGGAAAAACGCTGAAAGTAGTGTTTCTCATTGAGCAGCATTCAGTGTTCCAGATCGTCTTCTCTGTACAACGTTGAAATTTGCCCATAGGCGGCAGGCAGAGCGTGGAACCTCTGTGCTGAAAGAGCAAACTTTGACTTTCACATAGTAAAACAAGCTCCAAGCAGCAGTAATTACTAAACGCAGTTTTTTTTCTCTATTTCCACAAATGGTGCATTGTACATGCGTTAGGACTTTTGCTATTGAAATACATGGAAAACACAGAGTGTCCCATTTCTCTTATAGACAGAAAAATGAGAGTGCACAGCCTGTGCTTAAAAGAGCTCATTTTCACCTTTGGATCAAAGTGACAATGTAGCATATTCGTACAATGCGGGTCATACCTTTGTTTTTTATGTGTTAAACAGTTAGAGGCATTGTGCACTACACTCCCCTATGTAGTAAGAAATTGTAAATGTTAAAAACACTTACTATTCCAATAGAGTTCACGTTCTGAAGTGTTCTCTATGTCCAAACCGTTTTGTTTGTATTCTTCCTATAGTACTGCACTGTACTTGCGTTAGAGATTTTCCCTTTGAAATACATGGAAAAACGCTGAAAGTAGTGTTTCTCATTGAGCAGCATTCAGTGTTCCAGATCGTCTTCTCTGTACAACGTTGAAATTTGCCCATAGGCGGCAGGCAGAGCGTGGAACCTCTGTGCTGAAAGAGCAAACTTTGACTTTCACATAGTAAAACAAGCTCCAAGCAGCAGTAATTACTAAACGCAGTTTTTTTTCTCTATTTCCACAAATGGTGCATTGTACATGCGTTAGGACTTTTGCTATTGAAATACATGGAAAACACAGAGTGTCCCATTTCTCTTATAGACAGAAAAATGAGACTGCACAGCCTGTGCTTAAAAGAGCTCATTTTCACCTTTGGATCAAAGTGACAATGTAGCATATTCGTACAATGCGGGTCATACCTTTGTTTCTTATGTGTTAAACAGTTAGAGGCATTGTGCACTACACTCCCCTATGTAGTAAGAAATTGTAAATGTTAAAAACACTTACTATTCCAATAGAGTTCACGCTCTGAAGTGTTCTCTATGTCCAAAACGTTTTGTTTCTATTCTTCCTATAGTACTGCACTGTACTTGCGTTAGAGATTTTCCCTTTGAAATACATGGAAAAACGCTGAAAGTAGTGTTTCTCATTGAGCAGCATTCAGTGTTCCAGATCGTCTTCTCTGTACAACGTTGAAATTTGCCCATAGGCGGCAGGCAGAGCGTGGAACCTCTGTGCTGAAAGAGCAAACTTTGACTTTCACATAGTAAAACAAGCTCCAAGCAGCAGTAATTACTAAACGCAGTTTTTTTTCTCTATTTCCACAAATAGTGCATTGTACATGCGTTAGGACTTTTGCTATTGAAATACATGGAAAACACAGAGTGTCCCATTTCTCTTATAGACAGCAAAATGAGAGCTGCACAGCCTGTGCTTAAAAGAGCTCATTTTCACCTTTGGATCAAAGTGACAATGTAGCATATTCGTACAATGCGGGTCATACCTTTGTTTCTTATGTGTTAAACAGTTAGAGGCATTGTGCACTACACTCCCCTATGTAGTAAGAAATTGTAAATGTTAAAAACACTTACTATTCCAATAGAGTTCACGCTCTGAAGTGTTCTCTATGTCCAAAACGTTTTGTTTCTATTCTTCCTATAGTACTGCACTGTACTTGCGTTAGAGATTTTCCCTTTGAAATACATGGAAAAACGCTGAAAGTAGTGTTTCTCATTGAGCAGCATTCAGTGTTCCAGATCGTCTTCTCTGTACAACGTTGAAATTTGCCCATAGGCGGCAGGCAGAGCGTGGAACCTCTGTGCTGAAAGAGCAAACTTTGACTTTCACATAGTAAAACAAGCTCCAAGCAGCAGTAATTACTAAACGCAGTTTTTTTTCTCTATTTCCACAAATGGTGCATTGTACATGCGTTAGGACTTTTGCTATTGAAATACATGGAAAACACAGAGTGTCCCATTTCTCTTATAGACAGCAAAATGAGACTGCACAGCCTGTGCTTAAAAGAGCTCATTTTCACCTTTGGATCAAAGTGACAATGTAGCATATTCGTACAATGCGGGTCATACCTTTGTTTCTTATGTGTTAAACAGTTAGAGGCATTGTGCACTACACTCCCCTATGTAGTAAGAAATTGTAAATGTTAAAAACACTTACTATTCCAATAGAGTTCACGTTCTGAAGTGTTCTCTATGTCCAAACCGTTTTGTTTCTATTCTTCCTATAGTACTGCACTGTACTTGCGTTAGAGATTTTCCCTTTGAAATACATGGAAAAACGCTGAAAGTAGTGTTTCTCATTGAGCAGCATTCAGTGTTCCAGATCGTCTTCTCTGTACAACGTTGAAATTTGCCCATAGGCGGCAGGCAGAGCGTGGAACCTCTGTGCTGAAAGAGCAAACTTTGACTTTCACATAGTAAAACAAGCTCCAAGCAGCAGTAATTACTAAACGCAGTTTTTTTTCTCTATTTCCACAAATAGTGCATTGTACATGCGTTAGGACTTTTGCTATTGAAATACATGGAAAACACAGAGTGTCCCATTTCTCTTATAGACAGCAAAATGAGACTGCACAGCCTGTGCTTAAAAGAGCTCATTTTCACCTTTGGATCAAAGTGACAATGTAGCATATTCGTACAATGCGGGTCATGCCTTTGTTTCTTATGTGTTAAACAGTTAGAGGCATTGTGCACTACACTCCCCTATGTAGTAAGAAATTGTAAATGTTAAAAACACTTACTATTCCAATAGAGTTCACGTTCTGAAGTGTTCTCTATGTCCAAACCGTTTTGTTTCTATTCTTCCTATAGTACTGCACTGTACTTGCGTTAGAGATTTTCCCTTTGAAATACATGGAAAAACGCTGAAAGTAGTGTTTCTCATTGAGCAGCATTCAGTGTTCCAGATCGTCTTCTCTGTACAACGTTGAAATTTGCCCATAGGCGGCAGGCAGAGCGTGGAACCTCTGTGCTGAAAGAGCAAACTTTGACTTTCACATAGTAAAACAAGCTCCAAGCAGCAGTAATTACTAAACGCAGTTTTTTTTCTCTATTTCCAAAAATAGTGCATTGTACATGCGTTAGGACTTTTGCTATTGAAATACATGGAAAACACAGAGTGTCCCATTTCTCTTATAGACAGCAAAATGAGACTGCACAGCCTGTGCTTAAAAGAGCTCATTTTCACCTTTGGATCAAAGTGACAATGTAGCATATTCGTACAATGCGGGTCATACCTTTGTTTCTTATGTGTTAAACAGTTAGAGGCATTGTGCACTACACTCCCCTATGTAGTAAGAAATTGTAAATGTTAAAAACACTTACTATTCCAATAGAGTTCACGTTCTGAAGTGTTCTCTATGTCCAAACCGTTTTTTTTCTATTCTTCCTATTGTACTGCACTGTACTTGCGTTAGAGATTTTCCCTTTGAAATACATGGAAAAACGCTGAAAGTAGTGTTTCTCATTGAGCAGCATTCAGTGTTCCAGATCGTCTTCTCTGTACAACGTAAAAATTTGCCCATAGGCGGCAGGCAGAGCGTGGAACCTCTGTGCTGAAAGAGCAAACTGTGACTTTCACATAGTAAAACAAGCTCCAAGCAGCAGTAATTACTAAACGCAGTTTTTTTTCTCTTTTTCCAAAAATATTGCATTGTACATGCGTTAGGACTTTTGCTATTGAAATACATGGAAAACACAGAGTGTCCCATTTCTCTTTTAGACAGCAAAATGAGACTGCACAGCGTGTGCTTACAAGAGCTCATTTTCACCTTGGGATCAAATTGACAATGTATCATATTCAGTACAATGCGGCGTCGTAGCTTTGTTTCTTATGTGTTAAACAGTTAGTGGCATTGTGCACTACACTCCCCTTTGTAGTAAGAAATTGTAAATGTTAAAAGCACTTACTATTCCAAGTGTAATATGCTTTTCTCTCTTTACACCTTCAGTACGTCTTTTGATGTTTCATGGCACTATGTTGGTTTGCATAAACTCAAACAAAATATTTCCTCTCTGTAATAGGGCCTAGCCCTCATGCAGACAGGAAAGTCAGTATGGGACCCCAAGGCCCTCTTCCAGAAAAAAATAGAAGTCAAAGGAATTGGTCTAAATGACAGAAGCATGTAGTTATCACAGGTACAGCTGCAAGTACCCTACAAACCTCAGGGAGACCCTAGAGGCAGGCCAGCTAAAGGAAGAACCGAAAGATCATCTCTGCTGTGAGGAAGCGAGAAATCTGCCAATCTGTGGTGACTGACAGACAACTGCCTGGGCCATGCAACAAGGACGACTGCTGCAGTAGGGAATGGCTTCAGCCCCAAAGAGGAATGTTGTCACGCTCTGCTCAACACAGTGAAAAAGGCCCGAGATCACCTGTAGCTCATCATGGAACCTGATCATCATGGCCAAGCCTGGGGTAGCCCTGACGTGACAGGTAAAAACATTAAAATACCATGATTGGTGTTTGCCTGCTCTGTCTTAGCCAATTCCCAAAACTTCTTAGTAGTGCAAGGGTACCCTAAGTGGAGAGTTCTCCAGTTTTGCTGTGTTTATGCAAAAAAACAAGTCAGGTTTATAAAGTCATTTGGCAAATTTAAAGCGAAGGTGAAGAGAAAACCATATTTCTATAACTTTTGTACAAATCAAATTCTAGCTACAAAAGGCAATTAAATAAATGTATGTATCCAAATAGGCTTAATTTAAAAGGTACCCCTTAAATAATCCAAATAGAACTTGCTTTACTAACTGTAAGTAATCAGCCTAGTCTAAAGGGAACTCAAGTTATACATGTCATCAGTCCAACCAGGAACATCAGCTAAAAGGCAAATGTACTCTAAAGTCTGCTAATAGGCCAAGGGTCTTCAAGTTAGCATCCAAATTGGTTAAGTGTTCATTCTCAGTTCATAAAAACTGTAGTAAATAACAACCGTCCATAAAAAGGGACTAAACAGGGCAGTTAAAATAAACTCAACTGTGCTTCATGTGTCAGAAATTAATCTTAAGAATTGGCAACTTAAGTTCATGTAAATGCTCAAATGTTCAAAATATAGTTATCTATTCGTTCCTATTAAAACCTTCAGTGAAAGAATTAAAGTTTTTTTATTGTTGTACAAAAAAGCCAGAGAGGTGGCTGGTGTTTCTACCTTAACATTAGTGTTTTCCATCAGCAGCAAACCACTCTGCCCTCAATAGGGCAAAAGGGACCTTTGCACTCCTTCAGGGTCTAATCATTTCAAAGTAATGTTTCTTAGCCTAATTAATCTGGTCTTTGTCTTGCAGATAAACAACTTCAGAAATCTAACCTTCATTCATTGCCTGGGCCCCATTTAAACTAAGGTAGTAAAAAGATTTCACCCCTTGTAGGCAGGGTCTACAAGCCCCTCTTGTCAGCAGGAAGCAAATACAGAAGAGGGACCTTCGACCACTTTCCCCTTAAAGATTTAAGGGGGTGAAATCTCTAGGGGGATTGTTGTAGGCAGGCAGACAGGGGGCGCCACATGGCAATAAATTCCTGAAGAAGAGATCCAGAGCCACACCTGACTGAAAGCCCGAAACCAAACTTGATAAGACCATATCAACAATAGACCCTGGAGGAAGGAAAGGCCAAAAGGAATGTGTAAATCTCCTGAGGGAGATGAATCAGCCATTCCCGCCCAGGACCCAGCTCAAGGAAGACCCCAGGACATTCCAGTCAAAGAAGACCACTCCCAAAGTCTACTCCCTTGGCAGCGGGGCCCGAGCAACCGAGGTTGAAGCCCCATATGGGAGTAACTGGGGAGAAATCTATAAAAGCCGTCCTGACCAAAGGGCCGGCGCGCCATGCTGCCTGGGCTCACATGTTGCATGCGCACACCGCTGCCTGGGCTCACATGTTGCATCGCGGCGCTATGCTGCCTGGGTACACGTGTTGCCTGCGGCGCTGCATGTGGTGCCTGAGCACATGTGTTGCCCGCATCTTCCCTCTTGAGATGTGTACTTTCTCTTTTTACTCGCGCTCTCCGCCTTTGGAGCAGCCAGCGTTCTCCCTTTGAGCGCGTTACTCTTTCCCTTTCTTTCTCTCCCCCCCCCCTCACCAAAACCTCCTCAATAAAACCTATTTTACTTCAAAAAAAAAAAAAAAAGCACTTACTATTCCAATAGAGTTCACGTTCTGAATTGTTCTCTATATCCAAAACGTTTTGTTTCTGTTCCCTCCTATAGTACTGCACTGTACATGCGTTAGAGATTTTCCCTTTGAAATACATGGAAAAACGCTGAAAGTAGTGTTTCTCATATAGCAGCATTCAGTGTTTCAGATCGTCCACTCTGTACAACGTTGAAATTTCCCCATAGGGAGCAGGCAGAGCGTGGAACCTCTGTGCTGAAAGAGCAAACTGTGACTTTCACATAGTAAAACAAGCTACAAGCAGCAATACTTACTAAACGCAGTTTTTTTTCTCTTTTTCCACAAATAGAGCATTGTACATGCATTAGGACTTTTGCTATTGAAATACATGGAAAACACAGAGTGTACCATTTCTCTTTTAGACAGCAAAATGAGACTGCACAGCCTGTGCTTACTAGAGCTCATTTTCACCTTGGGATCAAAGTGACAATGTATCATATTCGTACAATGCGGGTCAAAGCTTTCTTTCCTTTGTGTTAAACAGTTAGAGGCATTGTGCACTACACTCCCCTTTGTAGTAAGAAATTGTAAATGTTAAAAGCATTTACTATTCCAATAGAGTTCACCTTCTGAAGTGTTCTCTATGTCCAAACCGTTTTGTTTCTATTCTTCCTATAGTAATGCACTGTACTTGCGTTAGAGTTTTTCCCTTTGAAATACATGGAAAAACGCTGAAAGTAGTGTTTCTCATACAGCAGCATTCAGTGTTTCAGATCATCCTCTCTGTACAACGTTGAAATTTGCCCATAGGCGGCAGGCAGAGCGTGGAACCTCTGTGCTTAAAGAGCAAACTGTGACTTTCACATAGTAAAACAAGCTCCAAGCAGCAATAGTAATTAAACGCAGTTTTTTTTCTCTTTTTCCCAAAAATTGTGCATTGTACATGCGTTAGGACTTTTGCTATTGAAATACATGGAAAACACAGAGAGTACCATTTCTCTTTTAGACAGCAAAATGAGACTGCATAGCCTGTGCTTAAAAGAGTTCATTTTCATCTTTGGATCAAAGTGACAATGTAGCATATTCATACAATGCGGGTCATGCCTTTGTTTCTTATGTGTTAAACAGTTAGAGGCATTGTGCACTACACCCCCCTATGTAGTAAGAAATTGTAAATGTTAAAAGCACTTACTATTCCAATAGAGTTCACGTTCTAAGTGTTTTCTATGTCGAAAACGTTTTGTTTCTATTCTTCCTATAGTACTGCACTGTACTTGCGTTAGAGATTTTCCCTTTGAAATACATGGAAAAACGCTGAAAGTAGTGTTTCTCATTGAGCAGCATTCAGTGTTCCAGATCATCCTCTCTGTACAACGTTGAAATTTGCCCATAGGCGGCAGGCAGAGCGTGGAACCTCTGTGCTGAAAGAGCAAACTTTGACTTTCACATAAAAAAACAAGCTCCAAGCAGCAGTAATTACTAAACGCAGTTTTTTTTCTCTATTTCCAAAAATAGTGCATTGTACATGCGTTAGGACTTTTGCTATTTAAATACATGGAAAACACAGAGTGTACAATTTCTCTATTAGACAGCAAAATCAGACTGCACAGCCTGTGCTTAAAAGAGCTCATTTTCACCTTTGGATCAAAGTGACAATGTAGCATATTCATACAATGCGGGTCATGCCTTTGTTTCTTATGTGTTAAACAGTTAGAGGCATTGTGCACTACACTCCCCTAAGTAGTAAGAAATTGCAAATGTTAAAATGTTAAAAGCACTTACTATTCCAATAGAGTTCACGTTCTAAAGTGTTCTCTTTGTCCAAACCGTTTTGTTTCTATACTTCCTATAGTACTGCACTGTACTTGCGTTAGAGTTTTCCCTTTGAAATACATGGAAAAACGCTGAAAGTAGTGTTTCTCATATAGCAGCATTCAGTGTTCCAGATCATCTTCTCTGTACAACGTTGAAATTTGCCCATAGGCGGCAGGCAGAGCGTGGAACCTCTGTGCTGAAAGAGCAAACTTTGACTTTCACATAGTAAAACAAGCTCCAAGCAGCAGTAATTACTAAACACAGTTTTTTTTCTCTATTTCTAAAAATAGTGCATTGTACATGCGTTAGCACTTTTTGCTAATGAAATACATGGAAAACACAGAGTGTACAATTTCACTTTTAGACAACAAAATGAGACTGCACAACCTGTGCTTAAAAGAGCTCATTTTCACCTTTGGATCAAAGTGACAATGTAGCATATTCGTACAATGCGGGTCATGCAATAGTTTCTTATGTGTTAAACAGTTTTGACGCATTGTGCACTACACTCCCCTATGTAGTAAGAAATAGTAAATGTTAAAAACACTCACTATTGCAATAGTGTTCACGCTGTGAAGAGTTCTCTATGTCCAAAACGTTTTGTTTCTATTCTTCCTATAGTACTGCACTGTACTTGCGTTAGAGATTTTCCCTTTGAAATAAATGGAAAACCGCTGAAAGTAGTGTTTCTCATTGAGCAGCATTCAGTGTTCCAGATCGTCTTCATGTACAATGTTGAAATTTGCCCATAGGCGGCAGGCAGAGCGTGGAACCTATTGTGCTGAGAGAGCAAACTGTGACTTTCACATAGTAAAACAAGCTCCAAGCAGCAATAGTTACTACACGCAGTTTTTTTTCTCTTTTTTCCAAAAAGAGTGCATTGTACATGCGTTAGGACATTTGCTATTGAAATACATGGAAAACACAGAGTGTCCGATTTCTCTTTTAGACAGCAAAATGAGACTTCACAGCCTGTGCTTACTAGAGGTCATTTTCACCTTTGGATCAAAGTGACAATGTATCATATTTGTACAATGCGGGTCCTACCTTAGTTTCTTATGTGTTAAACAGTTAGAGGCATTGTGCACTACACTCCCCTATGTAGTAAGAAATTGTAAATGTTAAAAACACTTACTATTCCAATAGAGTTCACGTTCTGAAGTGTTCTCTATGTCCAAAACGTTATGTTTCTATTCCTCCTATAGTACTGCACTGTACTTGCGTTAGAGATTTTCCCTTTGAAATACATGGAAAAACGCTGAAAGTAGTGTTTCTCTTTTAGCAGAATTCAGTGTTCCTGATCGTCTTCTCTGTGCAAAGTTGAAATTTGCCCCTAGGGCGACAGGCAGAGCATGGACCCTCTGTGCTGAAAGAGCAAACTGTGACTTTCATATAGTAAAACAAGCTCCAAGCAGCAATAGTTACTAAACGCAGTTTTTTTTCTTTTGTCAAAAATAGTGCATTGTACATGCGATTAGGACTTTTGCTATTGAAATACATGGAAAACACAGAGTGTACCATTTCTCTTTTAGACAGCAAATTGAGACTGCACATCCTGTGCTTAAAAGAGCTCATTTTCACCTTGGGATCAAAGTGACAATGTATCATATTCGTATAATTTGGGTCATACCTTTGTTTCTTATGTGTTAATCAGTTAGAGGCATTGTGCACTACACTCCCCTTTGTAGTAAGAAATTGTAAACGTTAAAAGCACTTACTATTCCAATAGAGTTCACGTTCTGAAATGTTCTCTATGTCCAAACCGTTTTGTTTCTATTCTTCCTATATTACTGCACTGTAATTGCATTAGAGATTTTCCCTTTGAAATACATGGAAAAACGCTGAAAGTAGTGTTTCTCATATAGCAGCATTCAGTGTTCCAGATCGTCTTCTCTGTACAACGTTGAAATTTGCCCATAGGCTGCAGGCAGAGCGTGGAACCTCTGTGCTGAAAGAGCAAACTGTGACTTTCACATAGTAAAACAAGCTCCAAGCAGCAATAGTTACTAAACGCAGTTCTTTTCCTCTTTTTCCAAAAATAGTGCATTGTACATGCGTTAGGACTTTTGCTATTGAAATACATGGAAAACACAGAGTGTACCACTTCTCTTTTAGACAGCAAAATGAGACTGCACAGCCTGTGCTTAAAAGAGCTCATTTTCACCTTGGGATCAAAGTGACAAATTATCATATTCGTACAATGAGTGTCGTACCTTTGTTTCTTTTGTGGTAAACAGATAGAGGCATTGTGCACTACACTCCCCTTTGTAGTAATAAATTGTAAATGTTAAAAGCACTTACTATTCCAATAGAGTTCACGTTCTGAATTGTTCTCTATATCCAAAACGTTTTGTTTCTGTTCCTCCTATACTACTGCACTGTACTAGCGTTAGAGATTTTCCCTTTGAAATACATGGAAAAACGCTGAAAGTAGTGTTTCTCATATAGCAGCATTCAGTGTTCCAGATCGTCTTCTCTGTACAACGTTGAAATTTGTCCATAGGCGGCAGGCAGAGCGTGGACCCTCTGTGCTGAAAGTGCAAACTGTGACTTTCACATAGTAAAACAAGTTCCAAGCAGCAATAGTTACTAAACGCAGTTTTTTTTCTTTTTTCCAAAAAATAGTGCATTGTACATGCGTTAGGACTTTTCCTATTGAAATACATGGAAAACACAGAGTGTACCATTTCTATTTTAGACAGCAAAATGAGAGTGCACAGCGTGTGCTTACTAGAGCTCATTTTCACCTTGGGATCAAAGTGACAATGTATCATATTCGTACAATGCGGGTCATACCTTTCTTTCCTTTGTGTTAATCAGTTAGAGGCATTGTGCACTACACTCCCCTTTGTAGTAAGAAACTGTAAATGTTAAAAGCACTTACTATTCCAATAGAGTTCACGTTCTGAAGTATTCTCTATGTCCAAAACGTTTTGTTTCTATTTCTCCTATAGTACTGCACTGTACTTGCGTTAGAGATTTTCCCTTTGAAATACATGGAAAAACGCTGAAAGTAGTGTTTCTCTTTTCGCAGAATTCAGTGTTCCTGATCGTCTTCTCTGTACAACGTTGAAATTTGCCCATAGGCGGCAGGCAGAGCGTGGAACCTCTGTGCTAAAAGAGCAAACTGTGACTTTCACATAGTAAAACAAGCTCCAAGCAGCAATAGTTACTAAACGCAGTTTTTTTTCTCTTTTTCTAAAAATAGTGCATTGTACATGCGTTAGGACTTTTCCTATTGAAATACATGGAAAACACAGAGTGTACCATTTCTCTTTTAGACAGCAAAATGAGAACGCACAGCGTGTGCTTTTTTAGAGCTCATTTTCACCTTGGGATCAAAGTGACAATGTATCATATTCGTACAATGTGGGTCATACCTTTCTTTCCTTTGTGTTAATCAGTTAGAGGCATTGTGCACTACACTCCCCTTTGTAGTAAGAAATTGTAAATGTTAAAAGCACTTACTATTCCAATAGAGTTCATGTTCTGAAGTGTTCTCTATGTCCAAACAGTTTTGATTCTATTCTTCCTATAGTACTGCACTGTTGCAGGACTCCTTTAAGGGCTGCTGCATTAGCACACTAAAGGGCCTACTTGAGGTGCAGGGAGGGATTATCTAAGGACATTTAACACTCCCTGCTTTCCATAACAATGGGAGGAAGGCCTGAGTTGCATGGGTATAAACTAGCTGGTTTTCACTCTTCCGCGCTTCTTTGGGGGCTGTGGCTTGCTGTGAGCGGTCGCCCTGCTTGGAAGTGTTCTTCTCCTTTCCCAAAGCCTATACATGTGGTGGTCGCCATCTTGGCCTACACGTGGCTGGGGTTCTAGCCTGGAATCCTAAGCATCGGGTTTTTCCTTTTGCTGATTTGTATGCCTGAACTTGTGATAAGTAAAGTCTTTTAAAACCTCATCGGATCCCTGAGTGCTCATCCATTCCTCGCCGGCTTCGGAGGTAGAAGGGAACTTCGCTTCCCGGCACTGTCGGGGACCCGGCGGGCGCCCCGACATTTGGCGTCCCTTTTGTGGGTACCACGAACATCATCTGGTCTAATTATCATCGGACAGAGATCATCTGCCTCCGAACCGTGAGTAAAATGATTTATATCTCCTGGTATAGATACATTGTATCTTTTATTGGCTCGGCACCATACGTAGCCCAGTCTATAAAGTTCCTTTCTGACAACTACTCTATCTTTTCACAAATCATCTGGGTCCTTGCGATTTTTAAACTGTACCTTTGCGTAAGGACAATGTTTAATAGAGAGAGGGAAGAAAGTAATAAATTGAATGCAATCTTAAGGGACCGAGATTTACTCAGCGATTGAAGAAATAAGTGAGGATCATAAAGCTACAGGTAGACTGGTCTTAAAGCTTGAGGACAGAATTATTAAACAGAGTTTAAAATTTGAAAAGAAATTAGAAGAACAGGAAAGTAAAATTATTAACCAGATTTTAAAATTTGAGGAAAAATTAGAAGAACAGGATTTAAAATTCAAGGAAAAATTAGAAGAACAGGATTTAAAATTCAAAGAAAAATTAGAAGAACAGGAAAGTAAAATTATTAAACAGGATTTAAAATTTGAAGTAAAGTTTGAAGAGCAGAAGAAGGATATCGATAAAATCAGCATTATCTTAGAGGAAGAAATTGACAGACAGAGAGATAGAATAGATGGACAGAAAGAGGAGGTTTGGAAGTTACACATAAGATTGAAAGAACAAAAGGAAGAAACATATAGGAAACTTGAAAACTTAAACCAAGAAATGGATGTGTTACGCAGGGAGATTTCTGATTTCATAACTTATCAATCAGGACCTAGCGCATACCCAATACTGAGGCGTGAACCAACTAAAAGCCATTCACAAACACGCCCCAAAACTGTAGACTTGAAAAAGGTGTATACATTCCCAGCAAAAAAATCTAAAAAGAATTCTAATGTGGCTGATAACCCAGAGGAGGCAAATTCCCAAGCTGAAAATCTCTCCAGAGTTAATACCCTCAATGGGGTAGATGTTCCTCTGCCAGATACTACAAGCTCTGATGAGGAAGAAGGGGAGAAACAGATTAGCTCGAGTCAAAGAGCAAAGCCCAGCAATCTTTCTCATGACCAATCTAAAGATAAAGTAAAACCGATTCATGAAGACTTAAAAATTGAGGCAATAACCCCGTTTAGGAAGGCTTGCGACAGGTTTGGAATATCAAGTCCTTATACTTTAAAATATTTAGCTGATTGGAGGCGAAAGTAGTCAGTGGGTATTGGGAGACTTTGAAAGCGGTAGCCGATACTTGTCTAAACAAATCACAGTACATGCAATGGCATATGTGGTATGCAGATGGGGTTAACCAGAATATTGACACTTTAAGAGAAAAGGAATCAGGCCATACTATAACTTTTGCCATGCTAAAAGGTGAAGGTGAATGGAAAAATAAAGCAAAACAAGCGACATTACCTGAACCTATTTTAAAATTCGTTCGGGAGACAGCATTAAAGGCGTGGGAAAGAGTAGGTTCCGACCCAGAATTTCTAGGTAGCTATACAAAAATTTACCAGGGTCGTGATGAACCATACTTTGATTTTGTTGGGAGATTATGTGAAACAATCCAAAGACAGGTTCAAGACCCAACCACTCAAGAAATCCTAAAACGAAACTTAGCATATGAGAATGCTAATCAAAAATGTCGAGCATTACTATATGGTATTAGGGAAAAGGCTGACCTCATGGGGTATCTAAAGGCCTGTAGAAATGTCGGTTTAACCTCCCATAAAACACAGGATGATATAGAGGCTTATCCCATACAGCAGGAGGATCAGGAGAGGGATGAAATGTCAGACAGCTCTAGGGGGAGAAACAAGTCAGACAGCTCTAGGGGGAGAAACAATAAACTTCAAAGGATAAACAATAATCGAAGAAACTATTCTAATAATCGCAGCTCCACCCCTCGAAGGGCCCCACCTGGACCATGCCCAAGGTGCAGAAAAGGAAAACATTGGGCCAGAGACTGTCGGTCTTGGAGGCGAAGTCAGCCTCAGGCTTCATCTGGACAGATAACCTGCTTTAGCTGCGGAAAGAAGGGACACACCCGTAGAGATTGCCCATCTCCTAAAACTATCAATACAGGGCAACATTCTAATAATCCCTTTATAGGAAATGTTACATGGACCCCCTCCCAGGTTCCACAAGCTCCGCAGGCTCAAATAACATCTATTCCTCCCCCTAATGCGGGGAAACTGGGTGGGGGGCCAGCCCCAGGCCCAGCTGAATCCAGGGGCACTCTCCTTCATTCCACCTGCCCACTATCCTCCGAATCAGAATCCACAGAATTACAGTCAATAAATGCTCTCTGGCCTACCCCATCAGGCAGTGACAGTCTCGACATTCTCTGCCCTAAGACTGTCACAATATACCCAAGTCAAGACCCCTACATGCTAAAAACAGGGATAAAAGGACCTGCTCCCCAGGTAGTATGGGTTTAATTCAGGGGAGCGATTGGCTGAAATTTAAGGGAATTATGGTGCATTTCGGACTTCTGGATCCTGAATCTCATGGAGAGATAATACTGTCAATATCTGTGCCAACTAAATGGACTTTTAAAAAAGGGAAACCACTTGCTAAACTATTATTATTTTTTGAGGATCCGTCTAGTCAGTCCGAACACCCTACAGCTGGTGGCTTAAACAGTACCAACCATTCTGCCAACTTCATTGTTGGTTATGCAGCCACACAGAACCAAGCCCACCAGCCACCTGCTAACTATCTAGTTGGGTACACTGCCAGAATTTCTCAGGCCAAGCGGCCGGTTATACCCATCGAAATTTATAAAAGGAAATTCAAAGGCATGTTGGATACAGGGGCAGACATATCCATAATCTCCACCAAGTATTGGCCCTCTAACTGGGCCCTAAAGAAAGTGTCCCATAGCCTGAGCGGGGTAGGCAATATCTCCTCCTCTCTTCTCCGACAGAGTGCCAGGTGGCTGCCGTGTATTGGCCCTGAAGGGAATGTAGCCATGGTCCAGCCTTATATAGCCCCTATGCCTTCAACTTTATGGGGTCGAGACATGCTGGAGCAGTGGGGGGGCAGTAATCCACATACCTCGTCCAATTCCCCGTCGAGCACCAATTCCAGCTCTCCATAATAAGCCTAACACCGGGAGTAACCCTTTTTTAATTGGGGCCGCTGTGGTTAGCGCCCACTACCTATCCGTATTCAGTGGAAGTCTGACAAACCTATATGGACACCACAGTGGCCCCTCAATACCAAAAAAGTTAGAGGCGCTAACAAATCAAGTGGAAGAACAGCTGAAATTAGGACATATTGAGGAAACGTTTTCAGAATGGAATTCTCCTGTTTTTTGTAATACAGAAAAAATCAGGCAAATGGCGTTTGCTGATTGACTTAAGGAATGTAAATTCTACTATGGTCCCCATGGGAGCCCTACAACCTGGGCTCCCCTCTCCAGCAGCTATTCCTAAGGATTGGCCGCTAATTATCATAGATTTAAAAGACTGCTTTTACAGCATACCTATCCACCCAGATGATCGGAAAAGGTTTGCATTTTCAGTCCCTTCCATTAATCATAAAGGTCCTTTACGTAGGTTTCAGTGGACAGTATTGCCCCAAGGAATGACTAATTCACCTACGATGTGTCAACACTTTGTTGATGAGGTTTTGCGACCCATTCGTGCTAAATTTCCTGGTGCATACATCATCCACTACATGGATGATATCCTGCTAGCTTGTGATAATTCCAGAGATCTCCAGAATTTATATAATGATGTAATGACAGTTTTACCAGAGGCTGGCTTACAAGTAGCTCCGGAGAAAATCCAGATGCAGCCTCCATATGAATATTTGGGCTATGCTCTTGACCGCACTACAGTACGTCCTCAAAAGATCTCCATTAGTCAAAAAAGGCTCAAAACCTTGAATGATTTTCAAAAACTGCTGGGGGATATCAACTGGGTGCGCCCCTCCCTTGGTATTCCTAACTGTGAGCTCAGTAACCTGTTCCACACCCTTGAAGGTGATCCTGCTTTAAATAGCCCAAGGCAGCTAACTCCTAAAGCTCAGAAGGAATTAGATTTTTTCATGAATCGGCTTCAAAAATCTTACCTCTCCAGATTTAATCCCGGAGAAAAGGTATGGTTCTTGGTCTTCAACACTCCCGAGTCTCCAACTGCTGCTATAGCCCAATTATCTGGACCGTTAGAATGGGTTTACTTACATAACAAGCAGAATCGTACTGCTACACCTTACCTTGAGATGATAGCTAACCTTATAATTAAGGGAAGATCAAGAACCCAAGTATTACTTGGACATGATCCCCATGTAATTGTACTACCTAACCCTAAAAAAGAAATTGAAGCTGTTTTACCACTCAGTGAAATCCTTCAGAGAGCTTTAGCAGATTTTTCAGGAGAAATATCTTATCATTACCCAGCTGGAAAAACCTGGGAATTTCTGAAAAGGACACCTTTTATAATTTCCACCATTGTCCGCTCCTCTCCCATTCCTGATGCTCCAGTGTATTATATTGATGGCTCCTCATCAGGAAGGGGTGGAATTACAGGTCCTTCGTTGACCACTACTGTGCATACAAATTATAAATCTGCCCAACAAGTGGAACTCGCCCACCCTGATACATTTACTATCCCATGTATCTGGCCCATGTAATGTGGTGAGTGATTCTGCATATGTAGTTGGTTTATTTCCTGGAATTGTCACTGCTTCTTTAAATGCCCATAATCCTATAATTCAGGAGCTGCTCCATAAACTACAAGATCTCCTCCGAAATAGAACATTCCCTATATACATCTCCCACATCCGTTCTCACAGCCGACTCCCGGGCCAATGGTTCGAGGAAGCGAAGCAGCAGATCTCTTGGCAGCACCAGTATTTAAATCAGCTGAGGAAGAGCACCAGACTCTACATACAAATGCCCGCCGCCTTCATGCACACCATGGCATCCCATGGAGACAAGCTAGACAAATTGTCCGCCGCAACTGTCCTGTCTGTGCTCCTTTACATTGTACATCCCATGTAGCAGGAGCAAATCCTCGAGGTTTACAGACAAACCAATTGTGGCAGATGGATATAACTCATACTAACTTATTTCCCAACAAACCTTTCCTTCATGTGGTCATCGATACATATTCCCGGTTCATATGGGCTGTTCCTATGACGTCTGAAAGAGCTAAATCTGTTTGTTCATTTTTACTCCAGTGCTTCTCCGTCATGGGTATTCCCCATACCATAAAAACAGATAATGGTCCTGCTTACACCAGCAAAACCTTCAAATCCTTTTGCGAGGAATGGCAGATCAAACATATTACAGGGATTCCATATAATCCACAAGGACAAGGAATAGTTGAACGTGCCCACAGAACACTTAAAACTCAGCTATTAAAGCAACGAAAAACAAGCATGCCTCCAATGGATTCTTTATCTTTAACATTATTCACCTTAAACTTCTTAAATATACCTCAAGGAGATCCCTATACCGCGGCTGAACGTCACTTTCAAGAAGATATGCAAACTCAAAAAACAGTCAATTCACCTATCTGGGTGAAAATTGATGATAAATGGATTGCAGGTCACCTCCTCATTCGGGGAAGAGGCTATGCTTTCATTTCTACAGACGATAACCCTGCCAAGAAACTCTGGGTCCCTCTGCGACTTGTTAAGACTAGAATTCTCCAAGAATCAGAAAACAACTAATTCTTTCAATATAAAGTCTTAAATTTTAAATTGCAAGTTGCTGTTTAAACTTCCTGGATTGGTTCCTTTTAATAATGATCTTGTTTTGCAGTCTGTGATCATGGTTCATGTCTAATATCTTGCCTTACAGCCTAAATATTTTCTTTCTTACAAAAAAAAAAAGGGTGGAAAAATGGGTGGACTCTGATCACAGTGCTCATTACAAAAATGTTTGCTAAATCAATAAAAAATTGTTTTTCTAATGATTCTGTTCACAGGATGAGATATTCGAATCCAGTAAACCTGCGCTACAGTGCTCAATACTCCGAGACTCCTAAAACAGTGCTCGCTAAAAATTTAATAATTTGCAAAACTAATTTTTCCCAATGCTCTATTCACAGGAAAAGACACTTTCTCACCATCATTTGCCGGCTTTATATTTATGAAGCGCTTGACTCGTTACCATTTATCACCCTAAATGGGTCACATATACAGCTGTAAGATATTGATCGATCAAATGTATGTGTGCGTGTGTGTGCATGTGGTGGCCACCATTATGTTTGTGATTAATGTTATGTCTATGTTATGTCTCAACTACTACCTTCTCAATTTCTGACCACTACAAACCTCTATTACATTCATCAACTCCACTGCTGATCCACTAGATTTATCAATTTTAAAATCATCAATTCTCATACTTATTTCCCTGCTCCACCCATGTTGGAGCTTCTTTATATTCTTCTCTCCATCCCAGACTTGGATCCCTACAAAGCCTTAAAATCTCTACTTGTGATTAACCTCGAAAAGTGTTTTTTGTCTCGCCTAAGCTACAGGTACAGTTACCGGTGCCAATGTTCCCTTGCTGAAGAAGCCCTGCAAGGCGCCCACACCGATGTTCCAGACACCTGCTCCAGCGCTCAAGACTCCTGTTCCAGAGTTCAAGATACCACACCGATGTTCCGGACACCTGTTCCAGCACTCAAGACTCCTGTTCCAGAATTCGAGATACTTGTTCCAGTGTTTCTGAGACCTGATCCAGTGTTCCTGACAATTCAACGAGTTCCTGATCGCTGCTCTCCAGAGACTCATACTCATATGATCACCGCTATTGCTGTTCCAGAAGTAGCCCCACAGACTTTATACAAAATACAGGAAATTGACTCTCACAAATTATGGACAGTGCAAACTATAGTCCGTTATAATCAGACAGCTAAAAACACTTTGTCTTGAACTTTGCTTTGGGTCCAAAAACAAGTTAGGATCCTAAAGTAACATGTATTGTCATTTTGTAATTCGAATTGTTTTTTCTTATCTTAATTTTCTCTACATTACTAAATATTTCTTACCTTTTCAATTTTTATTAGTAAACTAATCAGGGGGAGTTGTTGCAGGACTCCTTTAAGGGCCGCTGCATTAGCACACTAAAGGGCCTACTTGAGGTGCAGGGAGGGATTATCAAAGGACATTTAACACTCCCTGCTTTCCATAACAATGGGAGGAAGGCCTGAGTTGCATGGGTATAAACTAGCCAGTTTTCACTCTCCCATGCTTCTTTGGGGGGCTGTGGCTCGCTGTGAGCGGTCGCCCTGCTTGGAAGTGTTCTTCTCCTTTCCCAAAGCCTATACACGTGGTGGTCGCCATCTTGGCCTACACGTGGCTGGGGTTCTAGCCTGGAATCCTAAGCATCGGGTTTTTCCTTTTGCTGATTTGTATGCCTGAACCTGTGATAAGTAAAGTCTTTTTAAAACCTCATCGGATCCCTGAGTGCTCATCCATTCCTCGCCGGCTTCGGAGGTAGAAGGGAACTTCGCTTCCCGGCACTGTCAGGGACCCCGGCGGAGCGCCCCAACACTGCACTATGTACGTGCGTTAGAGATTTTCCCTTTGAAATACATGGAAAACGCTGAAAGTAGTGTTTCTCATATAGCAACATTCAGTGTTCCAGATCGTCTTCTCTACACAACGTTGAAATTTGCCCATAGGCGGCAGGCAGAGCGTGGAACCTCTGTGCTGAAATTGCAAACTGTGACTTTCACAGAGTAAAACAAGTTCCAGCAGCAATAGTTACTAAACGCAGTTTTTTTCTCTTTTTCCAAAAATAGTGCATTGTACATGCGTTAGGACTTTTGCTATTGAAATACATGGAAAACACAGAGTGTACCACTTCACTTTTAGACAGCAAAATGAGACTGCACAGCCTGTGCTTAAAAGAGCTCATTTTCACCTTGGGATCAAAGTGACATTGTATCATATTCGTACAATGCGGGTCATACCTTTCTTTCCTTTGTGTTCATCAGTTAGAGGCATTGTGCACTACACTCCCCTTTGTAGTAAGAAATTGAAAATGTAAAAAGCACTTACTATTAAAATAGAGTTCACGTTCTGAAGTGTTCTCTATGTCCAAACCGTTTTGTTTCTATTCTTCCTATAGTACTGCACTGTACGTGCGTTAGAGATTTTCCCTTTGAAATACATGGAAAAACCCTGAAAGTAGTGTTTCTCTTTTAGCAGAATTCAGTGTTCCTGATCGTCTTCTCTGTACAACGTTGAAATTTGCCCATAGGCGGCAGGCAGAGCGTGGAACCTCTGTGCTGAAAGAGCAAACTGTGACTTTCACATAGTAAAACAAGTTCCAAGCAGCAATAGTTACTAAACGCAGTTTTTTTCTCTTTTTCCAAAAATAGTGCATTGTACATGCGTTAGGACTTTTGCTATTGAAATACATGGAAAACACAGAGTGTACCATTTCTCTTTTAGACAGCAAAATGAGACTGCACAGCCTCTGCTTAAAAGAGCTCATTTTCAGCTTTGGATCAAAGTGACAATGTATCATATTCATACAATGCGGGTCCTACCTTTGTTTCTTTTGTGTTAAACAGTTAGAGGCATTGTGTACTACACTCCCCTTTGTAGTAAGATATTTTAAATGTTAAAAAGCACTTACTATTCCAATAGAGTTCACGTTCTGAATTGTTCTCTATATCCAAAACGTTTTGTATCTGTTCCTTCTATAGTACTGCACTGTACTTGCGTTAGAGATTTTCCCTTTGAAATACATGGAAAAACGCTGAAAGTAGTGTTTCTCATATAGCAGCATTCAGTGTTCCAGATCGTCTTCTCTGTACAACTTTGAAATTTGCCCTTAGGCGGCAGGCAGAGCTTGGAACCTCTGTGCTGAAAGAGCAAACTGTGACTTTCACATAGTAAAACAAGCTCCAAGCAGCAATAGTTACTAAACGCAGTTTTTTTTCTCTTTTTCCAAAAATAGTGCATTGTACATGCGTTAGGAATTTTCCTATTGAAATCCATGGAAAACACAGAGTGTACCATTTCTCTTTTAGACAGCAAAATGAGAGTGCACAGCGTGTGCTTACTAGAGCTCATTTTCACCTTGGGATCAAAGTGACAATGTATCATATTCGTACAATGTGGGTCATACCTTTCTTTCCTTTGTGTTAATCAGTTAGAGTCATTGTGCACTACACTCCCCTTTGTAGTAAGAAATTGGAAATGTTAAAAGCACTTACTATTCCAATAGAGTTCACGTTCTGAAGTGTTCTCTATGTCCAAACCGTTATGTTTCTATTCTTCCTATAGTACTGCACTGTACGTGCGTTAGAGATTTTCCCTTTGAAATACATGGAAAAACGCTGAAAGTAGTGTTTCTCATTTGGCAGCATTCAGTGTTCCAGATCGTCTTCTCTGTACAACGTTGAAATTTGCCCATAGGCGGCAGGCAGGGCGTGGAACCTCTGTGCTGAAAGAGCAAACTGTGACTTTCACATAGTAAAACAAGCTCCAAGCAGCAATAGTTACTAAACGCAGTTCTTTTCCTCTTTTTCCAAAAATAGTGGATTGTACATGCGTTAGGACTTTTGCTATTGAAATACATGGAAAACACAGAGTGTACCACTTCTCTTTTAGACAGCAAAATGAGACTGCACAGCCTGTGCTTAAAAGAGCTCATTTTCACCTTGGGATCAAAGTGACAAATTATCATATTCGTACAATGAGGGTCGTACCTTTGTTTCTTATGTGTTAAACAGATAGAGGCATTGCGCACTACACTCCCCCTTTGTAGTAAGAAATTGTAAATGTTAAAAGCACTTACTATTCCAATAGAGTTCACGTTCTGAATTGTTCTCTATATCCAAAACGTTTTATTTCTTTTCCTCCTATACTACTGCACTGTACTAGCGTTAGAGATTTTCCCGTTGAAATACATGGAAAAACGCTGAAAGTAGTGTTTCTCATATAGCAGCATTCAGTGTTCCAGATCGTCTTCTCTGTACAACGTTGAATTTTGCCCATAGGCGGCAGGCAGAGCGTGGACCCTCTGTGCTGAAAGACCAAAATGTGAGTTTCACATAGTAAAACAAGTTCCAAGCAGCAATAGTTACTAAACGCAGTTTTTTTCTCTTTTTCCAAAAATAGTGCATTGTACATGCGTTAGGACTTTTGCTATTGAAATACATGGAAAACACAGAGTGTACCATTTCTATTTTAGACAGCAAAATGAGAGTGCACAGCGTGTGCTTACTAGAGCTCATTTTCACCTTGGGATCAAAGTGACAATGTATCATATTCCGTACAATGCGGGTCATAGCGTTTCTTTCCTTTGTGTTAATCAGTTAGAGGCATTGTGCACTACACTCCCCCTTTGTAGTAAGAAATTGTAAATGTTAAAAGCACTTACTATTCCAATAGAGTTCACGTTCTGAAGTGTTCTCTATGTCCAAAACGTTTTGTTTCTATTTCTCCTATAGTACTGCACTGTACTTGCGTTAGAGATTTTCCCTTTGAAATACATGGAAAAACGCTGAAAGTAGTGTTTCTCTTTTCGCAGAATTCAGTGTTCCTGATCGTCTTCTCTGTACAACGTTGAAATTTGCCCATAGGCGGCAGGCAGAGCGTGGAACCTCTGTGCTGAAAGAGCAAACTGTGACTTTCACATAGTTAAACAAGCTCCAAGCAGCAATAGTTACTAAACGCTGTTTTTTTTCTCTTTTTCCAAAAAATAGTGCATTGTACATGCGTTAGGACTTTTGCTATTGAAATACATTGAAAACACAAAGTGTACCATTTCTCTTTTAGACAGCAAAATGAGAGTGCACAGCGTGTGCTTACTAAGAGCTCATTTTCACCTTGGGATCAAGTGACAATGTATCATATTCGTACAATGCGGGTCATACCTTTCTTTCCTTTGTGTTAATCAGTTAGAGGCATTGTGCACTACACTCCCCTTTGTAGTAAGAAATTGTAAATGTTAAAAGCACTTACTATTCCAATAGAGTTCACGTTCTGAAGTGTTCTCTATGTCCAAAACGTTTTGTTTCTATTTCTCCTATAGTACTGCACTGTACTTGCGTTAGAGATTTTCCCTTTGAAATACATGGAAAAACGCTGAAAGTAGTGTTTCTCATATAGCAGCATTCAGTGTTCCAGATCGTCTTCTCTGTAAAACGTTGAAATTTGCCCATAGGCGGCAGGCAGACCGTGGAACCTCTGTGCTGAAAGAGCAAACTGTGACTTTCACATAGTAAAACAAGTTCCAAGCAGCAATAGTTACTAAACGTAGTTTATTTCTCTTTTTCCAAAAAATAGTGCATTGTACATGCGTTAGGACTTTTGCTATTGAAATACATGGAAAACACAGAGTGTACCATTTCTCTTTTAGACAGCAAAATGAGACTGCACAGCCTCTGTTAAAAGAGCTCATTTTCACCTTTGGATCAAAGTGACAATGTATCATATTCGTACAATGCGGGTCGTACCTTTGTTTCTTATGTGTTAAACAGTTAGAGGCATTGTTCCCTACACTCCCCTTTGTAGTAAGAAATTTTAAATGTTAAAAGCACTTACTATTCCAACAGAGTTCACGTTCTGAATAGTTCTCTATATCCAAAACGTTTTGTTTTTTGTTCCTCCTATAGTACTGCACTGTACTTGCGTTACAGATTTTCCCTTTGAAATACCTGGAAAAATGCTGAAAGTAGTGTTTCTCATGTAGCAGCATTCAGTGTTCCAGATCGCCTTCTCTGTACAACGTTGAAATTTGCCCATAGGCGGCAGGCAGAGCATAGAACCTCTGTGCTGAAAGAGCAAACTGTGACTTTCACATAGTAAAACAAGTTCCAAGCAGCAATAGTTACTAAACGCAGTTTTTTTCTCTTTTTCCAAAAATAGTGCATTGTACAAGCGTTAGGACTTTTGCTATTGAAATACATGGAAAACACAGAGTGTACCACTTCTCTTTTAGACAGCAAAATGAGACTGCACAGCCTGTGATTAAAAGAGCTCATTTTCACGGATGCTAAGATCTTCAACAAAATACTAGCAAACAGAATCCAAAGACTCATCAAGAAGATTATACATCATGACCAAGTTGGATTCATCCCGGGAATGCAAGGATGGTTCAACATTCGCAAGTCAATCAACATAATACATCATATCAATAAAAAGAAAAAATAAAAACCATATGATCCTCTCAATAGACGCAGAAAAAGCATTTGACAAGATCCAGCACCCGTTCATGATTAAAACGCTCCAGAAAATGGGAATTGAAGGGACTTTCCTCAAGATAGTTACAGCCATCTACCAAAAGCCCACAGCAAGCATCATTCTAAATGGGGGAAAAGTTGAAAGCCTTCCCACTGAGATCAGGGACAAGACAAGGTTGCCCCCTCTCACCTCTTTTATTCAATATAGTACTGGAAGTACTTGCCATAGCAATCAGAGAAGAAAAAGGACATCAAGGGCATCCAGATAGGCAAGGAAGAAGTCAAGCTATCACTATTTGCAGATGACATGATATTATACCTAGAGAACCCTAAACTCTCTACCAAAAAACTCCTAGAAACAATAGACGCATATAGTAGAGTGGCAGGATACAAAATCAACACCCAAAAGTCAGTGGCTTTCCTATATACAAATAACGAAAGAGAAGAAAGGGATATTAAGGAAACTATTCCATTCACAATTGTGCCACAGAAAATCAAATACCTAGGAATCAACTTACCCAAGTATGTAAAGGACCTGTACAAAGAAAACTACAAGACACTGCTCCAAGAGATAAAAGAGGACACGAGGAAATGGAAACACATTCCCTGTTCATGGATGGGGAGAATCAACATTGTCAAAATGGTAATACTCCCTAGAGCTCTGTACAGATTCAATGCAGTCCCTATAAGGATACCGATGACATTCTTCAAAGAAATTGACCAAACGCTCCTGAAATTTGTATGAAACAATAAACCCCCAAGGATAGCTAAAGCAATCCTCGGGAAAAAGAAGATGGGAGGCATCACCTTTCCCAACTTCAAACTGTACTACAAGGCAGTAGTAATTAAAACAGCATGGTATTGGAATAAAAACAGACCTGTGGACCTATGGAATAGAATTGAGTATCCTGACACCCAACCTCAAACACATGATCATTTAATCTTTGATAAAGGTACAATGAGTCTAAAATGGAGTAAGGAAAGCCTCTTCAACAAGTGGTGTTGGGAAAACTGGGCAGCAACATGTAAAAAAATGAATTTGGACCTGTGTCTAACACCATGCACAAAAATCAGATCAAAATGGACTAAAGATCTCAATATCAGACTTGAATCCATAAAGTACATTGAAGAAAATATAGGAAAAACCCTCCATGACATTGAAGCTAAAGGCATCTTCAAAGGTGAAACATCACTAACAAAGCAACTAGAAGAAAACATAAACATATGGGACTACATGAAACTAAAAAGCTTCTGCACCTCAAAAGAAACAGTGACTAAGATACAAAGACAGTCCACAGAATGGGAAAGAATATTCACCCAATACCCATCTGATAAGGGGTTAATATCCAGGATATATCAGGCACTGGTAGAACTTTACAAGAAGAAAACAAACAACCCCATCAAAAAATGGGGAGAAGAAATGAACAGAAACTTCAGCAAGGAAGAAATTCGAATGGCCAAAAAACATATGAAAAAATGCTCATCATCACTAATCATCAGAGAGATGCAAATCAAAACAACAATGAGATACCACTTTACACCACAGAGACTGGCACATATTCAAAGAGCAAGAACAACAAGTGCTGGCGTGGATGTGGGGGAAAAGGGGACACTCACCATTGTTGGTGGGAATGCCGGCTGGTACAGCCTTTCTGGAAAACAATATGGACTTTCCTCCAAAGACTAGAAATTGAACTCCCATTTGACCCAGCCATACCACTCCTGGGAATCTACTCTGGGAAACCAAAAATACGCAGCGGAAACACCATCCCTACTTTTATGTTCATAGCAGCATTATTCACAATAGCCAGAATCTGGAAGCAACCCGAGTGCCCGAAAATCGATGACTGGATAAAGAAGCTTTGGTACATCTACACAATGGAATACTATGCAGCTGTTAGGAAAAATGAAGTTATAAAATTTGCCTATAAATGGATGGACATAGAGAAGATTATGTTGAGCGAAATTAGCCAGAAGGAGAGAGACAGATACAGAATGACTGCATTTATTTGCATGGCATAAATATATATGTACATAGTATGATACCAATATCCAAGGTCAAGTGAAACATATTTCAGGAGGTCTTGTCAAAGGTGGAAATTATCACAAATGTGTGGGGAGTCAGAGCTTAGGTAAGACAGAAAATGGAACAGAGTGCTAATAATAGTCGAGGGTACTAATGCCAACCTAGAACTGAGCATTAAATAGAGGCAAAAGGATACACATGACAACCTTTTAATGTATGTTCTGTAATCCATAGTCTGGAAGGGAAGGAAAAAGAGAAAGAGAGAGAAAGGGAAAGAAATAAAGAACCTGCCATGGAGCAGGGCTGGGGAAGGGGGAGGAACCGGGGATGTTGGTGGTGGGAGATGGGCACTGGTGGAGGGACGGGTGCTGAAACACTGTATGACCAAAACCCAAACATGAACTTTTTAATTGTATATCTTTTTATTTGTATATCTCACGGTGGTATAATAAAATACTTAAAAAAAAAAAAAAAAATAAAAGAGCTCATTTTCACCTTGGGATCAAAGTGACAAATTATCATATTCAGTACAATGAGGGTCGTACCTTTGTTTTTTATGTGTTAAACAGTTAGAGGCATTGTGCACTACACTCCCCTTTGTAGTAAGAAATTGAAAATGTTAAAAGCACTTACTATTAAAATAGAGTTCACGTTCTGAAGTGTTCTCTATGTCCAAACCGTTTTGTTTCTATTCTTCCTATAGTACTGCACTGTACATGCGTTAGAGATTTTCCCTTTGAAATACATGGAAAAACCGCTGAAAGTAGTGTTTCTCTTTTAGCAGAATTCAGTGTTCCTTATCGTCTTCTCTGTACAATGTTGAAATTTGCCCATAGGCGGCAGGCAGAGCATGGAACCTCTGTGCTGAAAGAGCAAACTGTGACTTTCACATAGTAAAACAAGTTCCAAGCAGCAATAGTTACTAAACGCAGTTTATTTCTCTTTTTTCAAAAATAGTGCATTGTACATGCGTTAGGACTTTTGCTATTGAAATACATGGAAAACACAGAGTGTACCATTTCTATTTTAGACAGCAAAATGAGACTGCACAGCCTGTGCCTAAAAGAGCTCATTTTCACCTTGGGATCAAAGTGACAATGTATCATATTCGTAACAATGCGGGTCATACCTTTCTTTCCTTTGTGTTAAACAGTTAGAGGCATTGTGCACTACACTCCCCTATTTAGTAAGAAATTGTAAATGTTAAAAACACTTACTATTCCAATAGAGTTCACGTTCTGAATTGTTCTCTATGTCCAAACCGTTTTGTTTCTATTCTTCCTATAGTACTGCACTGTACTTGCGTTAGAGATTTTCCCTTTGAAATACATGGAAAAACGCTGAAAGTAGTGTTTCTCTTTTAGCAGAATTCAGTGTTCCAGATCGTACTTCTCTGTACAACCGTTGAAATTTGCCCATAGGCGGCAGGCAGAGCGTGGAACCTCTGTGCTGAAAAGAGCAAACTGTGACTTTCACATAGTAAAACAAGCTACAAGCAGCAATAGTTACTAAACGCAGTTTTTTTTCTTTTTTCCAAACATAGTGCATTGTACATGCATTAGGACTTTTGCTATTGAAATACATGGAAAACACAGAGTGTACCATATCTCTTTCAGACAGCAAAATGAGACTGCACAGCCTGTGCTTAAAGAGCTCATTTTCACCTTTGGATCAAAGTGACAATGTATCATATTTGTACAATGCGGGTCATACCTTTGTTTCTCTATGTGTTAAACAGTTAGAGGCATTGTGCACTACACTCCCCTATGTAGTAAGAAATTGTAAATGTTAAAAACACTTACTATTCCAATAGAGTTCACGTTCTGATGTGTTCTCTATGTCCAAAACGTTTTGTTTCTATTCCTTCCTATAGTAGTGCACTCTACTTGCGTTAGAGATTTTTCCCTCTGAAATACATGGAAAAACTCTGAAAGTAGTGTTTCTCATTTAGCAGAATTCAGTGTTCCAGATCGTATTCTCTGGACAACGTTGAAATTTGCCCATAGGCGGCAGGCAGGCGTGGAACCTCTGTGCTGAAAGAGCAAACTGTGACTTTCACATAGTAAAACAAGCTCCGACAGCAATAGTTACTAAACGAGTTTTATTTCTCTTTCTCCTAAAATCGTGCATTGTAGATGCATTAGGACTTTTCCTATTGAAATACATGGAAAAACAGTGAGTGTACCTTTTTCTCTTTTAGACAGCAAAATGAGAGTGCACAGCGTGTGCTTACAAGAGCTCATTTTCACCTTGGGATTAAAGTGACAATGTATCATATTCGTACAATGCGGGTCATACCTTTGTTTCTTATGTGTTATACAGTTAGAGGCATTGTGCACTACACTCCCCTTTGTATTAAGAAATTTTCAATGTTAAGAGCACTTACTTTTCCATTAGACACCATGTTCTGAAGTGTACTCTATTTCCAAACCGTTTTGTTTCTATTCCTCCTATAGTACTGCACTGTACTTGTGTTAGAGATTTTCCCTTTGTAATACATGGAAAAACGCTGAAAGTAGTGTTTCTGTTTTAGCAGCATTCTGTGTTCCTGATCGTCTTCTCTGTGCAACGTTGAAATTTGCCCCATTGGCGGCAGTCAGAGCTTGGAACCTCTGTTCTGAAAGAGCAAACTGTGACTTCCCCATAGTAAAACAACCTCCAAACAGCAATTGTTTCTAACACGCAGTTTTGTTTCTCTTTCTCCTACAATAGTGCATTGTAGATGCGTTAGGATTTTTCTTATTGAAATACATGTAAAACACAGAATGTACCATATCTCTTTTAGACAGCAAAATGTAAGGTGCACAGCGTGTGGTTACTACAGCTCACTTTGACCTTGGGATCAAAGTGACAATATTTCTTGTTCATAAAATGCGGGTTATGCGTTTCTTTCTTTTGTGTTAAACAGTTTGAAGAATTGTGCACTACACTCCCCCGTTGTAGTAATCGACTTGTAAATGTTTAGAGTACTTAATTTTCCATTGACTTCACGTTCTTAATTGTCCCCTATGTCCAAAGAATTTTGTTTCTTTTCCCACTATGCACTCTACTTGCGTTAGAGATTTTCCCGTTGAAATACTTGGAAAAATGCTGAAAGTAGTATTTCTCTTTTAGCAGCATTTAGTGTTCCTGATTGTCCTCTCTGTTCAAAGTTCCCAGTTGCCCCTTGCCCGCAGGCAGAGAGTGGATCCTCTGTGCTGGAAGAACAATCTATGACTTTCACATAGTAAAATGCCAAGCCAGCAATGGTGTCGCCTGGGCAGCACCTGGCTGCCAAGGCCTGAGCTGGTCTCAGGTCCTTGATAAGGAAAGGTTCGTGGCCTTTGGGCCTTTGCCTTCCTTCATTAGCAGGAAGGGAGGATTAGTGACCTATGGGTGGAAGCCTCAGGCTACCCCCTGTTGTCGGAAATGCAGTGACATTTAGCCTCCTTAGACCTCCTGTGTGTAAAGAATTGGGCCTGTTAAAGTCAACACTTTCTAGTACATAATCTTATTAATCTTACAATAATAAATTCTGCATAGAAGTAGGTTAAGTTAATCTATAATATGTGCATAGAGCTAGTTAGTCATTCTATGAAAATCTAGATTAAAGAAATTATGTACCTTACTTGAGGCAAATATGGAAAAATGTAAAAACAAAAGAGGTCAGAAAAACATGTCAGAAAAACAGGTGCAGGCAAAAGGTGGTCATGAAAATGCCTCCTTTGCTAGAAAGTAACGATGTAATCTTGCATCTGTGCATTTGTTAAGCATAAAAAAGAAAAGCTTTTGCCCTCAATAAATCGCAGCTGTATTCAACCTCTCTTGTGTTGTAGTCTGTCTGTCATCACTGTACCTGCTTCTCCTGTGAACCTCAGCCCCTTCCCCCTCAGCCCAGTGATCTCCTATAGTCTGCGGCAACTGGCGCCGGAACATGGACCTGAGGGCAGGTAATTTTCCTCCTTTTCTTTTTTTCTTCTCTTTCAAAGCAGGTATTGGCTCCTGTGAAGGATTCTGCAGATCCGCTGGTAAAGGCTCACCGGATTAGTACAGGTAATCATGGGTACGCATATGTCTAAACAAGCTTTGTAATGCTGTTGCTAAGCGTATGTTGTAGGAAAAGGTTGTGAAAGTAACAAGTTCTGCCTTGGAAGAATTTTTTGGACTTAGTGGAAAGGCTATGCCCTTGGTTTCCGGAGGATGGCAGTCTAACATTGGCAGAATGGAAAAAGGTTGAAATGGCACTGTTTAAGTATGGCAAGGAGGAGGGTGAGGATAAATTACCACCATGTTCCTATGCCCTGTGGCTTCAAATTAAGGAAATTAAAATACCAAAAGATGTGTTGAGTGCCATTACAAACAATGCTGTCTTAGCTTGGAGAAAACTGCCCCCCTCCTGGAACCAAAGTAACTACACTGTCAGGCATAGTCCAAGGAAATGAAGAATCATATCAGAATTTTGTCTCCCGCCTTGAGGAGGCAATCAGCAGAATGCTCCCTCCTTCCGAGGGAGTTGAGTTGCTCATCCAACAATTAGCCTGGGAAAATGCTAATACTTTTTGTGCAAAGACTTGCTACGGCCAATACGAAAGACAGGCAGTCTACAGGATTATATTAAAGCCTGTCTTGATGCTTCACCCGCGGTAGTGCAAGGTATTGCCTATGCAGCCGCTATGAAAGGACAAAAGTATAGTACTTACATTAAAGCGGCTTATGGAAATCCGGCCTCTAATGCTAAGTGTTTTAAATGTGGAGAGATGGGACATATGCAATGGGAATGCCCTGATAAACAAAGACAGAAAAGGGCGGCCCCTTAAGCCTTGTCCGCGGTGTCCAAAAAGGAAAACATTGGAGAAGTAAATGTCAATCAAAGTCTGATAAGGATGGAAAGCCACTGACTCAGAGCCGTCAACATAATGAGTCAAAAAACCAGGTGAGGGCTTCCCCTTAGCCCGGCAAAAAAGAGGGGAAGCACAGGCAGCTGGTACAAAAATTTTATCTAAACCCACCATTCATTCTCTGCCTCGGGAAACTCCCGGTAGTGCAGGTTTAGATTTGGCTTGTCAACAAGACATTATTATATCTAAATGGGATGGCGTCTCTATTATAGACACAGGGGTGATTGGCACTTTACCCCCTGGAACTGTGGGATTGATAATTGGGCGCAGTGGCAATATTGAAAGAAATATGGAAATTGTACCAGGAGTGATAAAATCGGATACTGAGGCAACTATAAAAGTTATGGTAAAGCCATTAAAAGAGACAATTCAATTGCATAAAAATCAAAGGATAGCTCAATTATTACTGTTGCCTTACATCCCATTGCCAGCCCCTGTGCTTTCTGGGAAGCGAGGTATTAGACAATTTGGATCTACTGACATTGTGGCTTGGGTGAAAGAAATGAATGATTGGCCTTTCAAGGTGGTCCGTGTAAATGGAAAACCCACCAAAGGAATGCTAGACACTGGGGCTGATAAGACATGTATTGCAGGAAAGGATTGGCCTTCTACATGGCCTATCCATCATACTAATGCTACACTATTGGGAATGGGAGCAACTGCCGGAGCCACTGCTAGCTCCCACCCTTTTTAAAGTGGCAGGCTGATGGCAAGGAAGGACATTTTCAGCCTTATGTGATTGCCTCCCTTCCTTTTTACACTATGGGGCAGGGACTTAATGTCTCATTTGGATATTGTCCTAGCCACAGCCCCTCAGTCAGAACAAGATCAGTGTTTTTCATAGGGGCCACTGCAGAAAATATTATAGCAGATCCAATAACTTGGAAAAATGATCAGTCTGTTTGGGTAAAGCAGTGGCCCCTGACCGAAGAAAAAATTGCAGGCATTGGAAATATTGATTGGCGAGCAATTAAAGAAGGGACATATAAAAGAGTCCAATAGCCCCTGTAATACCCCAGTTTTTGTAATCAAGAAAAAATCAGGGAAATGAAGGTTATTACAAGATCTAAGAGCCATCAATGTGACAGTGGAGGATATGGGGGCATTACAGCCAGGATTACCATCCCCTGTGGCTGTGCCTAGTGGTTGGAAAATAATTGCTATTGATCTACAAGATTGTTTTTTCACCATTAAATTGCACCCTCAGGATGTAAAAAAACTTGCTTTTAGCTTGCCTTCCACAAATTATCAAAAACCTTGTAAAAGATATCAATGTAAGGTTTTGCCTCAAGGCATGAAAAATAGTCCATCTCTTTGTCAAAAAATTTGTTGATCTTGCCCTCTCTCCCATAAGGAAACAATATCCTTCCACCTACATCATTCATTATATGGATGATATCTTGATGGCTCACCCTAAAAAATCAGTAGTTAGACAAATTATGCAAAATACTATTAAAGAACTTACAGCCCACAAATTAGTCATAGCCCCTAATAAAATTCAATATAAAAAAACCTATTGAATATTTGGGACAATGGATTCAACATAATTATATTGTCCCCCCAGAAAGCTATTATCCATGTGGACCGTTTAAAAACTTTAAATGATTTTCAAAAATTGTTAGAAAATATTCATTAAATAAGAAATTATTTACATATTACAACTGGACATTTAAAACCCCTTTATAAAATTTTAAAAGAAGATGCCCACCCTACTTCAAAACAAAAACTAACTACAGAAGGGCTAAATAGTATTCATAAAGTGAAAAAAAGCTTTTAAAGAAGGCAAAAATAAAGCAATTAGATTACTCAAAACAATGGTGTTTACTTATATTTTCCACTCAATTTTTCACCCACAGCCTGCCTTTGGCAGTATGGGGTTCTTGAATGGCTACATTTACCTCACCAACAAAAAAAAATAGTTATGTTCTATTCATCTATGGTTTCTCAACTAATATATAAAAAAATAAGATCTAAAGAATTCTTTGGGAAAGAACCTCCTGTCATTATCACACCTTACAACAAGAAACAAGTAAATTTGTTGTTTAAAAATCTAATGAATGGAATCTGGCATTGTTAGAATTTGTGGGACAAGTCTTATACCATTATCCTCAAAATCAATTAGTAAAATTTATTAAAACTATATATTTGGGGCGGGGCGATAGCCCAGCGGGTAGGGTGTTTGCCTTGCTCGCGACCGGCCTGTGCCGGCCTGGGTTCGATCCCGGCATCCCATATGGTCCCCGAGCACCGCCAGGAGTAATTCCTGAGTGCAGAGCCAGGAGAAACCCCTGAGCATTGCCGGGTGTGACCTAAAAAGCAAAAAAAAAAAAAAATACTATATATTTGATTTTCCATAATATTTGTTCTCAAGTTCCTTTGGCAAATGGCATAACTATTTACACAGATGGCTCTTCAAACGGGACATCAGCAGTCTATGTTAAGGGACAAAAACCTATTACAGAGTGTGATAAGACTCTGTCTGCTCAACAGGCTGAAATTAAAGCAATAATTATGGCTTTCAATAAATTTCCTCAGGCTTTAAATCTTTACACTGATTCTAAGTATGTTGTCAACTTGTTTCCCACATATTGAAACAGCCTTATTGTCTGGTTCTTCCAATATTTTGCCTCTGCTAAAACAATTACAAACAACTATTCAGAGTCGACAGGAAAAACTTTATGTGGGCCATATAAAAGGCCATACTAATTTGCCTGGCCCTCTCCATCAGAAAAATCATATGGCTAATCTATTAACTAGGATTCATATTAAACCAATTGTTGAAGCTCAAAAAGGCCATGCTATGCACCATCAGAATGCCAATGCTTTAAGGCATATGTTCAAAATAACTAGAGAAAAGGCACAACATATTATCAAAGAATGTGCCAACTGTCCCCTTCCTTAGGAGGGCAGAAAATGGGAGTTAATCCTAGGGGCCTTAAGCCCCTGAGTCTCTGGCAAATGGATGTGACTCATATTCCCTCATTAGGAAGGATGAAATATGTTCATGTCACCATAAATACCTATTCCCACTTTATGTATGCTTCTGCTCGTACAGGAGAAGCCCAAAAGATGTAATACAACATTTACTACAGCGCTTTGTTGTTATGGGAAAGCCTATGCATATTAAGACTGATAACGGTCCTGCTTATCTTTCAAAATCTTTTTGCATCCTTCCTGCAGCAGTGGGAAATCGCCCATACCACCGGTATTCCTTACAATCCTCAAGGACAGGCTATTATTGAAAAAGCACATCAAATATTACTATTACAATTACAAAGGCTAAGAGATACTCACTCCTATTACAGTCCACATCATCTTTTTAAATCATGCTGTTTGTTATAAATCATTTGAATACTGATTATGATGGCATCACTCCAGCTCTTAGGCATTGGCAATCAATGTCAGCCCTAAGAGCTCAAGCTACTGTCCTATGGAAAGATCTTTTAACTGAAACTTGGTGGGGACCAGATGTCTTGCTTACTATGGGGCGAGGCTATGCTTGTGTGTTTCCACAGGATGCGGAATCCCCAATCTGGGTCCCAGATCGCCTCATCCGGCCAGCACCGCAAACACCTTCGAAAAACTCAACAGGCTGCAGCCCAACTCGCCAGGAGGATGCATCATCTGGCCCTGCAACCAAGGTGCCTACCAACATGGACACAACTCAAGAATCTCATGTCTCAAGCGAAAAAGATGGCTCCAGGAACAAGCGCCTAGGCCTACAGCTGAGCTCATTTTTAGCTGCTCTTTCTCTCATTTCTGCTGGGTTGCCCTCTACATCGGCAACCAGTAATGCATATTGGGCATATGTTCCTGATCCTCCTCTATTGCACCCTGTCAGATGAATGACAAATACTTCCCTTAAAGTTCTCACTAATCAATCTGAAATTATTGGAGGACTTCAGGATTCCTCTAACAGATTATATTCCAAGATATACACAAACTTCACTGGAAAATCTGACTCACTCCCTATTTGTTTTGCTTTTCGTGGGATCCCACCAGCGGGATGCTTCTTTACTGCTTTTCGCTCCTTCCTCACTGATTATCCCTACAAAAATAAAAGGACTAATGATGGCGATTTTGACCCAAACCAAAGATGGATCTGGAAAACAGAGTTTGTCGTGATTGCATCCCTGTATAAAGATGAAAAAATTGTACTATGACACAAATGCCTTTAACCAATTGTAGGCGACAATACAGAGACAATGATCAATTTTGGGTCAGCAATGTGAATCCATTTCCAGAATGGCTTTCATGCGAATTTTCAGATGCTGCTATTCCATATAAACCCTTAAATATTGACAACGTTACAATTTGGGATTATTCATCATCCACCAACAATCTCTCCTTTTATACAGAGTATTTGCAAAAGAACAAAAATAAATTTCATGGTTATATTTTCTCCAGCTCTACAAATGAATATGTCACTCGCTGGTTTACTCCAGGATATGTGAAACCAATTTGGGTTTGCAAAATCATCAGGAAAAAATCAAATTCACCGTGATATTCATCGATTGCTTGCTGCCTCAAATATAGTTTTACAAAACGCCCAGGACAATTAAAGTATGACTATATAACTGTCAAAAGTTGTGTTTCTTATCATTATGCCTTGTTGTTGGGAAAAAGTAAAAAATGTTATAATAAGCTTTAATGGAAATAATTCCTACCATGTAAATTGTACTAATTATATTTTGACTAATTGCATTTCTTCTCGACGACGATTTAATACTCATGTTTTTCTGCTGGTTCATAGACCTTCATTTGTTATGCTTCCTGTACATTTAAACAACATGTCTTGGTATGACAATTCTGCTCTTCAGGTTTTAATGAATATGGCGTCTCTCATCAGACCAAAAGATTTGTTGCTGCTCTTTTCCTGGGTATTACTGCTCTTATAGCAACAGTTACAACTTTTGCAATAGCCACCACTGCCTTAGTAAAGGAAATACATACTGCACACTTTGTTAATAATCTAAATAAGAACATTACATTCGCTCTATCAGAACAAGTCATTATAGATCAAAAATTAAATACAAAGATTAATATCTTAGAAGAAGTAGTTTTGACAGGATGTTAAGAACTTAAAAGGGTTATGCAGACACGTTGCCATGCACAGTTCAGAGCCATCTGTGTAACTCCTTTACCTCTATAATACCTCTTCTGACTGGGACAAGGTCAAACATCATTTGATGGGTGTTTGGCAAGACCAATCTATTCACATAATTTGAAAAGTATACAAAAGATATAGCAGCTATGAGTGAAGCCTCTGATGATTCATCTGATTTGGAAGACTTGGCTACTGCCCTCAATAACGGCATAAAGGCCTTAAACCCCTTCAACTGGGTTCAATACATTCTTGTATTCGCATTACTGGCTGTTGTTATCCTAATACTTATTGTCATATTTCCATGTTACTTTCCAGGCATCATTCGATCCATTCAGACAGTCGAAGAGGACTTATTTGCCCTACGTCTTGTTAAAAAAAAGGCGGAACTGCCACGCCAGCAACAATGTCGCCCGCGCAGCACCTGGCTGCCAAGGCCTGAGCCGGTCTCAGGTCCTTGATAAGGAAAGGTTCTTGGCCTTCGGGCCTTGCTTTCCATCATTAGCGGGAAGGGAGGATTCATGACCTATGGGTCAAGGCCTCCGGCTACCCTCCATTGACGGGAATGCAGTGACATTTAGCCTCCTTAGACCTCCTGTGTGGAAAGAATTGGGCCTGTTAAAGTCAATACTTTCTAGTACATAATCTTAATAATCTTACAATAATAAATTCTGCATAGAAGTTTCTATTTAGGGAGTAGGTTAAGTTAATCTATAATATGTGCATAGAGCTAGTAAGTAATTCTATGAAAATCAAGATTAAAGAAATTATGTACCTTACTTGAGGCAAATAAGGAAAAATGTAAAAACAAAAGACGTCAGAAAAACACGTCAGAAAAACAGGTGCAGGCAAAAGGTGGTCATATGTGGTGAACACGATAAACTCCTTTTTGATGTTGAAAATGCCTCCTTTGCTAGAAAGTAACTGGTGTAATCTTGCATCTGTGATTTGTTAAGCATAAAAAGGGAAGCTTTGCCCTCAATAAATCACAACAGTATTCAACCTCTCTTGTGTTGGAGTCTGTCTGTCGTCACCATACCTGCTTCTCCTGTGAACCTCAGCCCGTTCCCCCTCATCCCGGTGATCTTCTATAGAGCCGGTCTCGCGAGTAAAACAAGCTCCAAGCAGCAATAGTTTCTAACACGCAGTTTTGTTTCTCTTTCTCCTACAATACTGCATTGTAGATGCGTTAGGACTTTTCCTATTGAAATACATGGAAAACACAGAATGTACCATTTCTCTTTTAGACAGCAAAATGGAAGTGCACTGCATGAGCTTACTACAGCTCACTTTTGACCTTGGGATCAAAGTGACAATGTATCATATTCATAAAATGTGGGTCACTTACCTTTGTTTTCTTAGGTGTTAAACAGTTTGAAGCATTGTGCACTCACACTCCCCCGTTGTAGTGTGCTACTCTACACTTCACTTCGCCCTGGAAAACAAAGTTATAATGTACCGTATTCGTAAAAATCGGGTTAAACCTTTGTGTCTTATGTGTTTAGAAAACAGTTTGACTCAATTTCCAACTCGCTTACTACAACAGGCAGTGCCCTGCACAATGCTTCAAAGTGTATTCTTTAAGACACAAGAAACAAATCTATGACCCGCATTTTTTGAATACTATACATTTCACTTTGATCTCAATGTCAAACTGAGGTGGAGAAAAGCACACGCTGTGCCACTACCATTATGCTGTCTAAAAGAGAAATTCTACTCTCAAAGATTTCCATGTATTTAAAGGAAAAGATGGAATGAATCTACAGTGCAATATTGTAACAGGAATAAGAAGAAAACTGTGTGTTTGAAACATTCGAGCTTGGAAGCTTGTTTTACTATGTGAAAGTCACAGTTTGCTCTCTCACCACAGAGGTTCCTCTCCCTGCCTGCCGCCAAGTGGCAAATCGCGAGGTTGCACAGAGCAAGGATCAGGACGACTGAATGCTGTCTAAAAGAAAAATGCTACTTTCCCTTTCCACATATTTCAATGGGAAAAGCTGTAACCCAACTAAAGTGCACTATTATACTGGGAAAAAAAAAAAACTGTTTGGCAATGACGACACTTTTGAATGGAGCTAAAGCCTGTAAGCTATTCCCACCTCACTCTGAAATTGGAAATAAACTGAGAAAGTGTAGTATTCATAATTGTGGGTCATATCTTTGTTTCTTATGTGTTAAAGATAACAGTTTGAAGCAATTTCCATCTCGCTTACTACAAGCCAGTGTAAGCACTGCAACAGTGCTTCAAACTCTTTTCTTTAACACATAAGAAACAACGGCATGTCCCGCATTGTACGAACCCTATACATTGTCACTTTGATCCCAAGGTCAAATCGGGTGTAGAAAAGCACACGCTATGCTACCATTATGCTGTCTAAAAGAAAAATGGTACTTTCCCCTGTTTCCATGTTTTTCAAATGGGAAAACCTCACTCAACTACAGTGCACTTGAGGAAGAGAATCAAAACAGTTTGGACACAGACACTATTGAAGGGTGAACAGCGTGTGCTACTGTACACCTCACTTCGCCCTGTAAAACAAAGTTAAAATGTACCAGATTCGGAAAAAAGCGGGTTAAACCTTTGTGTCTTATGTGTTTTCAGAAAACAGTTTGAAGCAATTTCCAACTCACTTACAACGGGTGCCCTGCACTATGCTTCACAGTGTGTTCTTTAACACATAAGAAACAAATGTTATGACTCAGTTTTTGAAATAGATCCTTTTCCACTTTGATGCCCAGGTCCAACTGAGGTATAGAAAAGCACACGCTGTACTACCATTATGCAGTCTAAAAGAGAAATGCTACTCTCAAAGATTTCCATGTATTTCAAAGGAAAGCTGGAATGAATCTACAGTGTACTTGTACAAGGAAGGAAGAAGAAAACTGTGTGTTTGAAACATTGGAGATTGGAGCTTTGTTTTACTATGTGAAAGTCACCGTTTGCTCTCTCACCACAGAGGTTCCTCTTCTGCATGCCGCCAAGTGCCACATGAAGGCTACCAGAGAAGATAATCAGAAATACTGAATGCTGTCAGAAAGAAAAATGCTACTTTCCACCTTTTCCACGTACTTCAATGAGAAAAGCTGTAACGATAATGCTATAACGCATAACATTGCACTATGTATACGAGGAAGAGAAACAAAACCGTTTGGACACGACGAAACGTTAAGCAATTTTGGCCTGTGCTATTCACACCTCACTCTGACCTTGAAACAAACTGACAGTGTGTACTATTCGTGAAATGGGTCATATCTTTGTTTCTATTGTTAAAGATAAGAGTTTGAAGCAATTTCAATCTTACTTACTACAAGGGGCAGTGCAGTGACACACTGCTTAAAACACATAAGAAAAAAAAAATGACCCCATTTTACGAACACTACTCTTCTGTCACACTTTGATCCAAGGTCAAATGAGGTAGAAAAGCACACCACTGTGCACTTCCATTATGCTGTCCTAAAAAGAAAAATGCTACTTTCCCTCGTTTCC
>JAJIBD010000567.1:0-35782 GCA_021461705.1 Cryptotis parvus
TCTCTTCTTCCCAATTAGACAAGGACAAAAGACAAGGAACGGGACAAGTGCACCTAAATCACTTCCAGAGCTTCAAGGAGGTCAAAGGGAGCAAGAATTAATTTTGAAGTTGAGAAAGATGTCAAAAAGGAATTTAGGAGAGGGAACAATTCTACGGGAGCTTCGTGCTCAGGTTTATCCCAATAATTCAGGCAGCATAAGGCTTGAAGCCTTCAAAGTTCTGGGGCCGAATAGATTGTCTAGGTACAGGGCATTTGCGCGCATCTTGGCTGACCCAGGTTCGATCCCCAGCATCCCATATGGTCCCCCCTGCAGGGCCAGGAGGAATTCCTGAGCAAAGAGCCAGAAGTAACTTACAGGCTTGCTCCTTTAAAACAAAACAAATTTAAAGTTTTTCCTCCATGAACAACAGTGGCATTCTCCTAATCACTTACCACTATTCTGAGCTCTATGCACCTAAAGATCAAAGGCTCTCTCTTCATAAAATGCAGCTATAGAACTATCCTGAGTGCAGGTTTTGTCCCGCCCAATTTTCTTGTCAGCACTCAAAGATAGTTCATAATTTTAACACAAAAAGGTTACAAATTCATCCCTATTTATTACTGACCCAATCTACGTTTAAGCTCCCCTCTCTCATACCTACTTACTCATAAAATCATAAGTCATGAGTGGGAGAATCCATAGGTTTTTTCCTTCTTAGCTGATTTTACTTAGCAGCTGCTTTGCAGCACTCTTCCTCAAGATTCCCCTTGAAGGTTTTTCCCTGTTCTATCCGTTTGCCTCGATTCTTGGTGTAGGCCATAGGATGTTATTCAAGGGGAAGCTAGGCAGAAGCAGGCAGGAGATGGAGGCATGGCATGAGTCAAGGTGTCAACCAGTAGGACAAATGGAAAGAAGGTTGGAAGAGTCAGAGAAGGCCAAGAAACTGTTTAGAGCACTACCGCTGAGCACCTCCTAGGAGCAACTAGATGCTACTTAAGTCTCTTTTCATTTAGAACAGAATCACTTAGCATTGCCTGCAATTCTAATTGTCACTCACTTACTGCTTTGAGTCTAAATTTTTTGGTTTTCAGGCTTTTTAGATCCAATATAAAAGCTTTCTAGATTTCTAAAAACAGCCTGTTTTTAAAAAATAAATAAATAAAGGACTTCTCTAGTTAGTGTTTCTGCCACAGACTTGAGTACAGAACTCAAGAGGGAGATCAAGGAGAACACAAGGCCTCAGAATCCTGATCGAGTTCTTAATATTCCCTAAATTTAGAATTTAAAAAGTTTTACGGGTTGACCCTTATTGAAAATACTTTTTAAAACAAACTGCTTTTACAGAAGAAACACTATCTACACTTGATGTTCATCACGACACTATTCACACTAATTAGTAAGGAGTCTAGAAACAGCCTAAATGCCCCAGATTGGCTAAAGAAAGAGCTTTGTGTGCGTCTATACAATGAGGATACTATGCAGCTGTTAAGAAGATGTGATCACAAAATTTACATTACAAATAGACGGACATGGAGAGTATCATACTGAGTGAAAGTAGTCAGAAAGTAGTAAAGATAAATACAAAATGAGCTGCATTCATAAATATATATAAATATATATGTAGTGCTCACAATAATAATTATGAAGTATTAGCAGCCGCACCAGAACTAGACAGTGAATATTCCACCGAGGAGTTACATGAATGTCTGAATGTGGGGCAAGCCATGTGTGAGAGAGAGAAGTGATAGAGAGAGAGAGAAATATGATAAATAGTACTTGCTATAGAGGCAGGCTAGCGGAGGGGGAAGGGAACTTGGGGATACAGTTGGAGGAGGAATGGGGGCACTAGTGTGGAGAGCACAGGTGCTGGAAAAAATGTATGGCTCAAAACCAATCAGGGAATATCTTTTTAATTGTATTCTGCATGGTGGGTACAATAAAAAGTATAAATAAATAAAATTAAATTGATTAAAAACAAAAAAATAAAAGCAAGTTTCTAGACTATGCATAGATTATATGAGGCAGGAGTAATAAGTCAGCTTTAAAAGGGAAAATACAAAGAAGGTAATGGTTCATTTTCTAGTAAATGCACTCTAGGTTAAAAAGAGAAGAAAACTGGATGATACAGTATAAATTTCAAATGTTGCTGAATCTAGGTATTTGAAAGCGGTTTAAGGTGGTATGTAAACCAAAAACACAGATTCACTCGATGCTGATTTATACGCATGTATTTAAGGCCACTTCCCATTAGGTTGCTTCCCAGATTATGTATTAGCTGTTTGTTCCTTTGAAACATAGACCAAGTTCAACAAAACAAAATGATTACCTTCTCTACATCACACTAAAATACAATGCAACAAATAACTCAAACTGTATAATCATTGACTTACTTTTTGGGTCTATGTAAAAAATGCTCTCATAGATACATAAAAAATTACGAGTCATAATTTTTATTTAATTTACTGAACTGTGCCTACAGAGAATTAAATATATTTTCAGTTTTCATCTCCATGTCTTTGATGATATTTCCGAATATCTTTGTACAATCACTGTACAACTAAGACATATGATAACATGACCTCCTAATATGAAACACATATGAAAGCTAATTTCATCGCCAAGAAATTTAATGCATGCAAAAAGGTCATCTATTTATTTCAAGTCCAATTTTCCTTTGGCTTTTTAGGTTCACACCCAGCAATGTTCAGTAATATTCTTGATTCTACACTAAGAATTAGTCATGGCAGTACTCAGGAGACCATATTGGATGCCTGAAATCAAACCTGGGTCACCAAGCCTAAAGAAACGCCCTACCTGCTGTCCTATCACTACATACTCTCATTCCTAGATTTTTTGTGTAGAAAGTAATGAAAGTAAGCCAATGTTTGGTGCTGATATCATTAACAACATTTGCAAATGAACTTTAATCTTTGGGGAGACTAGTCATAACTATGAACTGTGGTATACCGTATTCATTTGGTTGGAAACAACCACCCCCAAAGCTCAGATAAGTATCTGAACTTTGTACGAACTATCCAAATCCTTTCATTTATGATTCAAGTCTGAAAATCTCACGAAAACAGATGCTCTCTTAGCCTTCCTCGTCCTGCTTCATTGTGAAATTCTTAATGCAGAAGAAACTTGAATGCGCGATGCCTGGTTTTAGTCCAATTAAAACTGGGGACTGTTTTCCATACAGCTAAAATTACAGTTATCTTCCCTAGTCTCTGTGATGGAGGTTGTAGGAGTTATGACATCTATCCATGTCAAAGTCTTCCTTGTTCACCGAGGTCTTGGTTTCTCTTGTGTTCCCTCTTTGAGTTCCATCTTAAAGTTTCTGCTTTTTTAAAAAAGATTTCTCAAGATCTTACACCACATGATAAAAATACAGTATGTTCTGTGTGACTAAAACTATTATATGTGCCAGATTTATAGTCATAGCCAACCGTAAAGCAAGGCAATGCTTCCATAGAGTGCTCGACTTCTAGTAAGGGTGTGTTGAGAAGCAACAACATTTACAGCCCTAATTGCCCAGCCGAAAAAAAAAGATAAGGATAGAAAAAGTCTTAAATGGGAGACAGGCTATGGAGAGGTTGTCCTGCAAGGGCTCACTGTAGTAGTAGCATTTGAGCAAAGTTCTGAAGAGACGAAATGTTAATAATAGTGGGCTAGTAATAATGTTAGTTAAATGTTAAATGCTCAAGATTAGAGGTGACTTCAAAAATTATTCCACCCGCCCAGCAGAGCCTACAAACTACCGTGTCGTATTTGATATGCCAAAAAACAGCAACAATTATATAGACCTCATTCCCATGACCTAATAGAATGGTTTGAGGGCTCTTTTATGTTCCTGGAGTGAGCAGGCGCCCTTGGGCATGTGACAGGACATATGGGAGATATTACTGGTTTCCGCTCAACCAAATAAATGATAAAAGGATGACAAGTGAGACAAGTGAATAATATTAGTACAAATAGTAATGTTACTAATAACATTAGTATAATGGATCCTGGTTGAGGGGGCAAAGGATCACCCCAAGTGAAGGGGCAGTACTGGAGAGAGCTCAGGAGTCCTGTCTTTGTGTAATCTGTCCATTTCTTCTTGGTACTCATTGCCTAAATCATCAATCCATATTCTTATCCCACCCCAAAGAGAGGAAAACCACTTTTAGTGCCATAGCTCTAAACTTACACTGACTATCTTCATCCAAGTGTCTTATGAGCATTTTTAATCCATCGTCTGCTCTATCTAACTTGTACTTGGTGCTGAAATGCATGTTAGTACTTCTTACGCTTGTGATGGCATTTATCACTCCATGAGCCTAAGTGTACACACCTCAAGAAGTCCTTTCAAGATCTTGCTTCCTTTTTCCATATATAGTTTGCATCTCCTCTGAACATAAATTACCGGATACTGTCTGGACTTGTGTGTCAGAGCTCCATGTTATGGTGGAAAGCTCCACTAGTGCGTTAGCTACCAACTACATATTTTCCTTTAATTTTATCTACATCTACTCTGTAACAGTAAACTCTGTCAGGCTGTCATCAGCGTAAATTAGGAGTCACCCCCAAATGCAGCCCTGCACCTCTGTGCCCACCCTTCCATCTAGGTTCTTCACCTTCAGAATTCACCTGGCTACAACAGGAAAATACCAAGGACAACAGGAGGCAAAAACCTTACAGTTTAGAAATTAAAAACAATTCCATTTGAATTCTAAAATAAAATATTTCTTGAGAAAATCAATACAACACAAAACTACTGCTGCACAAAACAGAAGGAGTCTGACCAGTCTGTGTCCAGGAGAAATACCTTCATTTGTTCTCATCTGCATCTCTTTTTTCAAAATAAATAGATTGGAATAGATTCTAACTTACACTCATACAATTCCTATTTTTAATGAGAGGTCTTCAATGGTTATATTGGTGTCAGGAGAAAAGAAATATTTTTCTGAATGTTTGTACTTAAATACAAACTTAAATAAAATAGAAAAAATCTATTTTATTTTAAATAAAATAGAATCATGATTACCTATATAATAGGTATATTTTACCTATAAAATAGTGCCAAATAAACCAAAATAACCAAGAGCCATGTTAAAATAAAATAAAATCCTAACTAAAGAATAAAATCCTACTATTGGTACCATCCTTATTATCTTAAGATTATTCATCTGATAGAAGTGAAGGTTAGAAAAGGATAGCATTGTTTTGGACTGCAAACAACAAAATGTCCGACAAACAATAGCTAGAACTCATGAAGACATTCCAAATATTCTTAACAGTAAGTTTGAAATGGACAAACCAGAATGCATCAAAACTCAATGTGGTCAAGAAAGGACCTAGGCTGTTTCAACTTATATAGTTGTACCAGTGCACTGATATATCCTGGATATTAACCTTATCAGATGGGTATTGGGTGAATATTCTTTCCGTTCAGTGGACTGTCTTTGTATCTTGGTCACTGTTTTTCGAGGGTGCAGAAGCTCTTTATTTTCATGTAGTCCCATATGATTATCTTCTAGTTGCTTTGTTGATGGTGTTTCACCTTGAAGATATCTTTAGCATCAATGTCATGGAGGGCTTTCCTATATTTTCTTCAATGTACTTTATGGATTCAGGTCTGATACTGAGATCTTTAATCCATTTTGATCTGATTTTGTGCAAGGTGTTAGACACAGGTCATTTTTTTACATGCTAGCTGTCCAGTTTTCCCAGCACTACTTGTTGAAGAGACTTTCCTTACTCCAGTTTGGACTCTTTGCACCTTTATCAAAGATTAATTGATCATGTCTTTGAAGGTGGGTGTCAGGATACTCAACTCTATTCCATATGTCCACATGTCGGTTTTTCCAATACCATGCTGTTTTAAATACTACTGCTTTGTAGTACAGTTTGAGGTTGGGAAAGGTGATGCGTCCCATTTTCTTTTCCCAAAGGATTGCTTTAGCTATCCGTGGGAATTAATATTCCATGCGAATTTCGTAAGTGTTTGGTCCATTTCTTTGAAGGATGTCATGGGAATCCTATAGGGACCATTGAAATCTGTTCAAAGCTCTAGGGAGTATTACCATCTTGACAAGGTTAATTCTCCCCATCCATGAGCAGGGAATGTGTCTACATTTCCTTGTCCTCTTTTATTTCTTGAAGCAGTGTCTTGTAGTTCTCTTTGTATAAGTCCTTTACACTTGAGTTAAGCTGATTCCTAGGCATTTGATTTTCTGTGGCACAATTGTGGAATGGAATCCATTTCTTAATAAACAGCCAACCCTCAAAAAATGGGGAGAAGACCGAACAGAAACTTTGACAATGAAGAAATGGAATGGCCAAAAAACATATGAAGAAATGCTCATCATCACTAATCATCAGAGATGCAAATCAAAACAACAATGAGATATCACCTCACATCACAGAGACTGGCCCATATCAAAAAGGAAAAACAACAAGTGCTTTGGGCGTGGTCCGGGGAAAGAGGACTCTCCTATATTTGGTGGGAATCTAGACTTGTACAACCTTTCTGGAAAACAATATGGACATTCCTCCAAAGACTAGAAGTTGAGGCTCCCTTTTGACCCAGCCATACCACTCCTGGGAATATACCCTGGGAAGCCAAAAACACAGCGGAAACACCATCCCACTTTTATTTTCATAGCAGCACTATTCACAATATCAAGAACCTGGAAACAACCTGATGCCCAAGAACTGATGACTGGATAAAGAAACTGTGGTACATCTCCCCAGTGGAATACTATGCAGCTGTTAGGAAAAATGAAGTTATGAAAATTGCCTATAAATGGATGGACATGGAAAGGATCATGTTGAGTGAAATTAGTCAGAAGGAAAGAGAGAGAGATAGAATGACTGCATTTATTTGCATGACATAAATACATATATACATATTATGATGCAAATCCAATGTCAGGTGAAACATGGACCAAGATGTCTTACCAAAGTGGAAATTACCACAGCGTGTGGGAGTCAGAGGTTAGGTAAGACAGAGAAGCCACCATGTATGAAAAAATGTTGAAAGGGCTAATGCCAACCTAGAACTGAGCATTAAATACAGGCAAAAAATACATGATGGCCTCTAACTTGCGTTGAAACCCACAATAAGTAAAGAGAAAGTAAAAAGAGAAGAGGGAGAGAAAAGAAATAAAGAACCTACCATGGAGGCATACTATGGGAGGGGGAGGGAATGGGGGACATTGGTGGTGGGAAATGGGCACTGGTGAAGGGCAGTGTGTTGGAACACTATGTGACCGAAACCTCCAAACATGAACAACGTTAGTAATTGTATATCTCACAGTGGTATAATAAAATATTAATTAAAAAAGAAAGGACCTAGGATGAAATTTATGTTTTGTGAATGTTGTATTTTATTCCTCATATTTAAATGTGAGCTGCTTCCAAGCCTGTCTTCACATGAATTCAGGCTAGAGAAAGGGTGAAAGAGAAAAGCTATATCAGTCTAATATTGGGAGAGTTATATTGCCTCCAAGTTCCCTTATGTTCTACTGCTCAGACACAGAATCTCTGTAAACCTCCATTGCTCTAAAAGTGGACCAAAGCTGAATTTCCTACAAGAAGATGCAGGGTAAGGTCTTGCCTAATTATATTCAATCCACAATATTTGGGAAGAGCTGGGGACAGGGTGGGGATCATCAAGCCAGATGACAGATGAGTCAAATAATTGCTTCCATTATGACCTAATTTCTGATCATTAACGAAGCAACCTATTCCTTCTGTAGGTGCTTGCATAGGTTATTCCCACTATTAGGAGGCTCCTCCATAGCTTTCTGTGGCTTCTTTTTTGCCATTCAAGGTAGGCTTGCCTTCCAATTGTTCATCTCTCAAAGAGATGCCCTCCAAGTGCTCTGTCTAAAACTGTGGTCCAAACCTGTAGTTGATTCTCTGTTCTGCTACAATATTAATCTGTCAGTACTTAAAATGAGAAGGTGGTCATATGAGTGTGCAGAAAGCTGACGAAGATGGAAAAAAAGAAAAAAAATTATACTTTCGATGAAAGAATATTGTTACTGTTCTTTTTAATTAAATATTATGTGGCTCAGTCCATTAGTTACACCACCCCCCATCCTTACCATTATCAATTTCTCTCCCCAAACAGAACATTCTAAAGGAGATGGATTGACGGTTTAGAGACAGACTGATGCAGTGATGCTTTGTGCTTGCTGAGCCACTGCTAGGTAGTCATTGTTATAAGTGGGTAGCTGGATTCTGGCACTATATAGTAAAACTGTGATTCTTGACTTTTCAGCCTCTGAAGCCTAAATGTTTGGCACAAATACGGGAAATCTGGCATTTTCAATACTCATATGTCTAAAGCTGGAGAGCTGGAAAATTCTAGGCGTCCCAAATTGGTGTCCACTTTGGAATATTTGGCCCAGCAAAAATGTATATTCTCATGCTGCAGGAAGTTGGTTTGCAAAATGAGGCTGAATCAGGGCCAAGAAAGCAAGCGCCCTTTGCCGGAGTGCAGATGAAATATGAGAGTTTGCTGCACAAAGTTTCTCTTTAAAAGTTGTTTGCAGCTGCCATGACACATCTTTAAAGTTGTAATATGTAGAGCTGTTATTTGGGGAGTCCAACGAAGGGAAACAAATCTCAATTGTTTACATTTAAACTTGATGTACTGAGATGAGGGCTAACTGTAAACATTATAGACTGAACAGCATGATACATGCGAAACACAGTATAGACTTTAAGAGACTAGAGCAAAGGCCATATTTTGTTTTCATAGAAGAGCTGTATTCATCATCATCCTATTTAATAATTTTTTTAGATTATTCAAAGGAAAATGTATTACTTTAGAAAACGTTTAATATGTTGATGGAAATCCATACCTTTGAAAAAGAAAGCTTTATTATTAAAGATAATAGTGCCTTAATTATATTTTGCGCCCTTTTAGGGTGCAATAATTATAGAATCTCATTATGTGAAATTTACTGGAAGAGAAAAAAAAGTTAAGTGTTTGACTTATAAAGAAACATGTGTTTCAAGACTGAATCACTACATTATATTAAAATTTTGCAAGCAGAAAACAGTATATGTAGTAATAAAAGAGGTAGGGAAGAAGAGAACAATAAGAAGACAGAAGACAAAAAAAGACATTTTTAATATTTTAGGATACTCAAGAATTACTGTGAATGCGTCAATATGAAATTCCCAATGTTGAATTTTTTATTCCTCCCTCAGTGACAACAGTAGCAATTTAAGGTGAAAAGCATAGAAGTACATAAGAAAACGGTTTCTTTTAGGTAAGGAAATATTTGCTTTTGAGTTTCTATTCATTGCCACCCACACTCATTTGTAGCACTGAGAGCTAGTGATAGAAACACATTCATGTTCTTCATTATTTTCCTCTCCACTTCCATCCACACTAATCTATTGAATGATTTGTTATTGTTTTTATGAGATGTTGTGAAGAAACACAAGCTTAGTGAGAATAATGCCACTGACCCAAGCCCTCTAGCACTGGGTATTCCGATTCCTATTAATTCTCAAATGTAAAATAAGTAAAACACTTAGCTCTGGGATCAGGCTTTTTGGTTTAAAAGATCCGACTTTCTTAGAAAGTCAAAATCAGATTTTCTAGGATCAAAATGTTTCACTAAGTCATTTACCATGTCTTTGCCACAGTTTCTCTATCTGTATAAGAGAAGAAATAGTGGTAAGTCAGCCCCATGGGCAGTAGATAAGAATAAATAGGGATAATGTGCACATGCTATGTAGAATGACATCTGGAATGCAGTATGCTCTTAGCAAAGGCATTGCTAATATTATGATTAATGCTATATACCTGGTTGATGTACACTGTCCTACTAAAGCCAGTATGTGATTAAGGCAGAGAAATTCAATCCTTACTGTACAGTTCAGATAATAAAGTAAAGATGATTCCAACATTTGTCAGCCTCTCTCATATTTAGTTGATGATTTGGCTAATCAATGGGGAAAGTGATGATGCTCCAAATCTCCTCATCTCAGTGACAAAAGCCTTGGAGGAGCGGTACACATGAAGGCAGAAGTTGGTATATAAAGAATGGCAATCCTCACCAGATCAAACTTTTCATGATTGATAAGTCAATCTTTTGTGTGAAGAACAAAGAATTAGTAGTTTACTAGAACATGGAACAGCAGAATCCTCAATGCTAACATGATGAAAATAGCAGAGCGCTCCTTAGTAGAGAAGTTGAAATAACAGTAAACTAAATATTGCTTCAAGTCCACATTAAAGATCTACTATCAAAGATCATTTAGCATCTCTGCTTTTTTGTTCATCCTGGACAGTAACACAGTAACTAGTTCTGAACCATAGTATATACAGATGTATATATATGTATATATATATATATATATACATATATATACACACACACATACATTAGTAGGTAATGTGCTTTTTCCCTCTATATATAGTAACAGACATGGGGCAGAGCTGCTACTGGCTCTCACTATGCCCAGCTGCCTCATGAGGCGCCGGGAGGGATGGCGGGTTCTAGCCCTGGCCCCACCACCCCAGCAGAGCCTCACAACAAGCCAGACGCCCCCCACTCCATGAGGACCTCCATTTTCCACATCTGGACTTCCCCCTGCGTCAGAATTCCACCCAGCAGACCAGCCTATCACATTCTGGCTCCGCGTGGCTGCAAGCGGCCGTGCGGCTCATCAATAAATGCTGGATTTTGAGATAACTATAAGAGTATGCTACCTGCACGGCAGAGGCTGGCAAGCTACCCGTGTCGTATTTGGTATGCCAGATACCAGTAACAATTATATACCTCATTCCCATGACCTGATGGAATGGTTTTGAGGCTCTTTATGTTCCTGGAGCAAGCAGGTGCCCTTGGGCTCTATTTGCATGAGACAGGTCATATGGAGATGTTACTGGTGCCCGCTCGAGCAAATTGATGATGAATGGGAAGACAGTGAAACAGTGATATAGTAACTAGTAATGAACCATTGTTTATATATGTATATATGTGTGTATATATACATATACATACACATATACATATGCATATACATACACATATACATATACATATACATATATACATTAGTAGATAATGTGCTTACATGTTTTCTTTATAAATATGTATATATACTATGTATATATATTGGTTAGATTAGATAACATATATATTAGTAGGCAATGTGCTTTCTTTATATACACACACTACGTATATGTAATGGTTATATAGATTAGATAACATAGATAAGATATAGATATATAAATATAGCTGCCCTGACATTCTTAAAGAAATGTAAACAGACTATTGAATGTCCTCCCTATGACACCTTTGGTGGAGGCTGCAGCACCCAAAGCAGCTGTGTGAGACACAGTGCAGCAGGAGATGACAATACTCTGAGGGGGACCCTCACTTTTTGTCTCGGACCCTCTTTTCCCTTCACGATGTCTTCTTCATCTGTATCAGCCTTTGCCCCCAATTTAAAACCACTAGGCAGGTCCCATTCCATGATTTTATACATATTGTAAATTGCTGCTGGATTTATGTTTCATGAAGAGATGGATGATAAATGTGAACTTCTCTTGAAAGGTTCTCTAAGGATATCTTGTTCTATAGAGTTCTAAGATTAAATACAAATGAAAAAATCAGGAGGACCAAATTCCTCCCTCATCTGCACCAAATGACTGAGCAGAGATTTTAAAACAAAACAACCTGGGTAAAAAGGAAGATGAGAAGTCAAGAGTGAAAGCTCTATTAATGACTTGCGAGTTGATTTGTATGCCGGGAGGTTTCTAAGGGCAGACATTGATAGATCAGAGATTTGCCTTAGGGATTATGATGGTCCTACAATGCAAAGGGCAGGAATTCTTTTCAGGGAAAAAATATGAGAAATTATCCAGAAAATATCATTAAATAAGGTATTTTTAGTGTGAAAACATATTTCTCAAAAAAAATGTTGCTACAAACCAGGACTATTTTGTGACATTTCATTAAAAGTTTAAAGGTCCATCTTTATAAAGTTAGTATTATTTTATAATAAAACACACACAGCTGAGAGCCTTGACTTCTTGACATTTTAGTGAAAAGACTAAGTCACTGACATCGTTATTTAGGTAAACTTATGGATTGAATAAACAGAAATACAAAGAATAAAATAAACAATTCCTCTCTGTTATCCTCAAGTGTTCATGCTGCATGGCACAGAAGGAAAATATATCACTAAACTATTTTTACAACTCTTTTTGACCTCAATAGAAACAATAATTGTTTTTAAAAAATGCATGAAAGAACTCTTGTTTGTTAGTTGGTTGATTAGTTGATTTGAGTGTTGAATTTACTTTGGTGAACTACCACTGAAAAATATATTAGCAAAATTAAGTAGAAGAATTGAGTAATTGTTCAGATATTTTTTCTTTATATCAACTGTTTTTAAAAAAAATTTTTTTAAATAATTCAGCCTAAAACACTTAAAAAATAAGTTTGGCAAGTGAATTGTGACTCTAAATTCAGTTGTTATACCTGGGCAGGAAATATCTACCAAAATACTAAGAATAAAGAGATTTTTGTTGCTCTGTTATAAATTATCTCATTTTTCCTTCTGTCATAGCTTCTTTTTTATTTTACTTTTGAGGATACAAGTTTCAAGAATTACTGTTCTTTGGAAATTTTCAGTCCTTGAAACTTTCTCATGTGGTATATACTTCTCTAAACTCTTTTTTAGAAATTTCTTGTTCTTGGTAATCCTAGGAACAGTATAGCAAAAATGAACATCCTTTGCAATGTTAGTAACCCATCTAACATTCAATGCAACTTTATATGTAACTCGAAAGTGGAGAAAACGATCCTGACACTTGTTTGGTCTTGACTACAGTTAATTTTGCATCTCAAATGAACTAGGCCATGGACTGGAGCCATATTAGATCAAACATTACTCTGTGTTATAGTAAAGGGATCTTTGGATGAGATTTACACTAACCTAGTATACAGTGTATAAAGCAGATTCCTCTCCATAAAGTAGGTGGGTCTCATCCAACTCATTGAAGTCATGAACTGAACAAAAATAAAGGAAGAATTCTACAGCCCTGTGTCCCCTGGTGGGGGTACAGCCTTCCTGGCTTACATATTTTGAACTTTCCAACCTCCACATCTGTGTGAGTCAATTCCTTATAATACTCATAAACACACACACACACACACACACACACACACACACGTGCCCCAGTGCTTCTGTTTCTCTGAGGAACCTAACATAAGAACTCAGTACAGCAGTATCGACCTACAGAAAGGTCATCCTAATTTGTCCCTTGAGGGAAATACGTCATAAGGACAATTCAGGTCAGTATGATTCATACCCAAAAGCCTCCCTAAGGCGTAATTATATTTTTATAAGAAAAGTCAGACTGTCTAACCAAACCACCTATGATTTAAGAAAAACAATGGACCAGGGTCTTTTCATAAAGTGCCCTAAACTAGAATTTTTTCCATGGAGGGGATTTTCTTGTATTGCTTCTACACCAACCACTAAGAAAAAATATAGGGGAAAGTTATTTCCTTTATATCTGATCAACCGACAAAGTCCAAAAATCCTAAAGTATCAGACTAACTGCTTAGGACTTCTGAAAACAAGGCCCATCTCTAGTCACATGATAACTGATTCCTATCCTACACACCTGAGGATGTGGGAATTGGGATTATAAAAAGAAATTAAATGTTCATAGCCACAGCACAAATCATTTCTTCTTTCATCAACCCTTTTAATTAATAAAGCAACAAAGGAGATAGGGATCCTAGTCAGAAAGCTAGGCTCTGTTGCATGGAGTTGAAGGAACCATGTATCTTAAGTAAGGTATTTTAAGTAAAAATACTTCAACAAAACCATGGACAGGGTTTTTTGTTTTTGTTTTCTTTTTTTTTCCTTTGGTTCAAAGCACCAACCCAGAGGATATTCCTAGTACAGGATGTAAACAAAATAAAAATATTTGGGAATGAACAGGGTTTCTAAATATGCCAGACATGGAAGAAAAATCCTGGGGATGTGCATTTTCATTCAGCAGATGTTCATCCGACAGGCTCAGTCACATGCTACATTGAACACGAAAGCACATGGGATGGGATGGACAGAATTTATGCTGTTTCCAGGATAACAGATGGCATTCTAATCTTCCTTTCTTACCAACTAATTCAGCAGTCACCAGTACTTCACTTAAAACTTTAAAAATATACAACTAATCAAATAAGGACGCTAGAGTGATGAACATTTTAAATGTATTCCCTTTTACATATATTTTGCTTTTTGAAAAAATAGAACAAAAAAGAAAGACTTGGAAAGAACCATAAATTGAAAAAGAAGGGAAAAGGAGGGAGGAAAATAAGGTGAAGAAGATATACAAGACTATCCAGACCACCTCATTCTTCCAGTTAAAATTTCCCAGTTCAGAATTATCTATTTTAACAAAGTAGGCTAAAAGTCATTGGTGAGAATGGTAACTCCGATTCACTAAAAAAAAAAAAAATTTACCTAAGAAATTGTCTCTCTGTTGCTGAGAGAGGGGAGGGAGGGAGAGAGAGAGAGAGAGAGAGAGAGAGAGAGAGAGAGAGAGAGAGAGAGAGAGCGCCTGTGTACATGTGTGCATGTATGCATGAGCATGTGTGTCGGGGTGCTCCGCGGGGTCCCCCGACAGTGCCGGGAAGCAAGTTCCCTTCTACCTCCGGGCCGGCGAGGAATGGATGAAAACTCAGGAATCCGATGCAGTTTTAAAAGGCTTTACTTATCACAGGTTCAGGCATACAAATCAGCAAAAGGAAAAGCCCGGTGCTTAGGATTCCAGGCTAGAACCCCAGCCACGTGTAGGCCAAGATGGCGACCACCACGTGTAAAGGCTTTTAAAGGGAGAAGAAGACTTCCAAGGGTGAGCGCTCACAGCTAGCAAGAGCCCACAAAGAAGCTCGCGTGAGTGAAAACCGGCTAGTTTATACCCCTGCAGCTCAGACCTTCCTCCCACTGTTATGGAAAGCAGGGAGGGTCAAATGCCCTTAGGTAATCCCTCCCTGCACCTCACCTAGGCCCTTTAGTATGCTAATGTTTTGAGCCAAGATCTGCCTGGGAATGCCTTTGTAGTGTAGAGAAGGGGGTTTCTGAGATGGCATGTCTCTGTACCAAAGACCAACACCAATGCCAGTTAAATATTTCTCCAAGCCTTCACAAGTCTCCTCTACTTCATTGTAGTTTTATATTTTAGTTGCCTTTGAGTATATCAGGGAGCCATGCTTGTTTGCTTGGAAGCAAACAGCATTTCTCTCTGGTCTAATTACTTAGGTGTCCTACATGGCCAGGCTAATATGCTGGTAAGATCTAGCTAGTCCCACGATGATTGTGGTAGCATGGGAGAATATTTATATCAGCTAGTACAGAATACATGGTCGGATAAACTGCCATATCAGACTACCCCCCTTATCTACGAAGTGATTTGCAGGAGGCAATCCAGAGCAGATGCAGCGGCCTTTAGGAGTCCTGCAACACATGTGCATGTATTAATTTTTTTATTTGCAAGTGTTAAGATTTAACTTGGCCTAGAGACAGCTAAGTAAACATTAAATACAGGGAAATAATAAAATTCAAATTGCTTTGTAATTTAAAGCTTTATCCTAAACTGTTCCATCAAAGAAAAGTAAAAACACAATTAGAAATATTTAGAAAATAACAATAACAAAATGAAAATTATAAAAACCAAAGTTTTACTAAAATTAAAACTAATATCCTAAAATGATTATTTCCCAGCAAGAAAATAAGTGTAAATTAATGATTTAAACAGAGACTAAAAAATGCATTATGAGTCCATGCAATGGGCCATTACAAAGTTGTTCATGATTGGGTTTCAGTCATAATGTATTCCAGCACCCATCCCTATACCAGTGCACAAGAGACACTAATTTTTGGACACACCTAGTGGTGCTTAGCACTTACTCTTTGTTCTGTGCTCAGGGTCACTCCTGTAGAAACACAGAGGCCCATATGCTGTTCAGGGATCACTCCTGTAGAAACAGAGAGGCCTACATGCTGTGGTGGAGCTAGAGACTGGGTTTACCACCTACAAAGCAAGGACCTCTATACCTATACTACCTCTCCAGGTGCCTAGAAACTACAAATAAGAAAACTAAAAAGAAATATATAATTTAGTGCTTTAAGATAAAGAAAAAGAGAGGTAAAGAGCAGGAAATATAAATAAACAATAAAATACTTGACTTGAATGTGTGAGGACCTGGTTTCAATCTCTAGAAACACGTCATATACATACAACTACTAGAATGAAAACTTAACCACAGACACAATTTAACCAATACCAGAAGAGTAAAGATTATCAGTGCTGACAAAGTAAGACACCCAGTAAAAAGTCAATTTTTAAAAAATCAAAGTCAAAACTAAATAAACTAGAAGAAAAGACAATACATCGGACAAAATACTAGGACAACTGAAATATATTCTACAAATTAATCTGAGAAATACAAGCTAATTGGAATAAAATTAAAGAACACTAACAAGCCCATGGAAAAATATCTGAATTTAGTACTTAAAGAAGCACATATTAAAATAATTTTACCCTATAAATGTGCATGTAAAATAAACAGTATTGATGAAAGGACGAGTTTTTACAATTCTTTCGTGGGTAATTAGGCAGGAGTTATTAACTTTTTTAAAGTTATTTTTATTAAATCACTGTGAATTACAGTTACAAATTTACTCATGAATGAGTTTCAGGCACACACTATTCCAACACAAATCTCTTCACTGGTTTTCACTTCCCTCTGCCTTCACCAGTTTCCCTCCTATCTCCCAGCACACCTTTGGGCAGGCTCCATTTTCTTTTTGTTTTTCCTCTCTATTTGCTCCTTTCAAGCACTGTGGATGATCCCTTGCTAGTGATACAGTATCATGCATGTTCCTTTATCATGCATGTTTCCTTTCTTTCAGCACCCAGTTCTGATCCAAAGTGACCAGGCCCTGTGACATCATCTGAGTGGTCCCTTCTCTAACAAATTCCACCTCTCCCCTGACACCATCAACCCATACCAGGTCATCTAAGTGTCTCCTAGTAAGGACCAATTCTCCTGCTCATCATCTATTGCCTTCAGGCATCCGTTATTCCCTACTACGTTTCTTTATATTCCAAATGGGAGTTATTAACTTACCATGCCACATACATGTAACAACTTTGATTTCTAAAGGATCTGTCCTAGATAAAATTCCATGCAAGCTCACAAGTACATGTATGATGATGTTTGTCGACATACTGTGATTGATATAATCACTTGCCACTTGTCACTTGTCTTCCCGTAGTTCAACGATTTGCTCAAGCAGGAACCAGTAATGTCTCCATTCGTTGGCAATGAGGTCCACTATTGTTAGTTTCTGGCATATCAAATACACCATGGGTAGCTTGCCAGGCTCTGTTGTGGCTCTGGGTTCATCCAATGAGACCCAGTCTTTTTCTATGTCAGACAATCTACTGTCATAAAATACTATCAGAGGATAATATGATAGAATACAGTGATTAAAAACCAGGGAAAATAATAGGGCAGTCTTTAGCTATCTGTGGGAGTTTATTATTCTGTACAAATTTCAGGAGTGTTTAGTCAATTTTCTTGCCTAAGAAAAACACAACTGGATAAAGAAACTGTGGTACATCTACATAATGGAATACTGTTAGGAAATGCAGCTGTTAAGAAAAAGGTTACGAATTCGCCTATAATTGGATGAACATGGAGATGATTATGCTGAGTGAAATTAGCCAGAGGGAAAAGGACAGATATAGAATGTTAGAATGTCTGCATTTATTTGAGGCATATAAAAAATTATGGGCCTCGGTTCCATGACCCGAAGAATGGTTTGGGGCTCTTCCTGTCCTGGAGCAAGCAGATGCACTTGGGTTACACTTGCTTGTGACAGGACTTATGGAGATGTTACTGGTGCCCACTGAGCAAACTAATGAACAATGGGAAGACAGTGATATAAAAAAATAGTATGATACCAAAGAGAAATCGAAAGAACTATGCTTGGAATAATATCAAGCCTCACTCAAGTGAGAGAAGGAATCCAGAGTTCCGATCTCCGTCAACAATTGAGAGTCAGGGACGCTGTCTCGTTTGCTAAGATGTTGAAAATCAGCTGGGCTGGACATGTAATGAGATTTGGAGATGATCGCTGAACTAGAGCCATTACTGACTGGATCCCATGGGATGTCAAAAGATCACGTGGCCGCCCACCTACAAGATGGTCAGACTTCTTCGTCAAGACCCTGAATGAATGGTTTGAGGTTCTTCATATTCCTGGAGCAAGCAGATGCCATTGGGCTACACTGGCACGTGATAGGGTCAAATGGAAACGTTACTGGTACCCGCTCAAGCAAATTGACGAATAACGAGATGTCAAGTGATCATGTGATGATACCAATATACAAAGACAGACAAATCATGGATCAGGAGGTCTTGTCAGCGGGTGGAATCTACTGTAAGTGTGTGGAAGTCAGAGATTAGGTAAGACAAAGAAGGAACAGTGTACTGATAATTGTTGGACATGAATATCAGCCTAGAACCTAGCATTGAATATAGGCAAAGGGATATACATGATAACCTCTAAATGTATGTATTGCAAGCCACAATGTGTAAGAGAAGGAAGAGAGAGAGACAGAGAGAAAGAGAGAGATAAAGAGAGAGAGTGAGAGAAAAGGCTAAGTGGGGAAGGGAGGAGACTCAAGGGGCATTGGTGAAGGGAAATGGACAATGGTGGAAGGATGGGTGCTGGAACATTGACTGAAACCCAAACATAAACATCTTTGTAATTGTATGTCTCACAGTGGTATAAAATTTTTTTTAAAGAATAGGGCAGTCAGATAATGGGACTTGTATATTATCAAAAATAGTACATTTTTAAATGGGGTAGTCATGGAATATTCTGAAAATAGTAATCTAATTTTAAAACAATAACTTCAAAATACATAAGCGTGCATACATAAAAGGGGGAAATGCCTAAAATAATATTTTCCAAATGTTAGCAAAGTTATTCCAGAAGGTGACAATGCAAGATTCTTAAATTCTATATTTCTTACATTTCTGATAATTAAATATTAATACCTTTTTTAAAATAACTAAGAAAAAGGTTGAGTAACATGAATACTAAATTTTACTGATTATTTTATGTATAAAATATGACTAGTCACTCTAATTAATTTGAACATTTGCCATCAAATGAATATACTTGATTTATATTGATATACACCTGGTGTATAACAATACAAATGACTGTGAAGAGATAATCTAGATAGTGTGGCTGAAGGGAAGCTGCTACTTGGGAAAATAGATGGTCACTACCCTTCAAGAAACCATGGACTGGTTCTTACTTAGTACACTAGAAAGACCAATAAATAAACTATCCATTGGATTTAAATTATACTTTTAAACTAGTATAGCAAACAGGCCATATTTACAATAAGAAACAGTGCAGAGCTATGATTAGAGTTTAATTATAAAACACACTTATCAGAATAGGCTAGTTTCCTAATCCATTCTCCATTCCTTTCCTATAAATGAATTTAAAGGTTTCCTGGGGCAGAAATACTCCTTTCCTGAGCTACCATTTTGCCACCTCCTTCACAGCTCAAAGAAACCAATGAGATATAAGTAGAAATCAATGAGTACCATCCTGGGAAATGCTTATAAAGGAACCTTAGAGAAGGGCTTCAGGAGGTGAATAGTTGACCTCTACCTCTTTTTATGCACCAGGGTCTTGAAGATCAAATCCCAGTAACTGCATGATTAGATGAAGTAATAATGAAGAACATGAGATTAGGGGTGGTGGGTGTGCTCAGAGCCTACTTTGGGCTCTGTTCTAAGGGATCATCACAGAGTGCTAAGGGGAACCATAGATAGTGTTGTGGGTTCAACCAGGGTCAGCTGTATGCAACACAGTAACTTAATCCTGTGCTAACTCTCTGACCATAAATCATTCCTTTATGTAATTTACTGCAACTAGCAGACAAGTGTCTCAAAGTATCAATTTCCTTATTTGCTGAGCCAAAAATACCTTTTAAACATTTAATAAACAACTTCCAGGAAATAAAAAGGATGAATAAAAATAAAGCATGAACAATCTCAAATTGTCAGCAGGTTTGATCCTCAGTACCCTGTGAACTGCTGAGAGTTACCCTAAAACACAGAGCCAACAACACATAGTATGTGAGATCCACCAGGTAAGGACTTGCTTTCCCTTCAAAAAAAAAAAAGAGAGAGAAAAGTGTTACAGTACACTGCTGCCCAGAGTCTCTGAATCTCGCCTAAAGTTACCTCCTGCATGTCACTTTGTATATAGGGGCAGGAAGACAGTTTGGATCTGTGACTCTATGTGGCAGAATATCTTACCATACATTCTATGTTAGCTGGTATAAATATTTTCTCTCATGCTACCACAATCATCGGGAGGAAAAATCTTACCAGTGTTTTTAACTGGCTAAATTGGATCTCTAAGTATAATATAGTTATAATTAGATCAGAGAGAAATGTTGTTTACCTCCTAGCAAGCAAGCAAATGTGGCTCTCTATTTAGTCTAAAGGTTAATATCCAAATCAACTGCAAAGTAAAGACAAGAATCTTGTGAGACTTGGAGAAACATATATCTATCTGTAGAATATCTATGGTACAGATACATTCCTTTTGTATTAATTATGAGATACAGCTCATCTCAGATGCCCCTTCCTCACTCTGCATAGGGCTGCAGGGAAACTTCAAGGGCAGACCTTACCTTGGCTGGGGGAAATATTAATATTTCAGTGGGACCCGGTAAGGTCCTTGGAGAAGCAAACCTGATGTGGGCCAGGTCAGGGCTGGAAAGATATATAAAAAAGCTCCGCTCTCTCTCCCTCTGCCCTCTCTCTTTGCTTCCTGTCTACTCCTTCTCTATCACTGCTTTCCTCTCTGTTCTTTGCCGTGTTGGGCCTAAAGCACGTGGTAACAGCCATCTTGACCTAGGATTCTAAACCTACACGTGGCCAGGGTCCAGTCAGGAACCTAAAGTCTGGGGATTTCCTGTAATTGGATTGTATACCAGAACCTGTGAGAATAAAAGCTTTTTGCAGGTTTGCTGGATTCTTGAGTCTTTTTCTGTTCACTGGCTGCCGATCACCGGGGAAAAAAGAGGATCCCTGTTCTGCTCCCCAATTTTGTTGGGGAACCCAGTGTTCTCTAACACAAGGAAAGTATATCATTATAAAAAAATTAAACATGCACAAAAAAAGATATAACAAAGGCCCCAAAAATGCTAAAGAAGGCAATGAATTAAATGACAATAGTAAATCCTTACCAATAGTATCCTTTACCAATAGTAAATCTTTACCAATCCTTTGTAATTGTATATCTCATGTTGGTATAATTAGTTCACTACATATCCCGTTGTTCATCGATTTCCTCGAGAGGGCACCAGTAACATTTCCATTTGACCAAATCACGTGCCAGTGTAGCCCAATGGCATCTGGTTGTTTGAGGAAAATGAAGAGCCTAAAACCATTCGCTCATGGTCTTGACGAAGAAGTCTGACCATCTTGTAGGTGGGCAGCCATATGATATTTTGACATCCCGTGGGATCTAGTCGGTAACGGCTCTAGTCCAGCGGTCTCTCCAAATTGCATTACATGTCCAGCCCATCTGATTTTCGATGCCTTGGCAAATGAGACAGCATCCCTGACTCTGGAACAGCGATGGAGGTTGGAACTCCGGACTCCTTCTCTCACTTGAGGAGGCGTAATATTCCAAGCATAGCTCTTTCAATTCCTCTTTGGGAGACCCGAATAGCATTTCTCATCCTGCTATCTCAGGGCCCAGGTCTCTGAGGCATATGTTAATGCAAGGAGAACAGTGAAGTCGAAGAGTTGTGCCCAGAGCCAGGGGTTCTTTGTCTTTTTTGCTATTTCTTCAATGCTTTTTTAAGGCAATCCATGCCACTCTCTCTTCCTCCTGCGCAGCTCAGGTTTTAGATCATTCATCATGTTGACTTCTTGATCTACGTACACATAACTGCTGCATTCAGAGATGTTTGTTCCATTGAGAGTGAATGGGAGCCTCTGGAACTAGTTCATTTTTCATGAATATAGTTTTGTTGAGATTCAGCTGTAGACCTATCTTTCCACATTCTCAGTCAAAGTCAGCCAGCATTTGTGCCACTTGACTAATGTTTGGTGTGATTAGAACGATGTCATCAGCGAAGTGAAGGTGGTGTAGTTGCTGACCATCTATCTTCACTCCCATACCTTCCCATTCTAATTGTCACATGATGTTCTCAAGGGTGGCGCAAAGATTTTGGGTGAAATGGTATCACCCCTGCCGAACCCCTCTTTTGACATCAATGATCACTTCCCTGTAGAATGGTGAGGTCCTGGTGGTGAATCTGTAATAGAGCGCACAAAGGATCTTGATGTATTGGGTTTTAACACCCTGTTTGGCTAGGGCTTCGATAACTACTTCAGTCTCAACAGAATCAAAGGCTTTCTTTTAAATCAATGAACGTGAGACAGAGCGGCATCTTGAACTCCCTACAAACCTCAATGAGCTTGGTTACTGTGTGGATATGGTCGATTGTGCTGAATCCTTTTCGGAAGCCAGCTTGCTCGCATGGTTGTCCTTCATCTAATGTTATGCCAATCCTGTTCAGGATGACTCAAGTGAATAGCTTGTAGATGACGGACAACAGGCAGATGGGGCGATAGTTGCCAATGTCGTGAATGTCTCCCCTTCTTGAACAGTAGAACTGCCCTGCTGGTTTTCCATTGGGAGGGAAACTTGCATTCAGACAGGTAGCGTGTGAAGAGCTGAGCCAGTGTATTGTTGAGTACTGATGGCAGATTCTTCAAGTGTTCAGGGTCTGACTTTGTATGGACCTGGTGCTGTTCCTTTCTTTTACCAATGAAATGGAATGTCAGATTTCAGAAGAGAGAATGTTGGGAACAACATATCCATCCTGCGGAATTTGGTATGTGGGCAGGTGGACGTGGCTATCCAAGAGATCTGAGTAGAAGTCATGGATAATCTTCTCCATTGCCTTTCTGGAAGATGTGATAGACCCATTAGGGCGTTGGAGGGCAGTCATCTTGGTCTTATAGTTGGTGAAGACAGGCGGGCATTGCGAATGCTTTTCCCGGCTTCTGCTGCATCTTCCAGTATTTCTGCTCTTCTCTCCTTGACGTCTTCCTATTATCGCTTCTCTGCACTGCTTTGCAATCCTGGACATTAGCATTTGGTCGCCTGAGGCTCGCGCTTTGCCACGTTGGCAAATGAGCTTGAGAGTTTTTGAAGACAAGCGTCCTTTTTGTTTCTTTCTCTCTCTCAGCATTCTTCGCACTATCATGGAGGTGCTGAACCAGTCGGTTGTATTCTTCATCGATGTCGCCAATGATGGTATCTTCCCATGTTGCTGCAATGGTGCCAAAGAGTTCCCAATTGTTGGTCGTTCTGGGAGGTCTCTTCTTAAACTTTGCAGCCTTTTCTCCCCCATTGCGTGAAGTAGAATTTTTGCATGAAGGAGACGGTGGTCTGATTTTGTTTTGGAATTTTGGGACGACAGAGGCATGGGTCAGGCAATACCTTTGATAGAAGATGATGTGGTCAATTTCATTGTGGAGCTGTCCGCCAGGAGATTCCCATGTCCAACGTTGAGTTCCCATGAATGGTCTTGGTGGACATGATGAACTCATATAGTCTCTCACCCTGTTCGCTCCATTCTAGGCCATGGGTCCCAATGTGGAGTTCTTCAGTTGATCTTCTTGGTCCTATCTTGGCATTAAAATTGCCAACTATGATCTTATAGAAGGTATGATCATTTTTATAGAACTCCTCCAGTTCCATGTAAAATTTCTCAATTTCATCTTCCTTGTGTGTGGATGTTGGTGCGTAGACAACAAAGATAGAAATTGCTGGCAGTAGGCCACATCTCTTCAAGTGTAATCATCTGATATGGTTTGTTAGGCATTCAAATGAATCAATGTTCATGGCCACGTTCATGTTGACAAGGACACTGATGCCACCAATGCCTCTTTCATTGCATGTTCCTAGGAAGAGTTCTTCTCCGGTGTCAAAAATGGCATGATGCGATTGAGACACCTCCTGAGTCTCAGTCAAACCAATGATGTTATACTTGATCTTTTGCACTTACACCATCAGGTCCTCAATATATGCATCCAATGCCAGCGCACTTGCATTGAAAGTACAGACAGTCATTTTAGTCCTTCTTCATTTTGGCAGCCTAGTTCACCCCTGAAATTTTATCAGGTAGTCCTTGTTCATCCTTCTTAGTGCTGCTGCATTAAGGGCTCTTTCAGGGTCTGGAAGATACACATTTTTATTACTGATTTTGGCATATTGAATATACATCGGACAGCTTGCCAGGCTCTGCCCTGTGCATGGTATATTCTTGATAGCTTGCAGGGTTCTCTGAGAAAGGTGTGGAAGTATATCGTGTGGCCACCCTGCAGCCGCACACAATGGGGGAAAGCTGGTATCTGCTCTGCCTGTGGTATCTGTGTCTGTGGCTCAAGCATTCCTGGGCTTGAAATACTCTCCTCTGAAGGGTGGGTCTCTGAAGGGCTGGACCTTTGTAGGCTGGAGATTGGATTAATCTCTTGGGTGGAGATCTGAAGAGCTGTGGATTAAGAAGATTGCTGCCAGTATGGTGTGGGGGTTCCTCTGGGTTCATCGGGATGGTTGACTTGGGCCAGAAGTCACTCTTGTGGTCAGTGGAGTGCAGGTGGTTCAATGGGGAGATCTGGTATCTGTTCTGCCTGGGGTATCTGACCTGTCTTCGCTCTCCTAGACTCCCAACTACAGTCAGAGTGATGAGCCAGACTCTGAACAGCCCTGAGTAACACAGACAAAGCATCAACTCTCCCCCCCATAGCTGAGTTCTCACCTTGCATGATGCCGACCCAAGTTTGATCCCTAGTCCCTTATGATCCCCTGAGCACCATCAAGAGTAATTGCTGAGTGCAGGACCAGGAGTAAACCCTGAGTATAGCCAAATATGACCACAATCTGAACCGTACCTAGGTGCCTCAACTACTTTTACTCTGTCTCTGGGAATAAAATTTAAAAAAATTTAAACCATATACATGTATAAGCAACTTTAGATGACAGGAGAAGTAGAGGCTGAAAGCAAAGGGACTGATAATACTACACACAAAGGGTAACAAAGGGTACACCACACAAATGGTAACAAAGAGTATACCACAAAAAAGGCAACAAAGTGTACACCATGAAAAGGATAACAAAAAAGTAGCGACATTTATATCAGACAAAAGACAAGGAAGGGCAGTGTACAGTTTTTTAAAGGCCCAACTTACTAGGAGAATAAAACCATTGTAAACATGTGTGTCCAATAATAAGGTAAGCATATGTATAGAGCAAACACTGATATAACTGAAGGCAGAAATAAACAATTCAATAATAGAAAAGTGCAATACTCCACTTCCATAAACTGAACTAGACAGAGCAGAAGTAAATGCAGTTCTTGAAGAACAGATAGAAAAAGCCTGATACAAAAGAGGTATATGGAACAGTCACCCAATCACAAAAGAACACAAGTCTCTTAAATAAATACAGAATATTCTCCAGGCAGTACCATGTTTGATACCAAAAAGTAGTCTTAATAAATTTATGAAGATTGAAATCATACCAAGTATTTTTTTCTGACCACAGTGGAATGAAACTAGAAACCAAAAGCAGAAAAAAAGTTGAAAATTTAACAAAAATGCAAAAATTAAATCAAAATCCTGGACAACCAATGAATCAAAGAAGATATCAAGAAGAGCCTTTCAAATCTCAACACAAGCGAAAACAAAACATGACAAAAGATGGGAAATGGTAGAGTAATTCCTGAATGGAGAGCAAGGACTAACCCCTGAGAACTGCCAGGTGTAATCCAAAAAGACAAAAAAAAAAGACTTCAACCAAACAGCCTCTACTTTATATATCAAGTAAACAGATAAAGATGTAGCGTATAAGTCAATAAAATAGAACATAGAAATTATTCTAAAAACTTGCACAGCTGGTTTGCTGCAAAGAAAAATCTAACAAACTTTGAGCTAGATTGAGGAAAAGAAGTATATTCAAATAAACACCAATAGACATTGAGAATATATTACAATCATTATGACAAAGAATAAAATAATGATTATGAACAAGAAAGTGTCAACAATAAAAATCTATAATCAAATAGGAACATTTATTTTTTGTGATTTTATTTTTTTAATTTTTTATTATACCACCATGAGACATACAATTACAAAGGTGCTCATAATTGGTTCTTGGCAATACAGTATTCCAGCACCCATCCCTCCACCAGTGCCCCATTTCCACCACCAATGTACCCCACCCCCTCCTGCCCACCCCCGGCTGCCTCAATAGCAGGTAGCCCCCGTTTCCTCTCTTTTCTCTCTCTCTGTCTCTGCATCTCTCTCCCTCTTCTTTTACATTGTGGCTAGCCCTGCAGATATTTAGAGTTTATCCCTTTAAGTTTCTTTGTGTATATTCAATGGTGAGTTTTAATCTGCAATTACCATTTCCCACACTTAGTAAAACACTGGTATCTATCAAATAGGAACATTTATATGAAGGATACTATACACCAGGACAGAATTATGAAGAAATAAATAATCCCTAAGCACAGAGCCAAGAGTAAGCCCCAAGCACTACAGGTCTTGGTCCCCAAACTAAACAAAATAAAACAAAAGAATCATGTGATTCAGAAATTAAACCAGGGTCAGCATCAAGCAAGGCACTGTGGTCAGAAAAAAATACTTGGTATGATTTCAATCTTCATAAATTTATTAAGACTACTTTTGGTATCAAACATGGTACTGCCTGGAGAATATTATGTATTTATTTAAGAGACTTGTGTTCTTTTTGATTGGGTGACTGTTCCATATACCTCTTTTGTATATCTCCAGCCCCAAAGACATTATTTATCGATGACCACTGCTAATAGTCCAAGAAAGTTCATGGCGTGATGGGGTTCAAAACAATCAACACGGAGTGCTTGCAGCTTGGAATTTCGCCAGAAATATCCTTCAAGGTTATTGGAGAAATCTGCTAGTATTGTAACATTTTTAGTCCTCTTGAAAAGTGGACTGATACAGAAGGGGAATTAGAATCTTGAAAGAAAGATGGCCCATAATTTGCTGCCTTGCAGTAACCCTCAACACCCAGTAGGCTGAAGCCAAAAATGTTTCAGTGGCCAGAGGCAATGGGGGGGTAGGGGGCATGGGAACACCCCCAGTGTTTCTAAAGGCCAATCTCAGTAGTAGTTAATGGGGACCTTGTGATGCTGGGGATAGAAATCAGAGCTCCAGCATGAAAATCATGTGCATGTCCTTTGAGCTATATCACCAGCCCAAACAGGAAATTTTTACAGAAATCATCTTCAGTGTCCCAAAGCAGAATGAAGCAGAGTGGGTGATGGATCTCAAGAAAAATGAATAATCTACATTATACATGTCATATATAACATGTATGTAATACCCATAATATAGCATATAACTTTTAAACTGAAGAGGGAAAACAGGATGTAAAGACAAATTTAAAACCAGAAATTTTATAGATTATGAAAGCAAATAGGGTTTAGGAAAAAAAATAAAGTTCAATAATTGAAATAACATTTAAAGATAAAAACAATTAAGGGGTCAGAGAGATAGCCCAGTGGGTAGCGCCGTTTGCCTTGCATGTGGCCGGCCCATGCCGGCCCGGGTTTGATCCCTTGGCATCCCATATGGTCCCCCGAGCATCACCAGGAATAATTCCTGAGTGAGAGCCAGGAGAAATTCCTGAGCATTGCCGGGTGTGATCCAAAAAAGCAAAAATAAACAGATAGATAGATAGATAGATAGATAGATAGATAGATAGATAGATAGATAGATAGATAGATAGATAGATAGGTAGGTAGGTAGGTAGGTAGGTAGGTAGGTAGGTAGGTAGGTAGGCAGGCAGGCAGGCAGGCAGGCAGGCAGGCAGGCAGGCAGGCAGACAGACAGACAGACAGACAGACAGACAGATAGATAAAACAATTAAGGAAAAATATAAAATGGAATATGAAAAAGAATAAAGACTTGATAAAACTAAAAGACATTTTTTGAAAATATTGTAGAACAGCCTCCCCAGCCAGCAGCGCCAGAGGATAGACACACCAGACTCACAGCTGGAGTAGCCCATGGAGTTTCGAAAGGCAGTAAATGGCTCAGACCCTGGAAAAAGCCCAACATAGCTCCTAGGGTTTGCAGACACGGGTGTGTGTGTGTGTATGTGTGTGGTGGGGAGGGCCATGCTGGCCTGACTTGGAGCAGGGATTCTGGCTCCTCCCCCATTCCTCCACCTCCATGTCAGCTGGCGTGGCTGCAGGTTCCAAGCCTCCACAGCCAGCAATGTCAGATGAGACACACACCAGACCCACAGCTGCACTGGTGCATGGCTGTTACATAGCCACACGACAGACTTAGACAATAATAGAGGTTAGGACCAGCTCCTTCCCAGGATCTTTCACATTTATACACAGTAATGATCATTCTAGTTGCAACAAACTGGGGAGATTGATGGGAAAGGGGAATTATAATGTCACACTAGAACACACTATTGAATATACTCATAGAGACATCATAAACCCTTAATATCTGTAGGGCAAGCCACAAAGTGTAAGAAAAGAGAGAAAGAAATACAGAGACAGACAGAGAGAAGGAGAAAGGAAAGGTGACTGCTATAGGGGCAGGCTGGGGTTGGGTGAGAGGTTGTATTTGGGCATTGGTGGTGGGAATGGGGCACTGGTGGAGGGCTGAGTACTGGAACACTGTATGACAGAGACACAATTATGAACATCCTTGTAATTGTATATCTCACGGTGGTATAAAAAATTAAAAAGAAAAAGAAACTATTGTAGAACTGATAAACAGCGAGTCACACTGAACACAAAAAGAAAGACTATCAGGAACAAACAGCCCTGTAACTGAAGACCCTATAGGAATTTAAAGGCTATTAAGCAAACATTGTCTATATAAATACATATATGCATATATAGAGAGTATATTATATATACTATATAACAGATAGTATGATGCACGAGGCAGAGCTGGTACCGGCTCTTCCCGTGGCATGCAGTTGCATTGTGGCCATGCAGTACATCAAATTAGTAGAAACCAACCACGTTCCAGAAATTCAGATGGTCAATGCAAGAACAGAAATAGACCAGATTAGCCCATAAACCTAAATCATAACCTAAAACCTAAACCTTATCCTGCACTGATTCATGAACCCCACCGCCCTCTTCCAGTATTCAATGGGCCTGAAGACTTGTCCTGTTAAAAATTACTCTATTCACTGAGGATAAGAAAAGAAAGGAGATGAGAACGCTTCTAGACTGACAGAAGACAGGGCCCCCTGGGATAAATCCAGAGTCACAGCAGAGCCTGGCAAGCTACACGAGGTATATTCGACATGTCAAAAACAGTAACGATAATGGACCTCATTCCCAAATGATGGAGACATTACTGGCTCCCACTCAAGCAAATCAATGAACAACAGGAAGACAAGTGATACAAGTGAAGTGATAGATATATGAATATATATTATATGTTATATAATATATCATATATATATATATATAATGAAATTGAAATTCATAGATAAAAGTCTTTCCATGGGGCCTGGGGAAACAACTCAGAGGTCATGGGCTGTGACCCTACCTCGATACCTGACAAAAATTGGCTCTCTGAGACATGTGTTATGCCGCCCTGGTGGACCCTGGCATAGTCTCTTCATGCCCTGAACTGTGTAGTCTGGTTCACTGAGGAGCCGGAGCTATAGCACATCGGGTAGGGCCTTTTACCTTGCACGCGGTCAACCCAGGCTCAATCGTGGCATCCCATACGGTCCCCTGAACACCTCCAAAAGGAATTCCTGAGCAAAGAACCAGCAGTAACCCTTGAGCATTGCTGGGTGTGACCAAAAGAAAAAAAATAGTCTGGTTCACTGAGTAGCCCCTAGGTAGTAGCCCGAAGGCCTTCTGAGCACTTTCTTGGGCACCAAAACAAAACAAGTAAAAAAAAAATAACCTTCCATAAACAAAAGTCTGGATGTTTATACTAATGAATTTTTTAAAAAGAATATTTAACTGAAAGTTGAATTCTGTAAAATATTCTAGAAAATAGAGGGGATAATATTTACTAGCTCATTTTATGTGATACCAAATCAGAACTGATTTTAAAAACTGGCAGTTTACCAAAAAGCAAAACAAAACAAAAACACTATAGCCTAATATCCCTCAGGAGCAAAAGTCACAATGTTTAAGAAAATTAAATTAAGAAATTTAATGAATGGGATAATGTATCATGATCAACTGGCTATTTCCTAGGAATTCATGGTTGCGCTTTTTGTTTTATTTTAAATTCATGTATGTAACTTACTGTTTATAAGAAGACAGAAAGCCATATTATCATAAAACAGATGCAAAGAATATATTGAACAAATTTCAATATCAAACTAGAAACTGTCATTAGAGACAAAATAGAAGACAGTTTTTCAATTTACAAAAGTCATCCGTCATGGAGTATTGTGCTGAGTGAAATAAGTCAGGAGACAAGGAGACAGTCAGACACAGAATGGTTGCACTCATTTGTGAGATATTGAAAGAAAGAAAACATGGTATGAGACTAGTACTCAAGGACAATAGAAAAAGGGGCCAAGAGGACTGGTCCGCTGCTGGAAGTTTGCCTCAAGTGGTGGTGGGGGACAGAGTGCAGGGCAGTTAATACAGAGAAGGGACCACTCTGGCAACGATAGTTGGAAAGAATCACTCTGGATAAGAACTATGCGCTGAAAGTAGGTAAAAGAACAAATACAACAACCTTTCAGTATCTTTGTTGCAAACCATAATGCCTCAAAGGAGAGAGACAGAGGCAGAGAGACAGACAGAGAGAAAGAGAAAGCGCCTGCCATAGAGACAGGCTGGGGGAGGGTAGTGGCGGGAGGGAAACTGGGGACACTGGTGGTGGGAAGTGTACTGGTGAAGGAACCGTGCTGAAACATTAAATGACTGAAACCAAATCATCAATAACCGTGAACTGTGATTCAGTTAAAAAAGTAAAAAGCAAAAAGCCATCTATATAGTCTAATTTTACTCTAGCTAATCTTACTCAAGATAATATAGCACTTATTGTAATTTGTTACAAGTTGAAAGACAATTCTCATTCTGAAATGTATAAAAATACCACTGTACACACAAATACTTACTGGCAAAACACTGATTATTAAAAAAAAATAAGAATGGCTATTCTCATCAATTTACAAGACACAGGTAATATTTAGGCAGACCAAAGAGCAAGAGATGACAAAGTAAACATTTCTATATATTTTTTTAAGTATTTTATTATACCACCGTGAGATATACAAATAAAAAAGATATACAATTAAAAAAGTTCATATTTGAGTTTTGGTCATACAGTGTTCTAGCACCCGTCCCTCCACCAGTGCCCATCTCCCACCACCAACGCCCCCGGTTCCCTCCCCCTTCCCCAGCCCCCTCCATGACAGGTTCTTTATTTCTCTCTTCCTCTCTCTCTTTCTCTTTTCCTTCCCTTCCAGACTATGGATTACAGAACATACATTAAGAGGTTGGCATGTGTATCCTTTTGCCTCTATTTAATGCTCAGTTCTAGGTTGGCATTAGTACCCTCGACAATTATTAGCACACTGTTCCATTTTCTGTCCTACCTAATCTCTGACTCCCACACGCTTGTGATAATTTCCACTTTGACAAGACCTCCTGATATATGTTTCACTTGACCTTGAATATTGGTATCATAATATGTATATATATATATTTATGCCATGCAAATAAAAGCAGTCATTCTGTATCTGTCTCATTCTGAGAATCCTAAATAATCTTCCAAAGTAATGAGTGAGCAAGATCTCAAAGTCTCAGAGCAAAATATCAGAGCAAGTAAAAAAGAAAGCACTTGCATCTTTCAAAATAAAGTTTATAGTAGCATGAAACATGAATTATGTATATATTCAATTTATATGTGTGATTCCTCTATACTTAAAAAAAACTACAAATAAATGGTGAGACAAATTAAAGAAGACAATATATGGAGACATGGTGGCATGTTTGTTAACTGAAAACATGAGATTATTGAGATGTTTCTTCAAAGAAATATTCTCAGATATATTTCCATAAATTGATTAATATTTTCTCGGTAGTTATTTCCCAACAAAGGTACCCAGGCAATTTGAGGAAGGGGTAGATACTTTAACAAATTATAGCAGGAGAGTTGGATATTCATATGAAAACTATTAATACCCCCTTTTCTCACACCTTGAACAAAAAATCAAATCCAAATTCAAGATACATACAAAATAAAACAAGATTCCCTAGCAAAAACAGAATATTCTTGCAAAATTTATTTTTAAAAACTCCATAAAAAATAAAATGTGCAAACTTTCATACTCAAAATTTTTTAATTTTACACTGCCTTCAGAAAACAACCATAAGGAAAAAAATATAAGTCAGACACTATGTATTATTTCTGGAAAAAATATACATCTGATACATGGAATATAGTAGAAAATGTGTGACTATATAATAGAATATGTAATAGAAACATAAAACAAGAGGTATGTAGGGTTCAAAATATACTCAACAGTTAATGTGACTTTTGGGTTTTGGTTTGATTTTTGTGTTTTGGGCCACACCACATGTACTCAAGGACTTAGTCCTGGCTCTCTGCTCAAGGGTAAACTCCTTGTGGGACTTTCAAGAACCCTTTGCAGTGCCAAATCGAACCCAGGTTGGCTTTGTGCAAAGCAAGCACTCTACCCCTCTACTATCTCTCCAGTTGCAGCTAAGTTGCAGTTGGGTTTTGCAGTTTTAAAACCCAACTGCAACTTTTTTGTCTTAAGCAATGTACTAAACTACATGTGACTAGGAAAATTCAGAATCCTGTAGACAGGAACACATATCAGCAGAAATAAATTTGACTGACTTTTGTTGTCATACTTAACTGTTCCTCACCATTTTTCCTGAAAAGGCATTTGATTTTGAAGCTATTTTGTAATATTTTTCACTAGGGATTCTTAATTGTGTTGTTTTGAGGTCACACCCAGTTGTTCTCTCAGGGCTGACTCCTGGCTCTGAGCTCAGGGATCACTCTTAGCGGGCATTAAGGGATCATTTATGGTTGTGGGGATTGAACCCAGTTTAGCTGCGTGCAAGGCAAGCCCCATTCTGCTGCACTGTCTATCCAGCTGGGATTCTTAACATTTTATTCTGTTGATTAACTCTGAGAAATCCAATCTGACCACTAAGGCCTGGAATTTTCATGCCATAAAATCTACACATTGTAGCTAGTTTGCCTGCCAGGCTTATTCAATATATTTAGCCTGTTTGTTCTAGGATAACATTTCAAATTATATAGCATTCTTATGTCTAGGATTTTTGTGATTTAAAATAATTTGCAATTAAATTAAATTTTGAGTTAAAACTCAACCACCAAGATATTTAAGATAAGCTGTATAAGATTCTTTTTCTTAGAGTACAGTGCTAAAAATAAAACTCAAATGGAATAAAATGTAAATCATTAAGAAATTTTAGTTATTTATGTCATCAGAACTTATTTCTTTCTACATACTTATCTAATACAAAAAGATGAACCATTTTAACACTTACTGAAAATAGTAAACTAAAAGAAATCAGTATAAAATTAGGTATTTCTTTCCAATTACTAATATCACTTAGGTAATGTTTTCCGCATTCCCTTTTATAATACTACAAAACTTTTTACACCTAAACAATGCTTTTTCATGAAAGACAATGGATATGAGGAGAAATAAAACTATTATTCCAGGCTCAGTTTCAAAAGTGTTTCACTGCATTATGGGATGAAAATTCTGCATTAAGGGAACAGTCAAGGCTAAATCTGTACACTTCCCCACATGATATAATGGTGTGCTTTCTTGCCTGGGGTCTTAGCCTCCATTTCTCACAGCACTGTGGGACAGGCCACGGTATTCATCAACAACCACGCTCGTTGCTTTCTCTCTGGTGGCGAGTGGCAAGCAGTGTCAGGACTTAACGGAAGGAGCACAGTTGTGCCAAGTTCCACAAGGAGCAGTCAGTCAGTCCTCAACGCCCCATGGCTCATCTGACCTCTGGTAATCTCTGGGCTACAGAAAGCACTTCAGAACAACAGCAACAAGAAAAATCAAGGTAGGCATCTGATTTCAGAAAGGCCCAGCCAAAGGGCTGAACTGAAGGATTCTGTCAAACAGGGAATAGTAATAGTCTTTAAAGAAGTGTAACATTGGGGGCCAGAGCCACAGCACAGCGGGGAGGGCATTTTCTTTGAACGCCAGAAGACCCAGCTTTGATTCCCAACATCCCATATGATCCCCGAAAGCAACTCCAGGATAATTCTTGAGTGCAGAGCTAGGAGTGACCCCTGAACATCGCAGGGTGTGACCCAAAAAAGCTAAAAGAAAAAAAAAAACGCAACATCTCTGAGTAAACTGACTCCCGAATTTGGTCAAAGGCCCGGACGCCAAGGGGAAGGCCACAGGGCCCCAAACTGATGCCACCACAGCGGCGATTCCTAAAAAAGCTCTCATACTTTCCACTCTGATAAAAACAGCAGCAACACGCCAGCCAGTGACTTTGGACACCCCTTGTTCATTCTCATGAACTTTTCCTCCTATAGAGCAGAGCACAGTGGTTTAATTCACAGCATGTGGGATTTTTTATTCAAACCATTCAAATTTTTTCTATATTAATCAGTGGTTTCTAAAGATCCACAGGGATAAATAAACTGCAGGCTGGCAGGGCATTTGGTGGCATAACCGCTGGTAGTTATAAACAGTAAACAAAACATGGCAACCATCTGAAGGAAAAGAGATCGCTGTATCACAGAGGGCATAAATCATTAGCTTAATCATTTCAGCAGCACTGTCTCCAAAGCAAAAATTAAGCCAACAGTTCCCCTGTTGCAATAATGCAGCAGTGTAATGCTAAAAGTGGGGGAACAAGGAAGAGAAGGCATTATTGGGCGCTCTAGAAGTCATTAGAAATGCAAATCAGGTAAATAACTGTAGAACTCTTGTCAGGGGCTGTTCTTTCATTTTATTATATTTTTTAGTTTTTTATAAATTGAGGTACTGTGATTTACAATACTAGCTAATGATGGCTCCCCATGTAGATAATTCCCAAATCACACCTATCACCAGGGTATCCCCAAACCCCTTCCTTTTACTCTGCCTTCACCTCAAACTCAGCACTGTAGATCAAGTCCCTTTTTTGCCCTGAGGTTAGCCCTTTGTTGCTAACTTGCTGTAAATTTTTTAATCCACATATGAGAAAGAACATTCTGTAACTTTCCCATCCTCTCTGGATGATTTAATCCACATATGAGAAAGAACATTCTGTAATTATCCCACCCTCTCTGACTGATTTGATCCACCACGATCTCCTCTACTTCCATCCTGACACAGCAAATGCATGATTTTGTTGTTTCTTTTAATTATTTTTCATTTTGGGCAATACTGATGATGCTCAGAGGTTACTGCTGGCTCTGCACTCAGGAATTACTCTGGCCAGTGCTCAGGGGACCTTATGGGATGCTGGGGATTGAACTCAGGTCGGGTCAGGTGCAAGATAAACCTATACACCACACCCTACCTACTATCACTCTGGCCCCATTTTATTTCTTTAGCACTGCATAGTATTCCATGTGTTATATATATACAATTTAGTTTCATT
>JAJIBD010000568.1:0-96240 GCA_021461705.1 Cryptotis parvus
TTAGGTAGAAACCAGGAAACAAAGACTATAAACAACTTGTATTAGCAAAGATGTAGAAAAAAAAAGATCTGTTACATTGTTGGTGGAACGCAAATTGCTGTGGCTGCTATAAAAATGGTATGTGTGGTATAAAACTCTTTTTCTTTTTTGCTTTTTTTGAGTCAATCCAAGTGGTGCTCAGAACCACTAATTAATAAATAAATAAAACAATGACTTCCTGGACTCCATCATTCGATCTGTTGAATATGGCACCATGCCACAATGAGGAAGATGGGGAGAGAGCAACAGTGGTGGAAGGAGATGGTGACTCCTCAGCATTGAGGTATAGTTGGACGTGGAAGAGACAGCCAGGGGAGGAGGAGGCAGGAGCCAAGCCAACAACCTCACTTAGGGCTGGAGATGTAGTACAGGGATTAAGGCACTCAGCTTGCATGTGGCTGACTCCATTTTAATCCCAAGAACCACATAGGGTCCCCAGAGGACTACTTGAAGTGACTCCTGATCACAGAGCCAGGAGTAGTTCCTGAACATGGAAGAACATCAGCTAAAAGGAGAAATAATTCAAACTGGCTAGAATTAAACAAAGAAAAACAGTGGTTGAGGCTAGGGCCAAAGATGAGATGAGAGGAGGGAAGGATGACAGGACACAGACCCTGACCCAAGGTCTCCATGCTCCCCAATCTTCATTTAAGGATGGCACCTGGGATAAGTGAGTTTATTTGAAAAAAACAATTTTGCCCTTGTTAGCAGGGCATCAAACATCCCCTTCTATCCTGGAGATTGGCCTAAATTTCCAGGGCTGCTGCACAACCTCACCCCACCCCCCACATAGTCTTTTCTTCTCACTGAGAGCCATATACAGGGATTTAGAACAGCTTTCTTTCAGTACTGAATGGAGTTCTATGAAAAGATAATTTATATATTTTTGAAGCAAAAAGGAAATTGTGATGTTTATAGTGTCTAAGGAAATAAAGGTCATACTAAGGCTGATAATAAAGAAGAGGATGTCAGTTCACGTCATAGACCTGAAACAGGGAAGTAATTCAGCCTCATTTCAGAGATGTGAACACAGAAAACCAGGAGAGGAAAATGCTTCAGAGTGGCCAGGGAGTTGGCTGAAGAGTCAGGGGCTTGATAGCATGCGGGGCCTCGGACGCTGGGTGGGGAAGCTGGAACTCCGCTTTCCCCAGGCTAATCTGACCATGGGGCTCCCAGGAGGACAGATGGGTTTTGGGAGTGGGCCCATCACCTCTGGGGGTCCCGGAAGCAGCCGGATGAGACTCGCCCACCACACTAGCCACCACCTTCGCTGTCCAGATGCTGGGATACTACCTCACGACCAGATTAACAGAGCAAAACCAGTTTGAGCCCAGGTAGGCAGCTCCCAGAAGCGGGAATCACTGGGATTTCGTCAGGTGGAGTCAGGGGTCGGCCATTCCCCCTCCATTTTGTCGATCCTGGTGGCCCCTCCCAGAAGCTGCCCTGGGGCGACCAGCCATAGCATGAGGGGCCTCAGACGCGGCTGGGGGAAGCTGGAACTCCACTTTCCCCAGGCTAAGCTGACCATGGGGCTCCCAGGAGGACAGATGGGTTTTGGGAGTGGGCCCATCACCTCTGGGGGTCCCAGAAGCAGCCGGATGAGACTTGCCCACCACACTAGCCACCACCTTCGCTGTCTGGATGCTGGGATACTACCTCACGACCAGATTAACAGAGCAAAACCAGCTCAAGCCCAGGTCGTGCGGCTGCTTGCGACCATGCCGTCCATCAAAATAGTGGAAACAGTAATGTCCTTTAATGTACTGCATTCTATGATGTGCAAGAAATTTTGGCGGGAGGGAGAGATAGAGAGGAGTGAAAAGACATACAGAACCTGCCAAGTAGTTGAGGTGTGGGAGGGGGAGGGAGGTGGGGACATTGGTGATGGGAGATGGGTTTGGGTGGAGGGATGGGTGTTGGAACACTGTAGAACCAAAACTCTACATGAGCATCTTGCAATTGTATGTCTAAAAGTGGTATAATAAAATTTGGGAAAAGAAAAAAAATAGGAAAAAAATGATTAAGAAATGTCAAAAAATCTAAAAAAAAAGTCAGGGGCTTGGGTTAGGGTCCTTAAATCTCATTCCTGTAAAATCCAGTGTTTCCCATCTACCAGGGTTCTGAGCAGGGCAAAAGCAATTCTATAACGTTTTGCTGGAGAGACAAAATGATCGATAGAGCATTTGCCTTTCATGGCCTACCTGGGTTCAATTCCTAGTACCTCATATAGTCTCTGGAGCCTTGCCAGGAGTGACCCCCTAAAAGCGGAATGTGGAGTAAGCCCTGAACAACACTGAGTGTGGTCAAAACAAAAAAAAAAAACATACAAATAAAAACATCCCATCTCCTTAAAAGGATAAGTTACCATTAATCTTTGGGGAAAAAAAATAAGAGCTTTCAAAGGAAGGTATCCAGAGAAGGCTTCCAGAGCCATCAACTTGAATTTACTGGTTCCGGTACATTTGCTAAAAAGAACCGACACCTGCTCTAATGAAGTTGTGTCATTTCCTTGGAGAATTGACTTTGTCCACAAATTGATAACAGTCATCAACAGATTCTGGCTAAGAGATGTCATCATAGCCTGGGATCAAGAAGATTGTCCATATAGGAGAAAGAGCAATGGGATGAGAGTCAGGAGGTCAAGCCAGCTCTGCCATTACACAGCCAAAGTCTCTCTCTCTCTCTCTCTCTCACTCACTCACTCTCTCTCTTTCTCTCTTTCTCTCTCTTCCCCTTTCTTTTGTGCAATATTTTCACAAGCTATCATGGTCCCTTGAGCCATTCCTGGCTTTTGCTCAGATGACACACTTGGCAGCACTCGGGGGGATCCACACAGTCCCAGGATCAAAAGCAGAGCCTCTGCACACAGCACATGCTCCAACCCATTGAGCTTTCTTGCCCATCCCTCACCTAGTTTCTCCACTGAATCATATTTGCTCTCTGGGTTGCCTATAAAATGATGAGGTCAGACTAGCAAATCTTTGAGCTCCTTCATAACCAATGACTTGGTTTATCCATTGCCTTTTCCAGATCCCCCATGAGAGCGCTACTGTAAATTCTTTCCCAAACATGGAAACAGGACTCTTCCCAATGCCTGCCTTCCTCTTTCAGGTGGGATTAATTAACTCTCAAGACTTGATGTGTGTGTGTGTGTGTGGGGGGGGGTTGAGGGTGAAAGAATTCCATTCTCATGTTATATTTGTGAAAAACATTTTTCCATATAAGCACATACATCTGTCTTTGTGCTTGTGCTAAAAATCCTTCTGCTGACAGTTTCTTGGACAGCTCAGAGAGCAGGAGCTCTTTCCAGCATTCGCCTCACTCAGGAGTGAGGGTTTTGCAGTCTGACCAGTGTAGTTGACTTAGTAGTAGATTTGTTGGGGTTCTCCCTTATTAGCCTACAAAGTACTGTCCCATAAATTATGGTAATGGGTTGTCCCCAAAGCCCTGGGAGGTAGTTGTATGGGAATTAATATCATTGTACCAGGTTCAGAGAGGTTAAGTGACTTGGTCAAACGCACTCAGTGGTTGTTGGCAAAACTGGAACAACCCATTGAGATGATGATACTATAACTATAATTTATTCATTGCATTCAACACACATGCACTGGGTAGCTCACATGAGCAAAATACAGTGATGAGCTTTTAAATGCCAATGATGAGCAAGTCACCATTCCTCCTTTGAGCAGCTTGTGTCTAATATGAACTGGGGGCAGATCCATGAAGCTCTCATGGCAATGTGACTGCTATGCTTTGAAAGGAGAGCAGGAAAAAGTATCTAACTTCCTGGGGAGACCTTCTCAGAGACACTTGTGTTGGATAGGAGTTGTAAGAGCAATAAAGGGGCAAAGGGCACTCAGACTAGGGAGAACATGGGGAGAGGCATAGGAGAATTTTCATGAGTTGTTGAGGTGTCCAGGGCATTGGTAAGCTAAGTGTGGCTGAAGGTCAGGAGGAACGGTGAGGATATGGGACTGAGGGATTGACAGGGATTAGGTGGTGAGGGGCTACCTGGAGCTCTGAACAGAGCTGGGATTGATCCAGTAAGTGACATTCAGTTGAGTTGTCAGTGTGTTGTTGGTCTGGATTTTCCTGTTAGGTTAATAGCGTGGTGGCGGCTACCCAATACACAATCAAGTTGTGTCCCCCTTCCTACACATAGATTTGACCCAATTACTCTAGAACATTTCTCAATCTCAGTATAGTTTCCATTAGAAGTAAGAGAAAGGATGAGGAGGAATGGGAGAAATGGAGGAGGAGAGGAGGGAGAGGCTAAAAAAGAAAAGAGAAGGGAAGAGAAGGAGAAGGAAAGGAGGAAAAGGAGAAGTAGAAGGAAAAGGAAAAGGAGAAGGACAAGAACAAAGATAAGGAGGACAAGGAGAAGGAGGAGGAGGAGAAAAGAGGAAAAAGAGATGGAGGAGAAGGAGGAGAAGGAGGAGAAGGAGGAAAAGGAGGAAAAGGAGGAGGAAAAGGAGAGAAATGGGGAGGGTAAGGATAAGGGGGAAGAGGAAGAGGATGGAAGCTGCTTGAGCAATTCATGGACCCAGCTAGGATCAATCTGGCCTTCGCAGGCTGGACAGGAACCATAACTGACAGTGGACATTGCGGAGAGGATGCAGGGGGGTTTTCCTGCTCCTCAGGCTCTCTCCACTCATCAAACTCCTTGTTTTTTTTTTTGTTCCCACAAAGATCAGGCTGGGGGGAAAAGGGTTGCTGAGTGCCTACTTAGATATTGAGCACAAGGAGAGAGGAAATCACTTCGGTTTCAGGTTCCCAACTTTGATTCACAGTAGAAGTGGATCTACAATCATGAACACAAAACATACAGCCTAGGGTTTGCTGCAGAACCTAAATCTATCCCTGACCACTCAGATGAGGATCTGTGAGAGCCTCTCTCTGCCACAAGGGATAAGGAGTCAGTGGACACGAGCTGGGACTGTCTGAGACACATGGCCACCCTGTTCATTTCCAAATCCAGGGTTCTCTTCAGACAGTTTGAAGGAGAGGTTTGCCCCAGTTTGCCGGGAAGACACAGACATTCTCCTGTGACCACTGGGTGATAGATAGGCTGAAGGAGAACCCAAACAGACAGAGGGGCTGGCAGAGAGAGAGAGAGAGAGAGAGAGAGAGAGAGAGAGAGAGCAGGCACCTATGCCCACTGTTGGTTCAATGCCTCCAGCTCTGAGCACCCCCGCCAGGCAGTGCTGGGGTTGCTCAGGGCTGACTTTCCACTCTTGGACTTCGTTTCTCATGTTGCTAGCCTCAGCCCTGCAAGGATCTTATTTGCTACATAGGAAAACAGGTTTCTGAGAAATCAAGGTGTAACTCCTGGGTTAACAGAGACTAAAGGAAACTATATCTCTGCCATAGCTTAGGGCGACTTTTACATGAACTCTAAGGGTGTTAGGTGGGAAGTTATTCTCCACATTTTTTGCCTCAACTGAACTTTCTATACCTTAATCTAAAAGTGTCTAGAGGCCAGTCAGCAGTGTGCTCAAATAAAACCTATTTATGGAGAGAGCCAAGCATCATCTTTTGTTTTTATTTTCTTTAAATTTGCTTACATTATTCATTAAAATTAATTGAAAAATTCTATTTGTCACCCACCTCCTACAACCACCATATAAACTCATCCATCATCCCATATACTTATAGATTCATGACTAAATCTCTGAAGAGATGCAAGCCAAGTCACCAAAATTCACAAGTACACCTGTCTCCCAGCTAAAAACTCTGGGGTGTCCAGGAGGGGGTGGGCTGAATCCGCACCCCACTAAAGTTTTGGAAGCCACACCCAGACCCCTAGCTACTACCATGCCAACAACCCAACTCCATTGCTTCACAATTAATCTCTGCAGAGACACCAAATCAATGAAAATTCTAGGTACACAGGTTTCCAAGCTGAAAACTCTGGGGTCTTCTCGAAGCTGGGACATACAGCCTCCTGCCTCTTACTCCTGGAAGCTCCAGCAGCCATACACACACACACACACACAAACACACACATGCAGAGCCATGTAAACCCATTCATTGGCCCTATTCTCAGATCCTGGAGCTCCTTGTCTGTAATGCCTCTAAATTCCACAATACTGACAGCCCAGTAGGAGTACAAAAGATATAGATAGATTAAATAGATAGATAGATAGATAGATAGATAGATAGATAGATAGATAGATAGATAGATAGATAGATAGATAGATAGATAGATAGATGATAGATAGATAGATAGATGATAGATAGATAGATTAGATAGATAGATAGATAGATAGATAGATAGATAGATAGATAGATAGATAGATAGATAGATAGATAGATAGATAGATAGATAGATAGATAGATAGATAGATAGATAGATAGATAGATAGATAGATAGATAGATAGATAGATAGATAGATAGATAGATAGACAGACAGACAGACAGACAGACATATATATGTACTTATGTATGTATATGGGAAAGTAACCTAGAAACCAACTAAGCTCAGTAAACAAAAACAGTAACACAGAAGGCTCAGCTAGCAACACAGAGCTTAGTAAATCCTCAAACAAGGATTTAATGAGCGCCTGGTGAGATAAATAATTTTCACAAATTTTCTTTTACTGATGTACTTTTTTTATTTCCACTAGTTGCAACAAGCAATATAAAATGAATCATTTTGTAGTAGCTATCGGGGCAGGCTTTGGGGCTGGTTGGAAGAATGGAGACAATGGAGACAAAATAGAGGAAACTGATGGTGGATTGGCATGGGAACATTGAATGCCCATAACAACTGTATCATGAGCAACTTTGTAAATCACAGCACTTTAAAAAAAGTAAAATAAGTAAATAAGATTTTTTAAAGATTGTATTTATTTATTTATTTATTTATTTATTGCTTTTTTGGGTCACACCCGCGATGCTCAGGGGTTTCTCCTGGCTCTGCACTCAGGAATTACTCCTAGCGGTGCTTGGGGGACCATATGGGGTGCCGGGATTGAACCCAGGGCCGGCATGGGCGGGCCGCATGCAAGGCAAATGCCCTACCTGCTGGGCTATCAATCCAGCCCCTAAATAATATTTCTATTGTTGGGTCACACCTGGAGGTGCTCAGGGGGCTACACCTAGCTCTCTGGGGTGGGGGGGTGTCACTCCTGGTAGTGTTCTGGAACATGCAATACTGGGTCTCCTGCTTGCAAAGCTGAGCTCCTTGGCTTTTTGGGCCATTGCTGACCCATAGTTATCCTATTTCACATCTCTCTGCCGTCAGGGAGGCTGCTTGAACAGCTCTTCCCAGCATACACTGAGAGGGAAAGTATAGAGTTACAGGTGCCAGGGGAGAAGTCAGTGTCCAAAGTGGCCTGATGATTCTGAGGCCCATGAGACAATAGGTTCAGTCCCCAGTGTGCTCTATGAATTTAGTGCCACACTCAAGTGTGTGAGCTCCAGTGCCTGGCACGCAAGCATGTGTGAGCGCCACACCAAGGTGTTACCCCAGAGGGCATTATAAGCAAGATGTGCACAAGCCGAAGACAAAATGTGATGTTGCACATCCTCCCATGAGCATGACACCCACAAGCAGCATAATAGCAAAGGGAATAAAGTGGAAAAGGGAAAGAAAGAAAGAAGGAAAGGAAGGAAGGAAGGAAGGAAGGAAGGAAGGAAGGAAGGAAGGAAGGAAGGAAGGAAGGGAAGGAAGGAAGGAAGGAAGAAAGAAAGGAAGGAAGGAAGGAAGAAAGAAAGAAAGAAAGAAAGAAAGAAAAGAAAGAAAAGAAAGAAAGAAAGAAAGAAAGAAAGAAAGAAAGAAAGAAAGAAAGAAAGAAAGAAAGAAAGAAAGAAAGAAAGAAAAGAAAGAAAGAAAGAAAGAAAGAAAGAAAGAAAGAAAGAAAGAAAAGAAAGAAAGAAAGAAAGAAAGAAAGAAAGAAAGAAAAGAAAGAAAGAAAGAAAGAAAAGAAAGAAAGAAAGAGCCAGAGTGATAGTTCAGTGGGTAGGATGCTGAGGATTGAATCCAGGTCTTGTATACAGATCTGGGTTCAATACTCAGCATCCTAGATGGTTCCCCGCCGAGTTCAGTCAGGAGTGATGCCTGAGTGCAGAGCCAGGAGTAAACCTTGAGCATCATCGGGTGTGGCTAAAAAAACAGAGAGAGGAAGGAAGGAAGGAAGGAAGGAAGGAAGGAAGGAAGGAAGGAAGGAAGGAAGGAAGGAAGGAAGGAAGGAAGGAAGGAAGGAAGGAAGGAAGGAAGGAAGGAAGGAAGGAAGGAAGGAAGGAAGGAAGGAAGGAAGGAAGGAAGGAAGGAAGGGAGGAAGGAGGAAGGGAGGGAGGGAGGGAGGGAGGAAGGGAGGGAGGGAGGGGAAGGAAGGGAGGGAGGGAGGGAGAGAGGGGAGGGATGGAGGAAGGAAGGAAGGAAGGGAGGGAGGGAGAGAGAGGGAGGAGAGAGAGGGAGGGAGGGAGGGAGGGGAGGAAGGGAGGGAGGGAGGAGAGAAGGAAGGAAGGAAGGGAGGAGGGAGGGAGGGAGGGGAGGGAGGAGGGAGGGGGGAGGGAGGAAGGAAGGAAGGAAGGAAGGAAGGAAGGAAGGAAGGGAGGGAGGGAGAGAGAGAGGGAGGAGAGAGGGAGGGAGGGGAGGGAGGGAGGGAGGAGGAAGGAAGGAAGGAGGGAGGGAGGGAGAAAGGAAGGAAGGGAGAGAGGGAGGGAGGGGGGGAGGAAGGAAGGAAAGGAGAGAGGGAGGGAGGGAGGGAGGGAGGAAGGGAGGGAGGGAGGGAGGGGAGGGAGGGAGGGAGGAGGAAGGAAGGAAGGAAGGAAGGAAGGAAGGAAGGAAGGAAGGAAGGAAGGAAGGAAGGAAAAGGAAGGAAGGAAGGAAGGAAGGAAGGAAGGAAGGAAGGAAGGAAGGAAGGAAGGAAGGAAGGAAGGAAGGAAGGAAGGAAGGAAGGAAGGAAGGAAAGGCATATTCAAAAGAAAAATGGAAGAAGGGAGTAGAGAGCCAATGGGCAGGGCAGAAACCCAGCATGGGCAAGACCCTGAGTATGATCCCAGTGGCACACGCCACCCCAGCACCACCAGGTGGAAACATGGACCTGACTATTTGCTTTATTAAAGCTGCACTTCTGGGCCATGAAACACCACCACAGACAGTTTTCAGCACACCCATCTCAACACTGCTGAGAGCAAATCTAACAAAAAATTAATTCAGTAAAGAAAGGAATGAAGTGGTGAACCCTGGGTTGTGGTTGTGATGCCAGGACTACAGTCTCAGGACCCAAGAATGTAAGAGCAACGGATGCAAAGGGCACAAACTTGGCTCTAGCTTTGGTCCTGGGCTACTGCAAGGTCCTCTCCCCCTTGTCTCAGTGCCAGCAAAAGTCAGGAAGTCTCCTGCCACTGCACGCACTGTCTCTCTTCCCAAACCACAGGGAAGGGCAGCCAGTGACCCTCAGCCTCCCCGCTGGTGAACAGTACCTCGTACACAAGTCTTGGAGTCTGGAGCGGGACTTCTCAAGTGACTCACACATTTCACAACGTGGGTCTCTGCGACGGTTACCTCATCCTGGATTCCTCACCCAGGTGGCTGTGGGAGCTTGCCAAGTCTTCTCTAGAACACTAGGAGCCCTGTTTAAGCTCCTGTTTGTCTGAGAACAGCCTCTGCACTGGCTGAGCCTGGCCTATTCCCTGGCTGCTCAGAGCATGGAGCACGGTCTGGTGGCATCACTCCCACCTGAGAAAGGATTGGCAGCACACTTTCTCAGCCCTGCTCAGACCTACTGAACCGGACGCAGCACTTACCAGCTTCAGGAGATTGGAAGAGCACTACGGGAGCCCCCAGAGAAGCTCCATGGCCCAGCCCCATTTCCTAAAGCAAATTTAATGTCACCCAGGATGAAGGTGATTGCCAAGTTCGACACGGTTCTTTAGAAATACAGAGCCACGCCCAGGGCCCAGCTGAATATGGGACCCCCAAGAGGGCAGATGGGTTTTGGGAGTGGGCCCGTCACCTCTGGGGGTCCCGGAAGCAGCCGGATGAGACTCGCCCATCACACTAGCCACCATTTTCACTGTCCGGACTCTGGGAAACTGCCTCACGACAGGATTAACAGAGCAAAACCAGTTCGAGCCCAGGTAGGCGGTTCCCAGAAGCGGGAATCACTGGGAATTCGTCAGATGGAGTCAGGGTTCGGCCATTCCCTCTCCATTTTGTCGAGCCTGGTGGCCCTGCCCAGGAGCTGCCCTGCGGCCATCAGCCATAACATGAAGAGGCTCACAAGCAGCTGGGGCGGCTGGAACTCAGCTCGCCCGGCCCAGCTGAATATGGGACCCCCAAGAGGGCAGACAGGTTTTGGGAGTGGGCCTGTCACCTCTGGGGGTCCCGGAAGCAGCCAGATGAGACTCCGCCCATCACACTAGTCACCATTTTCACTGTCCAGATGCTGGGAAACTGCCTCACGACTGGATTAACAGAGCAAAACCAGTTCGAGCCCAGGTCGTGCGGCCGCAAGCGCCACGCAGTCCATTAAAATAGTGGAAACAGTAATGTCTTTTAATGCACTGCATTCCGCGAAGAGCAGGAAAGTTTGGCGGGAGGGAGAGATAAAGAGGAGAGAAATGACATACAGAACCCTCCAAGTAGTTGAGGTGTGGGAGGGGGGCAGGGAGGTGGGGACATTGGTGATGGGAGATGGATTTGGGTGGAGGGATGGGTGTTGGAACACTGTAGAACCAAAACTCTATATGAGCATCTTTCAATTGTGTGTCTAAAATGGTGAAATAATACTTGGGGGGGAATAATAAAATTAAATTAAATTTAAAAAAAAGAAATACAGAGCCATTCTCTACGGGGCATAAAAGGTATTAGAGTGCAAGTCAGAGGAATGAGAAAAATGGATCTAGTTCAAGAATAGTTATAAAGTTTGATCCCTAGCACCCCACAGCCTGCCAGGAGTGAGCCAGGCATGATCCCTGGAGTGCAGAGCCAAGAGTTAAGGCCTGAGCACAGCCAGGTATACCCCCTACACCGTCCCCACTTCATAAAAGAATCCTTGTGAAGTCTGACTTAGAAATAAAGCCAAGTCAATGGGGGGTGGCAGCTTGCAGTTCCCTGGACTCTTGTTCCTGACTGGGTGAGGTTTAGTGGTGGTGAATTGCAATGGATTAGCCATTTCTACTGTGGATTCTGTAAGCCAAGTGGCCTCACATATGCCAGAATTGTTCCCTCCTTGTGCTGGGCCCTCCATTTCCTCCTTCTGGTGCCAATTCTCATTTCTGTATTGAAATTCAGAAATGGTGAATTTCCATACTGAGCAACTCCTGGAACTAATGATTAGCTGTCTCCACACTGACCATTTGGGAGAAAGGAATCAAGTCCATCACTAACCTATAGTCACCAACCCTATGTTAGGGCCCTCTCTTGCAGCTACACTTCCACAGGAAGGGAGCCTAGATGAAGCTCTGAAATGAGAAAAGACCCCTATTACGTTTGACCCACTTATCTTTGCAAAGACTGGGGAACCAGAGTCCTTTTCTTCAAGCTTTTATGCATATAATTATAATTTATTATCAAGGACAAATCATTAAAAATATTGTGTATTATGCACATAACATTTTTTTAAAAAAAATTTTATTATACCACTGTGAGATATACAATTATAAAGTTTTTCATGATTGGGTCTCAGTCACACAGTGTTCCAGCACCCAAACCTCCACCACCCAATATCCCCAAATTCCCTCTTCTCTCCCCCAGCCTTCCTTTATGGTAGGCATTTTTCTTCTTCCTCCTTTCTCTCTCCCTCTGTCTCTGTCTCTGTCTCTGTCTCCTCTCTCTCTTTCCCTTGCTCTCTTCTTTTTACAAATTGTGGCATACATTTAGGCATTATCAAGTATATCGCTTTGCCTATGTTCAATGCTCATTTCTAGTCTGGCATTACCATTTCCAACAATTGTTAGCACACTGCCCAACATCTGACCTCCACTCACTCGTGTTAGAGTCCAACCATTGACAAGTCCTCCTGGGCTATGAATTGCCTGGCCTTGGATATTGGTCTTACACTATTTGTTTTTTTTGTTTGTTTGTTTTTGTTTTTTTTTTTTTTGGTTTTTGCTGTTTGGGTCACACCGGCGATGCTCAGGGGTTACTTCTGGCTCTACACTCAGAAGTTACTCCTGGCGGTGCTCGGGGGACCATATGGGATGCCGGGGGATCGAACCCGGGCCGGCATGGGCCGGCCGCATGCAAGACAAACGCCCTACCCGCTGGGCTATCGCTCCGGCCCCTTACACTATTTGTTTTATATCCCGGAAATGAATGCAGTCATTTTATATCTATCCGTTTTCTTCTGACTAATTTCTCTCAGCATGATATTCTCCATTTCCATCCATTTATAGGCAAATTTCATAACTTCTTTGTTTCTAACAGCTGCATACTAGTCCATTGTGTAGATGTACCACAGTTTCTTTATCCAGTCGTCTGTTCTCGGGCACTCAGGTTGTTTCCAGATTCAAGCCAGGTTCTCTTATCATGAGGACTGGACCATCTCATGAGTCCTAGAAATGATCCAAGACACAGGACCATGGCCCTCAAGGACAGTTTTGCTCAGAGCACGCTGTTCAGCTTTGAGTCAGGCAATCACTTTGTGCCTTCATTCAGCCCGCTCGGCCCCCAACCTAATCAAATTCAAGAGAGCAAGTCAGCTGGCAGGAAACTCACCACCTATGATTTCATTAGTAAGGATGCCCGAGGCCAAGCTAAGACACTTAAGACTGCTTAAGTCTTAAGACAACGTGGGATCCAAGGGCAGACACCTGCTTTCCATTGGCCTTGCTCAGAATTGGCTGCCCCAACTCTGTCCTCTGGGTCAACAGCATTTTTCTTTTCTTTGAAAATAGAACTGTTGAGGTTTCAACAACAGGACCTGAAGACTTCCTGGCCCAAGTTCTCTGTCTTCCTACAACTGCCTGAAAGGGGAGCTATTATGCATCTACTGCCTATTAGGAGCTAAGAAATTTCATACATTCTATATTACACCTCACAATGATCCTCTAAATTTCAGTGTTTCTCAAACTATTTTTTTTTACCATGACCCCTTTCCAACCTTGTTTCCTTCCTGGGACACCTCTGACCTTGTAGTTGGTCTCTTAATATCATTCTGTGTCCCCACCCCATATATACAATTCTCACCCATAGCCCTTCCCTTCTAATATCCTGAGGTCCATGTGGAATGCCTGGTCCTGAGTTGAGAAACACTACTGTAAGCCATAAAAACATCATCCAAATTTATCAACCAATAACAGATGCAGGGTCAAACAACTCTAAAGAACTAAAATTCCAGCCCAAGCCTGTTGGGTATTGGCACATCCCAAATGGGTATATTCATGTTTACCATAATACTTGAGTTTTGAGTTGACTACAAGAGTATCCCACCCGCCGGCAGAGCCTGGAAAGCTACCCGTTCATATTTCACTTGATCACTTAATCACTTGAATCCTGTTATTCATCGATTTGCTCTAGCGGGCGCCAGTAACATTTCCATTGGACCCTATCATGTGCCAATGTAGCCCAATGGCATCTGGTTGATTCAGGAATATGAAGAGTCTCAAACCGTTCCTTCAGGGTCTTTACAAGGAAGTCTAACCATCTTGTAGGTGGGCGGCCACATGATCTTTTGACATCCCATGGTATCCAGTTGGTAACGGCTCTAGTCCAGCGGTTGTCTCCAAATCGCATTACATGTCCAGCCCATCTGATTTTCGATGACTTGGCAAACGAGACAGCGTCCCTGATTCTGGAATAGCGACAGAGGTCAGAACTCCGGATTCCTTCTCTCACTTGAGTGAGGCGTGATATTCCAAGCATAGCTCTTTCGATTCCTCTCTGGGAGACCCGAATAGCATTCTCATCCTGCTTTCGTAGGGCCCAGGTCTCTGAGGCGTATGTTAATGCAGGAAGAACGGTGGAGTCGAAGAGATGTGCCCGGAGCCTGAGGTTCTTTGTCCTTTTAGCTATTTCTTCGATGCCTTTGAAGGCATTCCATGCTGCTCTCTTCCTCCTGCGCAGCTCAGGTCTTAGGTCGTTCATCATGTTGACTTCTCGACCTAGGTACACATAACTGCTGCATTCAGAGATGTTTGTTCCATTGAGAGTGAATGGGGCCTCAGGAACTAGTTCATTTTTCATGAACATTGTTTTCTTCAGATTCAGCTGTAGACCTATCTTTCCACATTCTCAGTCAAAGTCAGCCAGCATTTGTGCCGCTTGGCTAATGTTTGGTGTTATTAGAACGATATCATCAGTGAAGCAGAGGTGGTGTAGTTGCCGACCATCTATCTTCACTCCCATTCCTTCCCATTCTAATTGTTGCATGATATTCTCGAGGGTGGCGCTGAAGAGTTTTGGTGAAATGGTATCCCCCCTGTCAACCCCTCTTTTGACATCAATGATCACTTCTTTGTAGAATGGTGAGATCCTGGTGGTGAATCCGTAGTAGACCTCATGAAGGATCTTGATGTATTGGGTTTGAACACCCTGTTTGGCTAGAGCTTCGATTACTGCTTCAGTCTCCACAGAATCAAAGGCTTTCTGTAAATCAATGAACGTGAGACAGAGCGGCATCTTGTACTCCCTACAAGCCTCAATGAGCTTGGTTACTATGTGGATATGGTCGATTGTGCTGAATCCTTTCCAGAAGACAGCTTGCTCACATGGTTGTCCTTCATCTAGTGTTCTGCCAATCCAAACAGAATCGGACCACCATCTCCTTCGTGCAAAATTCTACGTCCCGCAACGGGAAGAAAAGGCTGCAAAGTTTAAGAAGAGAGCTCCCTGAACGACCACCAACTGGGAACTCTTTGGCACCATTGCAGCAACATGGGAAGATACCACCATTGACGACATCGATGAAGAATACAACTGACTGGTTCAGCACCTCCATGATTGTGCGAAGAATGCCGAGAGAGAGAAAGACACAAAAGGACGCCTGTCTTCAGAAACTCTCGAGCTCATTCGCCAATGTGGCAAGGTGCAAGCCTCAGGAGACCAAATGCTAATGGCCAAGCTTGCTAAACGGTGCAGAGAAGCGATAAAAGAAGACCTCAAAGACAGAAGAGCAGAAATACTGGAAGATGCAGCAGAAGCCGGGAAAAGCATTCGCACTGCCCGCCTGTCCTTCACCAACTATAAGACCAAGATGACTGCCCTCCGACGCCCTGATGGATCTATCACATTTTCCAGAAAGGCAATGGAGAAGATTATCCAGGACTTCTACTCAAATCTCTTTGATAGCCACATCCACCTGCCCACATACCAAATTCCACAGGATGGATATGTCATTCCCAACGTTCTCCCTTCTGAAATCCAACGTGCCATCTCGTCGGTAAAGAAGGGAACAGCACCAGGCCCAGACAAAGTCAGACCCGAACACCTGAAGAATCTGCCGTCGGTACTCATCAATACACTAGCTCGGCTCTTCACACGCTACCTGTCCGAATGCAAGGTACCCTCCCAATGGAAAACCAGCAGGACAGTTCTACTGTTCAAGAAGGGAGACATTCACGACATCGGCAACTATTGCCCCATCTGCCTGTTCTCCGTCATCTACAAGCTGTTTACAAGAGTCACCCGTTCATATTTGACATGCCAAATACCAGTAACAATTATAGACCTCATTCCCATGACTTGATGGAATGGTTTGAGGCTCTTTATATTCCTGGAGCAGACAGGTGTCCTGGGGCTATCTCGCATGTGATAGGACATATTGAGATGTTACTGGTGCCCGCTGGAGTAAATTGATGATCTACTGGAAGTCAAGTGATCAAGTGATCATGTTTACCATGTGTGCCATGGAATTCAGTGATAGCCTGGTTGCCAGATCCAATAGGTCCTTTATAGTCTTTGTGATTTTAGGTATTTTAGGACTATTCTGCTCAACTGGCTCTTGCTCCTTCTTGACACACTTTCCTGTCTCAACTTCTATGAAATTTCACTTGTGGTATCCCTCCTACATCATTGGCTTTGTGGCCTTCTTCCACAGTCTCCCTTTTAGATACTCCTTTTTTTTTTTTTGAACGGAGGTCAAACCGGTGTTATTCCTGGCTTTGCACTCAGAAATTACTCCTGGTGGTGCTCAGGGGACCATATAAGATGCTGGGAATCAAACCCTGGTCAACTGCATGCAAGACAAACTCTCTACCCACTGTACTGTCACTCTGGCCCCCCATTTTCTACTTAATCGCTCGACTTAATCACTCGGCTTAATCGCTTAACTCAGTCCTGGACCCTTTCTCTTTTCCATGTATACTCTGGGTGATCTTGCCAATCTTCTGGCTTAAATAGCATCTGTCTGTGAGGATTCCAACTCTGCAGTTCTCATCCTAATTTCTCTCTGGAAATATAGACTTGGACAATCAACTCTCTGTTTGATGTTCTACTTAGGTAATTAATAGCATTAGTCATTTCCCCCTGAAAAATTGCCTCTCCAGTTTTTCCCATCAATGTAAACAGCACCTCTTATCAAAGCCAAAAACTTAGAATTCTCTTTCATTTTTCTACTTCTATGCCCTCACCAGTCCTTCAACAAGTCCCACAATAGCCAGCATCAATTTATCTCCTCCATAACCAACACCGTAATCCAGGATAATCAGGAATTACCTGAGTACCTCTTGTCTGGATCCATGGAGTGCCCTTAGAACTTGTATTACAAGCTGGGGATGTGTCTCAGTGGTAATGCATTTGCCTTGTATGTGTGAGGCTCTGGGGTCAGTTCGCGACACCACAAAACAAAGCAAACGGAAAACCTGGTGTCCCTGCCTCTGATCTCCTTGGATTCACTTACCACAGAGCAAACAAAGGATCTTTCTAAATTCATAGACCAGGTAAAGCCATTTTCTTAAAAAAAATCTTCTTATTCATCATTGGACAGTGACTAGAATGGTGCTTAGCACCTGGTAAACTGTGTGTATATTATTACTGGAATTCACTGAGCTTATAAATAAATGAATGATATCTATGAAGGCAAAACACTGGCATTCATCATGCAGACAACAACTGGTCAGCTTCTGAAGATAAGAGTATGTGAGAGCCTTGAATGGTTTCGTTACATGCAGATCATGTCTCTTAGAGGTCAGGCCCTAGGTCTGGGGGTGCTGAGGCTCTTACTTCACATATTCAAAGACAAGGCTCATACTTTATCTTTACTTCCTTTCCTTTCTTCCCTCCTGTGCTCTTTAAGTACAGAATGATATAAAAATAGTACATGTAATCTCATAACCCTGGTAAATTTTTTATATATGCCTAATTCCTCCAAGATTTTTTTTCTCCCCAAGCAGAGACTTATTTACAATCTCAAGTAAAATAAGATTCCCAGCATCTTATTTTACTTGAGCCACCAAGTACACAGCATGTGATGGATTTTCTCCATTTCTATGTGATTCGTTACTGAATATTTTCCGTGTGTGTGTGTGGGGTGGGGGGGTTGTGGTGCACTACACCCAGGGGTGATAACTAGGGGCCCTTCCTGTGTTCAGAGGTCAATCTTAGTGATCGTTTAGGGCCATATGTGTGCTAGGGATTAAATTGAGGTTGATGGCATGCAAGGCAAGTGCTTTGTCTCCCATGTAATCCCTCTGGCCCCACAGTTCTGTGTATTTTTTTGCATAGAATTAATAATGGTTGACATATAGTGTGTGCCTTTAATGTACAGGCTTCTGTTTGAACATTAGCACAGACCATCTCACATAACCTTGCAAGATACATGCTTTTTACTCTTTCCATCTGCACATGAGGACACTGACACCTGGACAGGGTAGGTACTTTGAGAAATATAGTCAGGAAATGGCACTTTGTTTCCAAAGCCAGAGCACTTCCACTATGCCTCTCTGAGCCAAGTGGATGTCACTTTATCAGGCTACAGTTCTTGGACATTCTATCATTCATCAAAAAATGGGAATTATCACCTCATAGAGTAATGGTTTTTAGATGACATGAGAAAAAAATGTAAAACATATAAGCATCCAATTCAGAGACTGCAAGTAGCCTGTAACAGAAGTCTGTGCTCCACTGTATTGGTGGGTGCCCATGCTCAACCACTCTAGAAATCAACAGAAGGGGCCAGAGCGATAGTACAGTGAGTAGGGTGTTTGCCTTGCACATAGCCGACCTGGATTTGATCCTCGGCATCCCATATGGTTCCCTGAGCACCACCAGGAGTAATTCCTGAGTGCAGAGCCATGAGTAACCCCTGAGCATCGCCAAGTGTAACCCAAAAAGAAAAAATATATAGAAATCAACAAAATAAATCAAGAGGTAATAAATGATCATTGTCAAATACTAGCAAAGGTTTGGGGGGAGGGAGCACATTCACAGAAAGTTGGTGGGAGAAGTGAGTGATGAGTTTTTGAATTGTTAATTGGCAGTGTAAGAAAAAGCATAATCTAAGGCTTGGATCTCCCTCTTCTCAAGTGTATCATTTGACAAAAGCCTTGTCCATAGTCATACTGTGTATAACTAAGGACACTCAGAGGAAGTTGATAAAATCCACTAACTAATCCATAGATATCTAACAAAAAATATATGATTACTGTAAAAATCCACTTCTGCTGTGGGTGGAAGGTGTGTGTCCCCTAAAAGCATATGTTGAAACTCAATCTTCATTATATATATTTATTTTTTGGTTTTGGTATTGAGGCCACATGCGATGATGCTCAGGAGTTACTCTTATCTTTACACTTGGGTATTACCTCTAGAGGTGCTCGAGGGACCAAATGGGATGCCGGGAATCAAACCCAGGTTGTCACATGCAAAACAAGTGCTCTATCCACTGTACCATCACTCTGGTCCACAGTCCTTGTTGTAATGTTACTTTGATATCAGGTCTATGGGAGGGACTTAGGCAGAAGTTTAGGGGCCCACATGAATGGAATTTTTTATTTTTTTAGCAGAGACCGCAGACTGCTCCCCTCACCAGGTGAGGACACAGCAAAAGAGTAGCTGTTGTTTATAAGCCAGGAAGCAGACTTCTGTCTGACACTAGATCTGTCAGTGCTCTTGGTCTTGGACTTCTAAGAAATAAATTGTGTCATGTGTAAGTTGCCCAATCTATGCTATTCTGTTAGAGTAACCCAAATAGACTGAGACATACGAAGTACTCATATGTTATATGAGTATTATATGTATCCAGCTGTATCTTGTATAGCTGCATCATGTGGTATTTTCATATGTCATATAGTCAAGTCATAGAGACAGTTAGTTGGGATTAGGGCAGTTGTCTGGAGTTGAGGGAGAGGACTGAGGCAGTATTGGTTATAGAACTAAAGTTTTAGTTTTGCAGATTGAAGAGTTTATCATGATCATAATGGTGATGGTTGTGAAACCATATGAAGGTACTGGATGCCACCCAACTATATACTTCACCATAGTTAAGACTGAAGACTCTATATTTAATGTTATAGTTTAGAACTCTATATGTAAATATGACTTTACCTGAATAAAAGAGGACTGAACACAAGACTTGTACACAAGACTGCTGATAGTGGTTGAGAAGAGAGGAAGGGGTATAAATGTAATGTGGAAATTCACTTTTTCTATTTTATCACTCTCCTTTTTCTTTTCTTTTTTCTTTTTTTCTTTCTTTCTCTTTTTTTTTCTTTTTTGGGTCACACCCGGCAATGCTCAGGGGTTTCGTGGCTCTGCACTCAGGAATTACTCCTGGCAGTGCTCAGGGGACCATATGGGATGCCGGGATCGAACCTGGGCTGGCTTGGGCCGGCCACATGCAAGGCAAGTGCCCTACCCGCTGGGCTATCGCTCCGGCCCCATCACTCTCCTTTTTCACATTGAGAGTATTGGGCATAGATTATTAGGATTCCTCCAGTTAGACTATCATAAGTAATGAACTCTATTGCTTTATTTTTTGTTTGTTTGGGGGCTACACCAGGTTGTGCTCAGGGCTTACTCTTGGTTCTGTGCTCAGAGATCACACCTGGTGGTGCTCAGGGGACCGTATGGAGTGCCAGAGACCAAACCTGGGTCCACTGCTTGTAAGGCAAGGATATTACCTGTACTATCATTCCAGCTTAAAGATAGTATATTTTTGCTTTATTTTTATTTTTATATCTTTCTCCTATAGAGTCTAGAATAAAGCATAGCTCATTGTAGATTCAAATGTGGAACATTACAGTAGGTGTTTAATTCAAACTGCAAGACAAATTGCTCTTTATAGAATAGTGAAGGCTTTGTGGAGAAATTATTAATGAACTAGGCACATCTTTGCATGCAGGAGACCCAGATTCAATTTTCAAAACTGTATATTGTACTCCTGGTGTCAGAAATAGCCCCTGACCAACCCTGGGTGTGATGCCCAAACAGAAAATTAAATAGTGAAGTTAGAACATGAGAAGAGTGAATTTAAATTTGGATTTTAAAAAACTGGCAGAAGGAATCTGAGAAATTGTACAGCAAGTAAGTGCTTACCTTGCACACTGCTGACTGGGTTCAATCACTGACATCCCTCATGTTTCACTGAGTTCTCCAGGAGTGATTCCCAAGTTCAGAGCCAGAATTAACCCCAGGATTAACCCACCACATGGTACTGTGATCCAAAATCACTATGGTCCAAAACCATGAAAGAGGGAGAAGTAGAAAAATGGAGCATGACACACTCTGTGACCACTAATTCCTTCTGGCCTACCATTATTGGGCTCCTTTACTTTGAAAGGTAGTCTGGGCATGTTAAAATCTTGCTTGATGGATGCAATTAGAGCACTTTGTCATATAATAATTACCAATAAACAGATGTTAAATGAATGACAGAGAGCAGTGAGATATACCCAAGTAATAATCTCTAATGAAATCAGATGTACATAGATCTCTGGCCAGGGCAACCACACAATACCATCCCTTGGTGATGAAGGAGGAGGGCTACCAGGGTATTACTGAATCGTTTTGCCCTAATTTTTAATATCGTAATTTATTCATTTTCAATACAATCATCATGAGATATATAGCTACAAAGTTGTTCATGATTGAATTTCTGTCTTACAATGTTCCAACACCATCCCTTCACCAGTGCAATTTTCCCACCACCAATATCCCCAACCTCCAGTTGCCCTCCCAACCCCTCCCTGCTTTTCATCCCCTGTCTCTATGACGGGAGCATTTCTTCTCTCTCTCTCTATCCATCCATCTATCCATCCATCCATCCATCCATCCATCCATCCATCATCCATCCGTCCGTCCGTCCGTCCGTCCGTCCGTCCGTCCGTCCATCCATCCATCCATCCATCCATCCATCCATCCATCCATCCTTCTTTCTATCTATCTATCTATCTATCTATCTATCTATCTATCTATCTATCTATCTATCTATCTATCTATCTATCTATCTATCTATCTATCTATCTATCTATCTATCTATCTATCTATCTATCTATCTATCTATCTATCTATCTATCTATCTATCTATCTATCTATCTATCTATCTATATCTACCATCTCTATCTCTCTCCCTCCCCTCCTGTCTCCCTCTCTCATCCTCTCCCTCTTTCCTTTTAGGAATTATGGTTTGCAATATAGATACTGAAAAGTTGTCAGGTATATTCCTTTACTTTCAGCATTCAGTTATTGTCCAGAGTGATCATTTTCAACTATCATTGATATGCCAATGATATCTTTATCCAAACTGCTCTCTGCCCCCCCACCCTACACACACACATAATTGTGGCAAGTTTCCAACTATGGGCAGTCCTCCTGGCCCCTGTTTTTTCTGTCTTTGAATATTAGTATCAAATTGTGTTTTTTGGGGGTCACACCCGGCAATGCTCAGGGGTTACTCCTGGCTCTGCACTCAGGAATTACTCCTGGTGGTGCTTGGGGGACCAGATGGGATGCCGGGGATCTAACCGGATCTGGCTGCATGCAAAGCAAATGCCCTACCCACTGGACTATCTCTCTGACCCCAAACTGTGTGTTTTTTTATGTTCCACAAATGAATACAATCATTCATACCTGTCCCTGTCCTTCTGACTTATTTCTCTCAGTATGATAGTTTCCATGTCCTTCCATTTAAAAGCAAATTTTATACTTTATTTTTCTTGGTGACTGCATAGTTTTTCACTGTGTAGGTATACCACAGTTTCTTTATCCAGTTGTCTGTTCTTGAGCACTCGGGTTGTTTCCAGATTCTGGCTATAGAGAATTGTGCTGCAATAAACATAGCAGAGCAGATGCCATTTCTGCTATGTGTGTTTTGAGTCCCCAGAGAATATTCCCAGAAGAGGTATTGCTGGATCAAATGGAAACTCTGTTTCTAGTTTTTTGAAATATGTCCATATTGTTTTCCAAAAGAGTTGAGCCAATGGGCATTCCCACCAACAATGGGTGAGAGTCCCTTCCTCCTCGCATCCACACCACACCAGCACTGGTTGTTCTTGTTCTTTCTGATGTGTTCCAGTCTCTGTGGTGTGAGGTGATATCCCATTGTTGTTTTGACTTGTTTCCCCTGATGATTAATGATGTTGAGCATTTTTATATGTGCTGTAACTGAATTATTTTATCCTATGTCATGATGCAGGGAGCATGTGTGCATGGGAGTGGGGGCACCATCCCCTATTATTACGAAGGGGAATAGCAAAGTCTGGTTGAAGATCTCTTGCCTTGGAGATATTGGCTATTTTGTGGTACCTTTCACCTAGTGGTGCATGACTGGCTTTTGTTAATACAGCATCAAACATTAACCCAAAGCAGTAGAAATGACTTCAACTAAATCTGTCTGGGTTATCAGAAACTTACCCACAGGGTTGGCTCTATTTTACGGATTCCAGTGAAAAATGAAAATGTAAATCTTCAAGTTGAAAAAAATAGAAAGAATTCCAAGATAGTGCCTCAGAGGCTTAATTATACCAAGCACAGCTTGACTATATCAAGGGCCTTCTAAGCACAAAGTATTATGACTGCCCAGGTTTCAGACCCATGAAGCAGGTCCCAACGTGCACGTCCACACTCAATTAGTCCCCAACTTTATTTGATTCCCCAGTTCCTCACTGTTCAATTCCTCCACAAAATCACCACCTCCACCCCATGGCCCTTCCTTTATGACTTGGTAATTCTGTCCTCCTTGTGTGACCTTCCACTTCCGGTTCTTGCAAGCTCAGGAACCTCAAGTTTCTCTAGTTACTATCAGAAACGTGTCTCCACCTGTTTCCTAAATCAGTCCTGTGGGTTGGGGTGAGGTGGAGGCCTGGGGCTGTTTAGATCCTCCCCATTGCAGGTTGATCTCCTCCATCTCCACCCCCAGAAAACGTGCTCTAGTTCCTTTATAAGTATATAATACATGAACTTGAAATATAATATACCCACCTCACTGTTGAAGCTATGAACCTTCTGAAAGAACAGTCCAGCTTCCCAAGATGGATATGTATTTCTTTTTGGCAGGGAGAGAAGCACCCCCAGCAATGCTCAGGGCTTATTCCCAACTTTGCACTAAAGGATCACTCTGGCAGGACTCAGGGGACTATATGAGGTACCAGGGATTGAACCCAGGTCAGCCATGTGCAAGGCAAGCACCCTACCCACTGTACTATCCCTCTGACCCCATGGATACGTATTTCTTCTACTGAGAAAATGATGACCCTTTTTTTCATACCTGACCTAACACTATTGATCTCAGAAAATCTCCCTTGCCCTGCTTTTATTACAAGCTGTTTATTGTTGGCTGTTTTTGCTTGTTTGTTTTTTGCCTTTTGGGTCACACCTGGCGGTGCTCAGGGGTTACTCCTGGCTCTGCACTCAGGAATTACTCCTGGCAGTGCTCAGGGGGACCATATAGGATGCTGGGAATCACACCCTGGTAGGCCGCATGCAAGGCAAATGCCCTACTGGCTGTGCTATCACTCTGGCCCCACTGGCTGGTTTTATTTTAATTGAGCCATCAGAAACCCTCCCAAGTAGTTTTTCTTGAATTTCTCCACTTTTTTCTTTGACAGAAAGAGAACATCGACTTTGCCATCCTCCCACATCCTAGCAGATCAGAGAGGCCCAGGCCCAGGAGCCTGACGCATCAGGGTTGTCACTGGCAGGACTGAAATGTGCTCACAGTCCTTGTCAAATTCCTTTTCAGTGGTGGCTCCTATTCCTTTTGATCTGGGGATCCATATAGGCCCCCCAACTCCCATTTTCGTATCAAATCCACTTCCCTCCTTTTCCATGCAGGCAGGAAACATCATAAGACTCTCAATTTCTATTGCCCATCAGAGGGCCTGGGAGGCTGCCCCCTCACCCTGTCATCTCTCCTGCTTGTGCCCTTACAAAATATTCTGCCTCCTTCCACACCGCAGACACGCCCCAAAGTCCCTCATGTTACAGAACCCACCGCCTTCTGCACCCTGTGGACACCTCACTTTAAGATACCAGCGCAGTTTCTCTTCCTTCTTCTCCCATCCCTGAGCTGTGAGTCCTTTCTAACCTCTTCAGAACTCTGCACCATTCACCTCCCGCTTTCTCTCTGCCTCCAACCTTCCCGCTCTGTGCGTCTCCTCTCTGCCCATGAATGCTCCAAAGACCTCCCATCCTGATTTGAAAGACTTTCCCTTCTGCCTTCCTCATCCTTGAGTCATCATTGACTCTCCTTCCCTTTCCTTGCAGTCAAAGAAGTGGTTCAAAAATCTTTGCTTCCTCCTCCCACACATGCCCAACCCACAGTCATCTTGTTACCTCCTGACCTCTCTCCCGAAACTGCGTTGACACGATCAATCGCTTTCTTCGCCAAACCCACCAAGTACTTTTCAATCTTTATCTCTCTCTTTTTTGGGGGAGGGGGTCACACCCAGTTATGCTTAAGTGTTATTCCTGGCTCTGCACTCAGGAATTACTCCTGGCTGTGCTCAGGGGACCATATGGGATGCCAGGGATGGAACCCTGGGACGGCCGCATGCAAGGCTAACGCCCTACGCACTGGACGATCACTCCGACCCTTCGATCTTTATCTCTAGATCTCGCTGTGAGCATCTCATGTTTACGTGCCTTCCCCAATCTCCCGCCCACCCAACTTTCCTTCCAAAAATTCCCTTCCTTGGGTTTCCACATCTTTCTCTGGAGGCTGTCTTACTCTCTTGGCACTTTCTTTTTTTTCCACAGTTGTCCCAGCTCCATGGTGATGACAACTGAGAGACAACAGCACTAATTAGAGGTAGGAGATGAAACTTGGGGCTTCAAGAACGTTGCGGACTGGGAGCCAGTATCCCACCAATTAGGAGCCAACAGGCATGGCCAACCCAGTCTCTTGCTTGATGCGCTAAATAGTCCAGGACTGTGTCCAGGTGCCCGAGCAAGTACTAGAGGAACATCTGCTTTGTTTCCGCCTTTAACACCACTTTTAAAGTGCCAAGAATATTTCCCACCAGAAGGGAGAGATGCTCAAATTAACCAATCTGAAAGGCCCAGCACCCAGGTGCCAGATAGCTCCAAGCCATTAACTAAACATAGATGATTCTTCCCTTCCACACCTGAGGATCAAGGGTGAGGAATGACTAATGAGCTCTTTCCCATCACACTCTACATTCAATCCTGCTTTCAAGAACATTCTCTCCTACATGATCGATTTTTCCGCACTCCTGAATCACTGATGTCTGCATCCAAATGTCCTGTTAACCTTTCCATTTTGATCAACAGTTCTCTTTCCCTTTTTGCTCCATTTTGCAGGCAAAAAAAAACCGCCTAAAATTCAAGATTTCCTTTTTTCCTTTATTCATATACATATATATATAATTCATAGATATGTATGTATTTACTACTTCTTTTAAAATATTTTATTATATGACCATGAGATATACAATTACAAAGATGCTCATTTCTGGGTCTCGGTCATACAGTGTCCAGCACCCATCCCTCCACCAGTGCCCATTTCCCACCACCAATGTCCTCAATTCCTCCCCCTCCCCAGCCTGCCTCTATGGTAGGTTCTTTTTTTTTTTTTTTTTTTTTGCTTTTTTGGGTCACACCCGGCAATGCTCAGGGGTTACTCCTGGCTCCTCACTCAGGAATTACTCCTGGCGGTGCTCGGGGACCCTATGGGATGCCGGGGATCAAACCCGGGTCATGCAAACGCTTTACCCACTGTGCTATCGCTCAGTTCCTATGGCAGGTTCTTTATCTCCTCTCTCTCTCTCTCTCTCTCTCTCTCTCTCTCGTATTTGCTACTTTTTTATTCAGTCACAGTAGACACTAAAATCATTTCTCTTAGTTATTGTGATTAATATACAGTAAACACATTTAGTACTAAGTTCTTTCTTAAAACTTCATTTGATTATAGATTTAGAAGTGGGATTCTCTCATATGACAGATCTATTTTAATTTTCTTAAAGAATCTCCACACTGGAACCAGAGAGATATTACAATGAATAGAACACTTGTCTTATAGTCGGCCTACCTGGGTCCTATCCCTGGCATCTATATGGTTCTCTGAGCACCATGAGGAGTGATAACTAAGCACAGAGTCAGGAGAAACCCTTGAGCATCACCAGTTGTGGCCAGAAAACAAAAGAAGAAGAATCTCCATACTGTTTTCCACTATGTTCACTTGAATTCTCACCCTTAATGACCAAGGGTTCCCATTCTCTGTCATCCATATTTGCTTTTATTTTTGTTTGTTGGTTTGCATTTGTGGTTAAAATCATTAGAGCAGTCATGAGTTGATATCTTACTGTGGCTTTGATTTGCCTATCTCTAGTGCTTTCATTTACCTGTTGGCCATTTGGAAAAGTCTGTTCTTTTTTTGGAAAAATATGTCTATTCCATTCCTTTGCCCACTTAAAAACTGGATTTTGGGTCAGGGCTAAAGCATTTGCCTTGTATGCAGTCAACCCTGGTCCAATCCTTATCACCAATATGGTCGCTGAGCGAGGGATGGCCCCCAAACTACAACCACAAAATTGTATGAAATTTGAAACCCCTATGTGATGTAATGATATTAGGAGGTGGCACCTTTGGACTGTGACTGGTCTCAAGTGAATGAGGTGAGTGCCCTTAGATTCCCAAGATTACCTTACAAGAAACTCATGTCGGTCCTGGCACCACACAGACTCTCAATATCACCAGGCTCAAGTAGCAGCATGGGGAGCACAAACTCTGGCCTCAGGAAATGTGTCCCAAGGTGTCCCACTATAGGCTTTGATTCGGTTGTGCTACTTCTTGTTTTTTTGTTCGGGGGGTGGGGGGGCCGCAACCAGCAGTGCTCAGGGCTTACTCCTGACTCTGTACTCAAAGATCATTCTTGGCAGAGCTCAGGGGACCATATGGGGTGCTGGAGATCCAACCTAAGTTGGTTGTGTACTAGGCAAGTGCTCGTCCTGCTGTACTATTGCTTCAGCCGCATTGCATCACTTTCAGTAGAAGATAATGGTTCCTGCTGGGGCAGCCTGCTGAGAGGGGACAGCAGGAAGTAGAAGCAAAGCACCATCTTCCCAGAAAGTCCAGTACCCGCATTGACCCTGCATCCAGCCAGTAGCTCAGCCAACAGGAATATGAGGCAACCTAGGCCCAGGGCAATCACTGTCATGCTCCTTCCCTTTCTATGGGACCCCGGTGGCCAAGCAGTGGCTATTCCAGCTGCGGCCTGTCCTAGACAGACAACTGAGTGATCTGGGCACCAGACTAGGCAGAGATTTACTCTGGAGAACTGACCTGAGCAACCTCAGAGGCGGCTGGAATAGCCCATGGACAGCTGACGCTATCCCTGGGTTCTGGCGACCACCTCCCTGATTTTGCTCTGCAGTCTGAGCTGCTTGAGAAAAAGACACACGGGGCCCAAAGGCCAAGTGATTCTGCTCTGCTGTGTTCCTGCCCTCATGCACACACTGGAAATGAAACTCGGGGTGGCATCCTGTTCCCCACCTCCTCCTCAGGTGGCCCCTTAACTTTTCCACACTAACCTTAATGCTTGGTCTCCCCTTGGGTGCTGGCTGAAATCTCATAGGGGGAGAAAGTGTAAGTCGCTTCAATGGCTCCCCTCCCTATGGCTCTGTCACAAAGGGGTCCCCGGCCCCAGGTCTGTTGGTGGGGTCCAGGAGTCGAAGTGAGTGTCAAGGCAGTGCTTCTGCTCTTGGTGATAGGATGGGGCTGATGTCGGAACTTCAGGGTCCGGAAAGAGCAACAGAAGGCGGGGGGGGGGGATGGTGAGGTGTGTGGCATGCACATGTTTTCATATCAGAGTTCCTGAGCTTGACCCCTGACACCACATTGGGTGTGCAGCCCCCACAAAAGACTGGGAACTTGAGTTCCTATGCTAATTTCTGGGTTTCTTCCCTGTGAATTGTGAAAAAAATTCTCACCTTTTTTTTTTTTTTAATTTTTTGGGTCACACCCAGCAATGCGCAGGGGTTACTCCTGGTTCTTTGCTCAGGAATTAGTCCTGGCAGTGCTCGGGGGACCATATGGGATGCCGGGGATCGAACCCAGGGCGGCATAGGCCGGCCACGAGCAAGGCAAACGCCCTACCTGCTGGACTATTGCTCCGGCCCTCACCTTATTTTTAAGTCCAGCTATTAAAGTGGTACATATCAGTTTGCTTGAGGTTAATTTTGTCATTAAATTATATCGATCTGCACTCAGGAATTACTCCTGACTGTGCTTAGAGGACCATATGGGATGCTAGGATTGAGCCTGGGTTGAACGCATGCAAGGCAAATATCCTACCCACTGTATTATCGCTCCAGCCTATATATCTACCTTCTGATTATAGAAATGATGAATGGTGATATTAATGTTTCTTCTTTTCACCATTTTTTTTTTGCTTTTTGGGTCACACCGGTGATGCTCAGAGGTTATTCCTGACTCTTCACTCAGGAACTTCTTCTGGTGGTGCTCGGGGGACCATATGGGATGCCGGGGATCGAACCCGGGTCGGTCGCGTGCAAGGCAAATGCCCTATCCACTGTGCTATCGCTCCAGTCCGCTTTTCATTACTTTTACTGAGGTTCTGTGATTCCAATGCTGTTAATGAGTTCATGCTGCATTGTTCCAAACACCACATCCACCACCAATATCCAGTTCCCTTCACCAATGTTCCAGAGGCATCTCACATCGACCCCTGAAAAGCTCAGTGCATGGCTATTTTTGTTTGTTTTCCTTTTCTCTTAATTCCAAATAACACTTCAAACTCAACAACAACAACAACAACTTGATTAGTGTGGACTTCTAAATATGTGTAGGGATATATGCTTTTTTCAAGACTATGTGTTTTAGTAATACAATTTCACATAGCTTCAAAATATTTGTTCCTGAAAAATGCCCTCTACCAAAATACCAATATAGAGCTATCACATATGTAGAATAATCAAGGCCAAGTTTTAATGAAAATAAAATATGGATATGGCTGTTTTCAAGTTAATTGTATCTTCAATTTGAGTCTATGTCAACAATGGAAAGATACTACATTAGTGACTTTTGAAGAATTAGACCATTTCTCTGTGTTTTATTTTTATTTATTTAATTTTTTTTTTGTTTTTTGGGTCACACCCAGCGATGCTCAGGGGTTACTCCTGGCTCTGCACTCAGGAACCACTCCTGGCTGTGCTCGGGGGACCATATGGGATGCCGGGGGATTGAACCTAGGCCGGCACAGGCCGGCGTGCAAGGCAAATGCCTTACCCGCTGGGCTATCGCTCCGCCCCCTCTGTGTTTTATTTTTATTTATTTATTTATTTATTGTTTGTTTGTTTGTTTGTTTTTTGGACGACACTTGATGATGCTCAAGGGTTACTTCTGACTCTGCACTCAAAAATCATTCCTGGCAGTGCTCAAGTAACCATAAGGGATGCCGGAGATGGAACCCAAGTTAGTCATAGCCAAGACAAGCACCCCACCCACTGTACTATTACTCTAGCCCCCTCTTGTGAGTTTTACATTGATACTCACTCAAGGATGTCTATTAAAAAGCACAAATCAAATTTTGTCCAATGAAGAACAATTGTGTGATTCAAAGTTAGATCAGGGTACATATCTAAAGTGTCCCTGTCCATCCTAATAATTAACATCACTATCACTATCACTATCTTCCCGTTCATTGTCGATTGGCTCAAGTGGGCACCAGCAACATCTCCATATGTCCTGTCTCATGCTAGTAGAGCCCAAGGGCATCTGCTCGCTCCAGGAACATAAAGAGCCTCAAACCATTATATTAGGTCATGGGAATGACCTAATATAATTGTTACTGATATTTGGCATATCAAATATGACACGGGTAGCTTGCCAGGCTGAAAGCTCCCTGGTGGTGCTCATGGCTTACTCCTGGCTCTGTGCTCAGGGAATCACTCCCGGTGGGCTCAGAGGACCATATTGGTGCTGAAGATTGAACTTTGGTTGGCCACATGTAAGGCAAGTGCCCTGCCTGCTTTACTATCACTATAGCTTCTACATAGTTATTTTTAATTTTTAATTTTATTATATCACCACTGTCTTCCCATTCAACATCACAAGATAGACAATTACAAAACTGTTCATGATTGAGTTTCAGTTATACAATGTTGCAGCACCCATCCCTCCACTAGTGTACATTTCTCACCATCAATGTCCCCAGTTTTCCTCTTTTCACCCCTCCTGCCTGCCTCTATGACAGGTACTTCTCTCTCTCTCTCTCTCTCTCTCTCTCTCTCTCTCTCTCCTTTTGCACATTGTGGTTTGCAGTACATACATTGAGGGTTTATCATGCATATCCCTTTACCTACTTTCAATACTCAATTCTAATGTAGCTTGCCATTTCTTGCATAGTTTTTTTATGATTTATTTTAAACATTATGATTTACAAAGTACAAACTTTTTTTTTCACAATACAGTTGCTGGAAAGATTCATCATTCAGCACCAATCCCACCACCAGTGTGCCCTCACCACCAGCAGAGACCGGCATTTTCCTTCCACCTTCCATCCCCCTCCCGATGCCTGCTCACTTAGCCAGCATCAATGATGTTGATCCTTACAGCTCATATAAGGGAACAGTAATGATAAGGTTACTGCATGGTTAATTTTAATAATTCAAATGATTCTTAAGTTTCTGTACAAAAAGTTGTTACCTAAAGTCACAGCTCTCTGAAATGGCCACATTAATACAACTTATCATCTTTTCTGATGCCTCTTAATGTTTTCCTATGGATGCACATACATGTAGATTTTCCTAAATCAGGAAGATTTTTAAATTGCTTCCAATGCTCTGGTCACTCTGCACAGCCTCCAGGCAATCCTTACTGGCAACCTAAGGCACATCCTTCCTTTCTCATACACACCTTTCCAGTCTGCAGCTAGGTCCCATTTTTCATACAATAATAACACAAGCACCCTTGCCTCTCACCCTTGCTCCCGAAACTAATCTACCCACCCCCTTCAAGAACTCTTTACCACTCTTGGGTCAGTTACATTCATTTGGTCTGTTTGTTTTGGGGTCACACCCATCAGAAGTCAGGCTTAGCTTCTGATTCAGGGATCACTCCTGGCAGTGCTCAGGTGGCCATATGCGGTGCCAGGGACTGAAGCTGGACCTGCAGTGTTCAAGACAAACGCTTAACCCCTGAGTTATCTCTCTAGTCCCAGTGAAATTCACTTGAACTGGGAACAGAGTGATAGCACAGCTGGTAGGGCATTAGACTTACATGTGGCTGACAAGGGTTCGATCCCTGGTATCCCATATGATCCCCTGAGCACCACCAGGAGTAATTCCTGAGGACAGAGCGAGGAGAAACCCCTGAGCACTGACAACCACCTCTCATGCTTGGGAGGGATCCTGATTTGCTCAAACCAGAAACTCAGCCAAATCTGAGTCTGAGAGTGTTCTAGGGAGGGTGTGAAGAAGAGACGCTCCCAGGGACCTTGGGCTCCCCAGCCCGACTCCTGCCCCCATCCACTGGCAGCAAGAGTGTTCTGCTCCCCATTCTGGAGACACCCACATCTCAGTTCCGACTAGTTGAGCTCTTTTCCTTCACTTCATGCTAGTCACTGTCTCCCTAGTCTCTCGTACTGTCTAAATAACACACACACACACACACACACACACACACACACACACATTTTGTTTTTTGGTTTTTTTTTTTACACATTGTGTTTTGTTTTGATGCTTCACCTGTTTTTCTTCCCAGTTGCAAGTTTTCTTTAAGTATATACTTCAGGGGTACTGGGACTCACTGTTCTGTCCTTTTTCCAACATCAAGATCATTTTGGATAAAGACAATCACTTGTAATTTGAGGGGTAGAAGCACACAGGAAGATTGTCTTGTCTATACAGGGAGGTTTGAGCTCAAGGGACGAAGAATCATACTGAAGAAGAGAGCAAACAAAAAAGCTGCCCCTGAGCGTGGTCTGTCTGCCTCGGAGCACAGTGGATGTGTCTGTTTCTCCCTGAAGCCTCGGCCAGCGCCTCTAAAGGGCTCATCAGGCTGAAGGAGCGGCTCCATGGCTGAGAGCGTCTCAGGACACTTAGAGCGTGCTCAGGCTTTCGGCTCTCCGAGATCCACTTGTGTCGAGTGTAATCCTGCAAACTCAGATACTGCCAGCTGTGTGTGAGCACATTCCAAAGGTGGTACAACCCTCACAAGCAGAACAACTGCTTGAAACTAGGAGTGAGCACCAAGGGCAGGGAGTGTGACCTCTGGGGAGCACGGGAGATGAGACTGCAGCGACCCCCTCACGAGCACCATAACCATAACTTCTTTTTTCTTTCATGCTAAATCAGTCATCTGCAGACCATTAGTTTTCTTTCTGGTCATTGGTTGAGGTATTGTGATTTCAATATTGTTAATGGTGATTTCCCATATGGGAAATAGTCCAATACCTCACTCCAACCTGTGTGCCCACCTCCCTTCCCCAAGGATCCTGGTGTCATTCCTTTTAAACCTCTATCCATTACGAACTCAGTTTTGTGGATCAGGTCTTTTGTTTGTTGTCTTTGGCCTTTGCTACTACTGCACTGTGTATTTTAAGTCCCACACATGAGTGAGATCATTCTGTATCTACCCTTTACTTGTGACTGACTTCACTCAGCTTGATATCTTCTTGTTCCATCTATGTTGCTGAAAATGCCTTGGTTTTGTTCTTTCTTAGAGCTGTGTAGTGTTTCATTGTGTCTATACACCTCAACTTCTGATACACTCATGGGTGGTTGGGCTTTTGGGTAGTTTCCATGTCTTGGCTATTGTACTACATGTGCTGATGAACACAGGTATGTGTATGCACTTTCTTTTTCTCTTTTTTGGGTCACACCCAGCAATGCTCAGGACACCATATGGGATGCCGGGGATCAAATCCAGGTCGGCTGCATGCAAGGCAAACGCCCTCCCTGCTGGATTATCGTTCCGGCCCTGAGTATGTACTTTCAAATGAATGTTTCTATGCTTCGGGGAGAGATGCTACACAGTCCTAACTTCTGTGCTTGACTTAGAGTGTGATCCCCAGTGAGCATGCATGCAACCCCATGAATAAAGATGTGCAAACTTTGATGAGCACCAAGACCAAGTTGTGCTAGAATCACAACATGTAATTTAGGCAGCACAGCTAAAAATTGTGCAAGTCCCATATCCAAGTATGCATTCAACAACAACAACAATGAAGGTGGGGCAGTAAATAATAATAGCAATAACAATATCATAATCATCATCATCATCATAATAATAAAGTATTAGTCAAGCAGTGATGGAATTTAGAAGAAAAACCACATGATACCACAATTCCAACGTTAATATATACAAAATGTCACCAGTATCATCTCTGTTCACTTACTCCTCCACAATTTTATCTTGATGAATATAAAAATCTTCCAGGCCAGGGCCAGAGTGATAGCACAGCGGGTAGGGCATTTGCCTTTCACACAAACAACCTGGGTTCAATCACTAGGACCCCATATGGTCCCCGAGCACCACCAGGAGTAATTCCTAAGTGCAGAGCTAGGAGTAACCCCTTAGCATAGCGGGTGTGACCTGAAAAGAACAAAACCTTCAGGCCAAAGAGAGCACAGAGGTTAAGGTGCTAAGTAACTTGCTCTGTACACTGCAGACACTGGTCCAATCTCAGCACCATGTAAGTTTCCCTGAGCACCAGTAGGAGTGATCCCTCAGTGCAGAGCCAGGAGTAAGCCCGGAGAATCACTGGCCCCCAAACAAAATGAAAACAAAAATCTCCCTAAGTATGACCTAGTTTCCCCAGGCCTTGCCAACTTGTGTGTGGGTTGTTGGGGTTACGCCGCACCTTAACAAGCTTTTTTTACCCACGTAAGGCTGGGAGAGGCAGAGTAATGACACCCCCTCCCCAATGATGTCCAAGTCTCAACATCGAGGCCCCTGCGTATGTTAATTACCCAATCAAAGGGAATTAGGACACAGAGAGAATCACAGCTGCTAATGAGCCAAACTTCACAGCCAGAGTCTAACCAGTGGATCAACATAATCAAAGGATTCAGATAAGATCACAATAAGGTGACAGAGAGCTGGGCTGTGCAGAACCCCAGCCAAGGAAGACAGAAGATCTAGAGAACGGTAATAAGGCAGAAATGTCAAGCTGCCGAGAGAAACAGCCCTTCTGACCTGGAGATATTAACCCCCTAGGCCCTCTGACCCTCTGAAATGTCAGATCATAAATCCGTTCTGTTCTACGCTGTTAATCTGACAGCCATTCCTTGGCACAGAAGTAGGCGGCTCACCAGAGAACCCCTTGTTTGCTGACCCAGAGGCTCAGCCTTGACACCCACCCCAGACTCACCCCCAGTTTCTTCCAGGCAAGCTCCCGGCTGACTCATTAGAACCACAACACGCCCCCACTCCAGCGGGGAACACATCTGGGGCCTCCATTGCCTTTGGGTCACTGCAGCAGGTGTCCTTAAGCGCACTCAGGCCCACCCCTAAGATCATCTCAAAGGACACACACAGCACCCAGTGCTGCCTCCAGTCTCTGTCCCTGGACCTGGCTCCTTCCAATCCAGCCGCTGCCACTGAAGGAGCCCGCGAACCCTCCAACCCCCACCACCCTCCTTGTCGCTGTCCCCGCAGGACTGGGAAGGGCTGTCCTAGGGGCCAGGCTGGCTGCCGCCTTCTGTCTCTTTCCCGGTTCTCCCACAAACTCCCCCAGACACGCCCAGAGAGATTGTCATCCCTGCTGAGACCAGAGTGAGACCCCCCCCATATACACACAAGCTCCACTAGCCCCAGTCAGCCACCTAACCCTTGTCACTGGAACCGTGTGTTTCAAGGGGATTTCAGAGCCTTAGCAGGCAGGCAGGGAGAAGGCTGGGATCCATGTGCATGCCAGAAGCAACGAGAAGTCAATGTCTCGCCTGGATTTGTACCCATTGAACACTTATATGCCAGGCCCGCCTCTTTGGGGATGAGATGAGGAGGGTGTAGTGGGAGCTAAATGCCGCTGCCCCCACTGAGCCCCTCTCGCCCCACCCCGCCCCCGCCCAGTCCTGACTTGCCGCCTAATCAGGCAGGTGTGGACCTAGGCCCCGCCCCCGGCCCCCATAGGCCACGCCCCGAGACGCCACTCACGTCCTGGCCCCGCCCCCCAGGCCGCTGTGCATGCCTTTGGTGGACCGCAGCATCGTTGCGAGCGGCGGGAGGTCTCCTGCAAGCTGGGCCAGACCCACCAATCAGACCCTGTCCCTGCAGCTGAGTCTCTTGCGGAGCTCCTTTGCATAATTTGGTTCAATATTTACGGCGCCAACCCTCATTTTCTGGGCCGTCTCCGTGGCCGACAGCTGGGAAGGCTGTAATTACAGCATTACGGGCGCGCAGGGAAGCCACCGCGAGCGCAGCCTGAGGGGAGCCCCCCGCCTGGGCTACCCCAGAACTCCGCAGCTGGCGCTCCGCCGGGCACACCTGCGAGTCTGACTTGACTCGAGACACAGCCGACAGTGGCGACGGGAACAGCGATGACCACGTTTTATCACGCTAGTGCTACGAGCTCGGTTTTGTTGGGTGCTTAGATGCTAGCGCCGGGCTAAATTGCCCGTGTGGATTTTGCCGGTCCTCACTGCGTCCCCGAGAGGTGGGGAATCCAGGAGGGCTTCAGGCTTCTGTTCCAGCAAAATGCGACTGTAAGGCTAGAAAGAGCCTTAGCGTCAGACAGGGATCGTTTCTGAATGTGAACGTCGCTGTCAACTTTTCCCCTCCAGGGGACTCCTGACTTTCTTGGGAAGCTCCTGGATCCAGGCGGCCATAGGCAGCGCGGGGGGTGGGGGGTGGGGGGCTCGAACCTGGGTTGGCCACATGCAAGGCAAGAGCCCTGCCTGCTGTGCTATTCCGCCAGTGGCCCATCCGGTGTTATGTCCACCCCAACCATCTGCCGTCAGAGCCCCCAGTGGCCCTGGGGTGGCACTTACTTTGGAAACAGGAGCTCTGCCAGATCAAGATGAGGTCATTAGATGAGCCTAAAACGATGTAACTCCGAACTTATAAAAAAAGGAGAAAGTAGACAGACACTCAAATATGCAAATGTGGGCAGAGATGGGAGTGATGTTTTTTTTTTTGCCTTTTGGGTCACACCCGACAATTCCCAGGGATTACTCCTGGCTCTGCACTCAGGCATTACTCCTGGAAGTGCTGTGAAGCACGGAACACATGGGATGCTGAGGATTGAACCCAAGCTGGCGGTGTGGAAGGCAAATGCCCTACCCATTGTACTAGCACTCCGGTCACCGGAAGTGACCTGTCTATCATGGAAGGAACACGGGAGCTGCCAATCAACCCACCAGATACAAGGGGAGTAGCTTTATTTTTATTTTTTTGTTCACACTCAGCAATACTCAGGGGTTACTCCTGGCTCTACTCTCAGGAATTACTCTCCTAGCGATGCTCAGGGGACCATATTGGCTATGTGCAAGGCAAACGCTCTAACCACTGTGCAATCTCTCCAGCCCTGCAAGGGGAGTAGCTTGGACCCCTGCCCCCAAACCCAGCTTCTAAAAGGAACCCTGTGACACTTGGATTTGGACCTCTGACCTCCAGAGCCAAGTGGCAACACATTTCTCTTGTTCAAGCCTGCCACCGCACGCATCTTTGTCCTAGCAAACAGAAACAAGTCTTGAGAGAACCATTTGCCTTAAGTCTAACTTGAAAGTTGCATCCTCTGTCCTACAGCTGGAAGCTCCAGCCCTTGGTAGCACAGAGTTAGACGGCTTGGACTTGGGCGTCAGTGGCTGGAGAGAGACCCCAAGGTCACACCATAGCCAGGGTCTCCACAGCCCAGGAGCTTGCTTGTGCTGTCAGGAAGAAAGGAGAGGGTGCTGTCCCTCCTGAGAGCGACAGAAAAGCAGGGTCACCATAAGCGGCTGCCTTCTCAGTCAGGCCCCTCCGTCAGGCCGCTCTCTGGCTTCTGGCACCTTCCCTCTGCCCTTTCGTGGCCAACCTCTTGGTCTTAGCTTCTCTGACATCAGGGCCTATGTCTGGTTTTTGCTGCTGTTGTTTGGTTGGTTTTGGGGCCATACTCAGTGATGCTCAGGAATTACTCCTGGCTCTTCACTCAGGAATTACTCCCAGTAGTGTTCAGAGGAACATATGGGATGCCAGGGACTGAACCCAGTTCAACTGCATGCAAGGCAAGTGCCAAGAGCCCAACCCGCTGCACTATCTCTCTGGCCTGCAGAGCCTCTCTCTGAAAGCCTTTCGCATACTTGCTCTCAACTCCTGGAAGCCCAACAGGACGCCTGGACCTCCTGGAAGCCCAACTTCACGAAGTTCCCTGCTATTTACTAGCTCACTGTTGCTTTAGCCTACTCTTGCACCTTGCTTCCTTCCAGCTTAGGGTCTCTGGTCTAGGCACCGTCCCTGCAGCCCCTCACATGACTGCCTCCTCCTCCTATCAGAATTCTCTTCCCCACCTTCCTCTGCCTCCGCTCCACACACATTACCAGCTTCATTGCACTTGTCATTGCCGGAGACTGATTTACTTTTATAGGGGATCCGTTGAGGGGGATAACACTTCAGGGAATTCAGCAGTAGGAAGCAGAGGGGATCGGTTGGGAAAGCAAGAATGGAAAGTGCTTCCCCACCCCTAGGACTGGAGGGAGGGAAGGGAGGCAGTGGGGCCCCAGGACTGAAGCCTAGAGTCTGCAGGCCACGTGGGGCTCGGGCTGTGACGTGGAGCCCCCACCCGCGCTCATCACACTCAGTCTGCCTGATGATCTTAAGTGTGAACCGAGGAGGGCTGGGAGTGGGGAAGAGACAGAAAGAACAGGGAGAGAGGGAAAGGGAGAGGAGAGGAAAGCAGGGAAAGGGGGGAGGAGGACTCCCCAGACTTCCCCCTTCTGTCCACTTTTCCAAGTGTCTCTGCCTCTTCTGGACAAACCCAGACAAAATCCAGTCGGAGAGCGGACCTGGAAAATGAACTTTCCTTTTTTAAAATTTGTTTTTGTTATTTTTTTGGGGGTGCAGAGCACAACTGGCAGTAGTCGGGGCTACTCCTGAGACTGTTGTGCTCAGAGGTCAGTTGTGGCTCTGCTTGGGGGACATGAAGTGCCTGGAATCAAAGCCAGATATCCAGCATGCAAAGGCTGTGCTAGCCCACTGAGCTGACCCTCTGACCCTGGGGCCTTTTCAAGGAAGCCTGTGTTAGGAAAGGCTCTGGGAGCAGACTGGTGAACGCTGGGCACCACTGGTCATATCCATTCAGGCTAAACTCTGGGTTTATTTGGGGTAGTGACCTCCTAGGCTCACTCCCTAACATGTACGGGAGCGCACAAGAGGTTTTCAGTGAAGATCAACCAGCTAAAACTACTTTCTGCTTTTGAGCAACAGAATATATTGGAGGCTTGGTTTAAACCATTCAGGTGGATAAAAATAGACCTCCCCGTCCCCCATACTGGTTGTGATGAGTCAATGAGAAAACATAAGTATGCATGCCTAAAATTAGAAGCAGCCCACCCCAGGGACTCCAAGGAGGATAGCAGACGAATGGCATCAACTCAGCTGTTTTCCATGGATCTTGTCCATGGGATTCAGACCCAGACAACAATTTCTTACAGACTAATGTGTCTCCCGATTGATAAAGTCATTTTAAAGAAACAAGAGCACCGCTTTCCGCATGCTTTGCCCTACACAGTGCCTCTTTACAATAGAGAATGCATTCAATTCTCTCCCTGGCCGTGTGAATTCCATAACAATTACCAATACCTGTCGAGTGCTCATCCATACCAGCCACTGCTCTAGACGCTGGCTGCATTGATCTATTCTCTTTGCCTCCTCATGTTGAGCTGGGAGACCTGAGGCACAGTCAGGCCAGCGACCACACAGCTCCCAGTGGGCAAAGACCAGAATGGTCTTGATGCAGATCAGGCAGAAGCAGGGGTGGCCGTGGTCTCTGTGTTCATCTGCGATTCCCAGGTTTTTCAGTATTTTCAAGAATGAAAATATTGGGGCCGAAGCGATAGCCCAGCGGGTAGGGCGTTTGCCTTGCACATGGCCGGCCTGTGCCGGCCCAGGTTGATCCCGGCATCCTATATGGTCCTCGGGCACGGCACCAGGAGTAATTCCTGAGTGCAGAGCCAGGAGAAACACCTGAGCATTGCCGGATGTGACCCCCCACCAAAAAAAAAAAAAGCAAAAAAAATTGAAAATATTAAATAATAAAGATGTTTGATTCAGAATTGGAAAGTCGAAAAGTTTACTGGAAAAACAAAAGAAAAGTTTACTGGAAAGTAGGAGAGAGAAAAGAAGCTGCCCTAGTGGGGAGGAACTTTACAGGACTAAGTTAAAGTAAGGGAGTTTTGCATAGGCTTTTATTTATTTATTTATTGCTTTTTTGGGTCACACCCGGCAATGCTCAGGGGTTTCTCCTGGCTCTGCACTCAGGGAATTACTCCTGGCGGTGCTCAGGGGACCATATGGGATGCCGGGGATTGAACCCTGGGCCGGCATGGGCCGGCGTGCAAGGCAAACGCCCTGCCCACTGGGCTATCGCCCCGCCCCGTGTAGGCTTTTTATAAGGACTCCTGGCATCACTTATCAGTTGGCAGGTGCTTACAAAGGATGCAGAAAATGACAACTGTGTGTAGCGTTCTAACTCTTTCTGGGCAGTTTTGCCCCTTATCTTAGTCTCCCTGCCAGCGTAGGCTCCAGGACAGTTTTGTGGTCCTGGAAATCTCTAGGACTGCTAAGGCAGGACTTTGGGAATGAAACGTGTCAGGTCAGTGGGGTCAGGGGGGCAAGGGGAAACTGTTGCTTCCTTCTTCAGCGGCAAGGGGAAACAAATCTTCCGGGCCTAATTGCCAATTACCTTAGTTTCCCTTGTCAGCCTAGACGGCAGGGCCGTTTTATGTTCCTGGGAAGCCCCTGGAATGCGGAGGCTGAACCTTGGGAGTGGAATGTGTCAGGTCGATGGGACATCTGGAGAGAACATCTGGAGAGAAGCAGCTGTGGACTCCCTCTCACTGGCAAGGGGAAACTGAGGCTCCTCCTTCAGTCTGGGCCCACTTTGCATGATGATGCTCCAGCTGTTTCTACGGGAACTTGAGTGAGGGCAGTTTCAGAGGTTCTCCATCGTAAAGCTGAAAATGGGGTGTCTCTACTTTCTCTTTTCCACATTCCATCTGGGAAAGCCTCACCCCAGGTCTTTCCCTAGCCAAACAGCAGCGTGCTCAGGGTTAAGCTCTCTGGTTTGCAAGCCTCCTTTTCCCGCTAGGGTCAGAGTGCCAGGTGGTGGGGCGCTGAACGGTGTGGGGGTGAGAACAGCGATCTCCTACTCCTGTTCACTTACTTCAAGTTAAACCTGCAGGACCAGTGACTGGGGCAGGCGAGGGGGGAGGTGGTGAGGGGCAGACGGGCTGGCAGCTCCTGGGGCCCCAGGCGAGCTTGCCTGGTTGCCCTGGTCCAGCCCCCCACCCCCGTGCGCTCACTGAGCACCAGGAAGCGTCTGATGGCTGAATGCAAACAAGCACATGATGACTGGCTCCAGTGGGAGTTTTTCCACAATGCCAGCAAAGAGGAGATTCTCACCAGGAAAACAGTGAGCTACTCAAATGCCGCCTCCTGTAGCAGCCCCCACACACCTGGGGCAGCCAGCGGCTCCGGAGGGGGTGATGGCCACAGGATCTTTGTGGGAACAGCAGGTAGGAAGGCGGGAAGGTTCGTTAGTTCATTCCTGAGCTCCTACAGGGCTAAGGCACTTGCCTTGCACACCTGAGTTAGATTCCCGGCAGCACATTTGGTCCCCGGTACATCACCATGGGTGATCCCTGAGCACAAGGCCAGGAGTAAACTCTGAGCATGTGTGCCCAATCCCCCATTACAAGTTCTTACCCTAGGGCCGGCGATAGTACAGTGGGGAGGGCATTTGCCTTGCACACAGCTGACCTGGGTTTGATCCCCAGCATCCCATCTGGTCCCCTGAGCACCCCCCAGGAGTAATTCCTGAGTGAAGAGCCAGGAGTAAACCCTGAGTATCACTGGGTGTGACCACTCAAAAAAAGGTTCTTATCCTACAAGTCCATATCTCGGAGATGCTAAGCACAGGTGGTATCTTGGATTTGGTTCTGGAATAGTGAAATCCACATAAAACCTTTTTAAGAGAAAAGAACCATAGTTACTTTCTTGCTCCGTAACCAATGCACCTGCGTTACTCACGAGCACCAACTGGGATGGGCCCCAAACAACAAAACAAAGGAAAGAAGGGTAGGAGGGAGAGAAATAAAAGGGAAAGAAGCAAGAAGAGAAGAAAAGGAAGGAGAGGAGAGAGCGATGCGGAATCAAAATAATGAAGAAAAGAAAAAAGGGGAGGATAGAAGAGGATGGAAGGAAAGGAGGGAAGGAGAGTAGGAAGGAAGGAGGGATAAAGGGAAGGAACAAAAGAAGGAGGGTAGGAAGAAATGAAGGAGGAAAGGAGGGTAGGAAGAAAGGGGGAAGGAGGGAAGGAAAGAAGGAAGGAAGGAGGATAGGAAGGAAGAAAGGAAGGGAGGGAGGAAGAATGGAAGGAAGGGTGGATGGATGGGTGGATGTGTGTGTGTGTGTGTGTGTGTGTGTGTGTGTGTGTGTGTGTGTGTGCGTGCTTGCTGGCCCTTAGAAGGCAGCTGTCTGGGCATCTCACCTGGACTGCAGAGCTGAGGATGCCACCTTCCACCTCTAGCTGAGACAGCAGCTGGGAAGTTGGCTTCCAGGGGCTCCTGCTCCTGTCTTCTCTTTTCCGGCATCTGCCCTGGCCCTAGTCTTAGACGGAGCCTTTCTACTTCTAGGTCCCACTCCTTGGGCTGGCCAGATCGGACCTCCCGAGCCCCTTAGGAATCTGTGGCTGTGGCCCTCGGTCTGTCATCACAGCCCTTTGTACTGGGTACAGGCTTGAGCTCCCTTCCCAGAGCGGGGCTTCTTCCAGATCTGGGCCCCATCTCCTTAGTGAGGCTGCCTGGGACTGGAGGCCAATCCGAGGGGCCTCAGTGAACACACCATCCTCTGTGCATCTCTTGGAAGACAGGAAAGGCCACTCAACTCCCCAAAGAACTCAAACCAGGCCCAAAGTGGGGATAGCAGCCTGGGGTAGCTGCGCCTGCATTGTGACTGTTGACCAAGCAGGGGCGGCTGGGGCAGCGAGCACACACTTTCACGAGAAACAGACACACTAGTTGAAGTCATCCTCAGCATCACAGAACTCATTTGAGACTAAGGGGCTACACTGTAGGGAGGGGCCAGGGTAGGACTTTCCAGGTCATGCCATACCATGCTGGGGATAAGGCTCACTTAGGCAAAGCCTGTGCCCTACTGTAGCTAAACACATTAAGCACACAGCCTGCACAAAAGCACACATTTATTTTTTGCCTTTTTTGGGTCACACTTGGCATTGCCCAGGGGTTACTCCTGGCGGTGCTTGGGAGACCATATGGGATGCCGGGATCGAACCTGGGTCAGCTGCGCGCAAGGCAAACACTTTCCCCTCTGAACTATCGCTCCAGCCCCTCATCACTCTTTTTTTTGTTGCTGTTTTGTTTTTTCTTTTTTTGGGTCACACTCGGCAATGCTCAGGGATTTCTCCTGGCTCTGCACTCAGGAATTACTCCTGGCAGTGCTCGGGGGACCATATGGGATGCCGGGAATCGAACCCGGGCCGGCATGGGCCGGCCGCGCAAGGCAAACACCCTACCCGCTGGGCTATCGCTCCAGCCCCCTCATCACTCTTGAAGGGCAAGAATGAGTTAACCATTGCTCAACCGCGGGGTGCTGGAGAGACCAGGACTCCCGCACAGCCTTGAGTCATCTCCCAGCCTGAAGCAGCCCCGTGTTTCAGATGAGGAGGCTGAGTTAAACAGCTTCCCCAGGGTTTCAGTTTAGTGACTATCAGATGAGCAAAGGGAACGAGCATGCTTCCACGGCAGGTCTTTGTTGCCCGCCCACTTCCCTCTGCAGCACTGGGTAGGAAATGGTTGGAGGGCAGGGCCGGATCACCGCCGTGTCCAGAAGTGCAACCAACGGCATCACGTTCAAGAAAGACTCTTCTGTCCCAGGCCGGAGCGATAGCACAGCAGGTGAGGCATTTTCAACCCAGGTTTGATTCCCGGCATTCCATATGGTCCTGGAGAGCCAGGAGAGCCCCTGTGCATCATGGGTGTGACCCAAAAAGGTGTCGGGGAAGGGCTTCCATCCCCAACATGCTTGAGCCCTGATTCATTTCTCCCACCAAACATTATCGAACAAAAGACACAGGACCCGCTCCAAGGAGTGGAGACTAATGACGGGGAAAGGAACTATCACTCGTGCCCCTAGCAAGCCAGAGAGGCCCCGCTTGACCTGCTCTGGGGGACTGCTGGGAAGCTTGACACGGGGGATCATGAAATCTCCTCTATTCAGTGAGGGGTCCAGTCCAGTGGACGGGTGGGAGCGTGAGTCTTCTGAACCAATGAGAGGCTTTGTCTAGGGGGCTGGGTGCAATCTCCAGAGGCTTGGGGACGATGTCAGCTGATCATGGAACTCCAAAGGATTTCCCAGCTGAAGGCCTGGAAAGACTTGGGGAGCAGCAGTACCCTTGGGTGCCACAGGGGAGCGCCTGATTCACTGAAAGTAAGTTTCTGTAGGGGGCCCCTATTTTCTTTTTCTGAGAAGGGGTGGCTGGCCAGACGGGCTCAGCAACCTTTGCTCCTGAGCATCCCCTGCAGAGCTCGTGGCTAGGCCTTTGTCCCACGCCCCAGAACACCCAGTCCTCTGTGCAGGGGTGATTCGAGGTACCCACTGGGCCATAAATAAGGTTCAAACCGGGCCGGGCATTAGTGCAAACCCACCATGGCTCAACGTTGTGGAGCCTCGAGATGATTGTGTTGGCAGAGTTATAGAGGAGGTTGTCCAGCCTTCAGGCCACAGGGAAGAGCTTTGAAGGGATGTTGGCTCCCATCCCCACCTGCCCTACAGGGGAGGGGTGTGCTACAGGGACTTGGGCTTGAATATACAAATGAGCAGATTCACTTGTAGAGAGAGAAAACCACCCTAAAGGGAGAGCTGGGGGCGGTGGCTTGGAGCCTTTTTTGCCTAGTAATAAGGAGCAAGGTCTGAGTTTCTACCATCCCTTAACTCTACCGAAACACCTTCACGTTCTGAGTCTGGTTTCATTAAGACTGGGGTCTTCTAAAAGTGACTTCCCTTCTTTCCTTCCCTGCATGGCCTGAACCATAGTGGCCCACTCCTGCTTCCGGTGTTCCGGCACCAGGAAGCTGCTGGCTCTTTATCCGCCTGCTGGCTGGGTCAGGCCCCCAAGGAGACACAGGGTTGCGTTCCTTCACCACAAGGGGGCGCGCGAGGGCCCAGTATCCACTGGGCAGACAGAACTTTTTTTTTTTTTTTTTTTAGAACAGTTTCCAGCTTGCTCCATCAGCTCTTAGCGTCTTCCTACATTTAGTTGGGTCTGCATTTTGCTTTCCTTCTAGAAAGTGAAACCAACCTTCCTTCTCCCATGAGTTCAAAACACAGGCTCTTCCGATTTCCATGTCAACAGTGGGTGCTGAGTGCCTGGTGACCCTGGAGTGGTGGCATGTTCCTTTTTTTTTTGAGGGGGAGCTTTTTCAGTCAAACTGGTGATGCTCAGGGGACCATAGGGGACGCCAGGGACAGAACAGCGTGCAAGGCAAATGCTCTACCGCTCTACCCACTATACTATTGCTCCAGCCCCGCCCCCCCTTTGCACTCTCGACAGATACCTATGTCAGCTGGATCATGGAACCCCAAAGGATTCCCCCAACTGAAGGCCTGGAAAGACTCAGGGCGCAGCAGTAGCCTTAGGTTAAACAGGGACGCGCCTGGTTCACTGAAAGTTTCTGTAGGGGGCCCCGATGACCCTACATGTCATAGGAGATACCTATGCCAAGGGTGTGCACATAAATAACTGTGGTCAGAGAGGCAGGCTTTATTGTATAGGACATGGGACTGCGGGAGCCACCTTCTGCTGACTCCTAGGCAGGGAAAGTCTTCACAGAGAATGGAACATGGAAGTGGGATGTAAAGTTTGCACAGGAGTTCACAAGAGAATTACAGGGAAATTTCTGGGCAGGACATGCGTGCAGAGGCGTGGGAGGGCCTGGGTGTCCAAGTGCTGCTCTACGAGGAGGAGAGACACTAGCTGGAGGGTGCAGTCGGGCCAAGTATGCAAAGATAATGCAAACCCGGGAGGATGGTTATCCTGACACCAAGAATGCAGGGCAGGGCGGCAGGGCAGCATCACACACGAGCCTGGCAGGATGTTCCAACCAGTGCACAGGAAGTGGCACCTCGCCAGCACTTGGGGCCTTCCCAAGTTTTCTGTATTGTCAAGTTTATACTATTTTTTTTTTTTTTGTCACACCGGCGACGCTCAGGGGTTACTCCTGACTCTGCACTCAGGAATTACTCCTGGCGGTGCTCGGGGAACCATATGGGATGCTGGGGATCGAACCTGGGCCGGCACAGGCCGGCCGAGTGCAAGGCAAACACTCTACCCGCTGGGCTATGGCTCCGGCCCAGTATTGTCAAGTTTAAAAGGAACAACCATCACCCTGCATAGGTAGCCCCCAATTTTCCATCCAAACACCCCCTTTCCCTTCTTAAAAATGAAAAAAACCTCTATGGATCCGATCACCAGTACATCACAAAAAGGATTTGAAAACTAAAGTTTTTGGTTCATGTGTGTTATATCTATCAATATTTACTTGAATATTCAAGTGGGAAACCAAAAAAATCTAAATTACTTAAAAATTAATCACATGACAGCATTCTTAATGTTTATGGGAAAGAAAGGCTGTTTACTTATTTACTTTTTGGGTCACACTTGGCAATGCTCAAGGGTTACTCCTGGTGGTACTTGGGGGACCATATGGGATTCTGGGGATGCAACCTGAGTCAGCTGTGTGCAAGGCAAATGCCCTCCCTGCTGGACTATCGCTCCGTCCCCAAAGGCTTACTGTTTAAAAACTAGCAAGGTTTGTGCAGCTCTTTCTGGTTGAACAGAAGACAGCTGCGCCTGCAGCTGGGGGGGTGGGGGGGTTTACCGCAGGCCTCACAGTCTTCATCTCTATTTGCTTCTTTTCCAGTGCCAGGCCTGCCGCGTGTAAGGCTAGTGCTCCCGGCCTGAGTCCACCCCCAGCTGGCCATGCAACCTAAGATTGGGAACAGCAGTCAGTTATGATGAAATCAGCTCTGACCCTGCGACCCCCACATTTCCAGAACTGCACAGCTACAATAGCCTGGCAGCTTGCCAAAGGTGCAACGCTGTGACCCAGCAAAGAGGGATGAAAGCCGCTCAAAGAAAGGGCAGACAACGTTTAGATATGAAGAGGCGGGAATCACCTTAGCATGATTCCGCAGTTGAGAGGAAGGTCAGTTTACAGGCACGGCCAGGAAGGGTCAGTGTAGCTTTGTCTCGAGTTACCTCAGCTAACCCATCTGAGAATGGCAGCAAAGCCCGTGGAAGGAGACACCAAGTTCAATGATGGCTCCCTCCTCGTGGGCCAGAATAGAATGTGACAGAATGGTAGCTTTTGTTCAAGAGTGAGGAGGAACATGGGTCAGATGTCCAAGTTGGCTGAAAATCCTGACCTCAGCACAGCTGCTGGAGGCAAGGACACGAGGAGCGAGCTCCAACTCAGAGCACATGAACAGTGAGGCCTTACCCAGGGCCCAGGGAGGTACGTGCCCCCACAGGGCACACACCCTGGGGTTTGTCCTCAATAGGGCAGGCTGGTCAGGGATGAATCAGTGCCGGCGGGAGGTTCTGGCACATAAGGAGCGCTTTGGAGCTGGGAAGTCAGCAGGGAGACTCAGCGCTCGTGCCTGAGACCCGGAAGACTGACCCAAGGAAGCACTGGCAGGCTCGGGTGATCCCCCGGAGGCGAATCAGGGCCCACATATGGTCTCCTTGGGGGCAGGGGAGTCTCACAATGGCGTGTTCAAGGGCAGGCTGGCAATCAGGCCTGCGCCAGACCGTCTGGTCACTACATGGCACAAATGAGCTCGGTGCCTCTGGCAGACTGGCAAGACCGTCAGGAAAGCTCAAGGCAGGCTCCCGGGGAGAAGCTAAGCAGCCAAGGTCACTCTGTTGGGCAGGCTTGGGAGACTCTGCCAAAATGACCTGGAGGCAAAAAGCAGTTGCCAGGCCAGCCTCCTGCCTAGACATCGATGGCAAACTCCATTGCTCAGTTCTTAGCAAAGATGGTTTGTCTCAAGTATGCAAGTTGGAGGCACGCTGCCAGCCCTGGGAGGAGGGTTACAGCCGAGAGGACCCCAGGACACAGGCTGTACTTGGTGGTCCTGGACCCACAACCTGCTCACCCCAAGGCCGTGTTCACCCCGGGGCCTCCAGCACCATATCCAAACACCAAGCTGCCGTGACCCCCAGTGACACAGCTGGTCTGTGCTGACACGCAGTCTACGGACAAACCCAAGCCTGACTGTAAATCCTGTCATCATGTGGCTGCGGCCTGGCCTGAGCTCCCGGGGACCATGTGCTATCAGCACATGCGACAGAAGCCCACTGGCTCCAGCCTGTCAGCCCCTTTGGGTCACTCAGCAGCGGGTACCATGGTCCCCACGCCAAGCATTTGCAACACTTCATGGTGCCACAACTTCCTCAGCCTGATTGGACGGGGTGGCAGGAGAGAGCAGGGGCCCAGAGCACTGGGAGAGAAGATACATGCCTTCCTGTCGACCGTTTATTCATTATTCACTAGGAATCTTTCTGTCTAGCCCAGAAGCCTCCACTTAGCTGATGTCTTTGCAAAAACTGTATCGGGGAGTTCACAGGGCTTCCAGTCCTCAGACGTCACGAGGTTCTGGTATGTTGACTGGCACAGCCACGGCTGGGAAAGTTTGCCAGATGCTCTTGTTGCCTTGGTCTCACAGTGGATACAGAGGATTCAACACCAGAATTCTCTGGTGGCTTTTACAAGTGACTAAGGAGTTCCAGGGAACATAGGAGTAAAGAGTGCCATGTGAAGAATACCCAAAGGGACCCCATGTGGTTTGGAGGAATTGACAAGGAGGCAGCAACAATTCACAGGGCAAGTGCCTCATCTCATCCTTACTTGTTCAGCACATGCATCCGAAGAGCCTGGTGATGACACAGACGTCACAAGCTCATTCTTGGGGCCTCAGGAATAGCGTAGCCAGGACCGAATTCCTCTCCTCGAAGGTCTCCTCCCCAGGCATCGGCATAGTCCCGCCGGCACAGAACGGCCTTGGCACCAAGCCCATGTTGCTGGTTACCTGGGAAAGCTCACACAGCACTTACATTTGGGAGCTAAAAGATTCTAGGCCGCCTGCGACTGTGCTATGGCACAGCACGGGAACAGACCGAGGCCTTCTCCTGCCCCTGGCAGATAACGCCACTTACTGGAGCGCTAAATTCACAGGGACTTAGCGAAACACGTCCTCACCTCCACCAACACCCAGCAACTAAAACTGTAAATATGAGCGTTCCAGCTGTGTAAAGAGGAGGCTGTGCCAGGGGCCAGCTTGACACGCCGACAAGAAAGGAAGTCGAATGCCTGAGGCTGGTTCCACATACAGGGAGGCGACCATAAGTCGACATAGCTGGGTGGGAAATGAGCTGTTTCTTCTTGCTGTCCAAAACAGGGTTAGAAACAGGGAGACACCGCAATGTGTCCCGTGGTGTTGGATCAGAGTCCAATGAAAGGAGAGCGCACCTTGTGCACGTGTGTTCAATCACTTACCAAGAGAAAAGTCGGCCCGAGCAGACTCCAGGAGCACTGAGCACATAGCTGTGGCTCCAAAGTATAATCAGTCAGCATCCCTTTGTGAAATTATGAATTAATCTAGAGGCATAGAAATGACAAGATTCTGGAATATGCTGCCGCCCCACCCCGCTTTTAGCTTTTGGTTTACCCACCAGCAATGCTCAGGGGTTACAGCCCGGCAGTGCTCAGGGGACCGTCCCGGAGACCAGGGATTGGGCCCTGGTTGGCAGTGTGCAAGGTGACGGTTCTACCTGCTCCAGTCCCTGACTCGAAGGTAATACTGAGCCAAAAAAGTATCAAAAAAATGACAAGGTGATGCCAAACACAGAAGGCAGCTTTGAGAAAGCAAGCAATGGGAAAACCTGGGTAATCTGCGCATCAAATTGTTGTAGGTAGGCAGACATGGGGGGCGCCACATGGCAATAAAATTCCTAAAGAAAAAATCCAGAGCCACACCTGATTGAAAACCAAACTTGACAAGACCACTATCAACAATAGACCCTGGGAGAAGGGAAGGCCAAAGGGAATGTGTGAAGCCCATAGGCCACTGGCCCTTTTAAAGCCTTAGGATAATTAACTCTCCTAAGGAAAATAATCAGCCTCCTGGGCCCAGGACCTAGCCTCACAGAAGACCCAGAGCATTCCAGTCAAAGAAGACCACTCCCAAAGTCTACTCCCTTGGCAATGGCCCTAGCAACCTAGGTTGAAGCCCCATATGGGAGTAACTTGGGGAGAAACCTATAAAAGCCGTCCTGACCAAAGGACAGCGTGCACATGCTGCATGAGCCCATTTGGCCGAGCACATGTGGTGCCTGAGCACACGTGTTGCCCGCATCTCCCCTCTTTGAGATGTGTACTCTCTCTTACTCACTCTCCGTCTTTGGAGTAGCCTCATGCTTCTCCCTTGAGCGCCATTACTCTCTCTTTCTCCCCCCACCCCTCCTAAAACCTCCTCAATAAAACCTATTTTACTTCACTGCTCATCAACTCCTGAAAATTATTTTTCTGCAAGGAAGACAAGAACCCTAAGGCAGACCTGGGTAAGGCCTAGGACTGACTTTCCTTTCTTTGCAAAGAGCAATTCCTTGCTCCAGCCTGAGTCCGTGGCTCCCCGAGAAATCTCAGGTGGTGGGGATCAACTCCCATGCCTAGAGATCAAGCGGACATCAGGTGTGGCTTGACGGCCACCTCATGGGGCTGGTGGGGCTCAGGCCTAAGCCTGCAGGGGCTCATGGCAGACTTTATCAGTCCTAAGCCTGCCCAGTGGGTCCCAGGTGGCAGAGGTGGCTGGGGAGAAAGCGACCATCTCTCTCCCTTCCGGCCTCACATAAGTCACCCGTGAGGCCCACCTGCATCAAAATGATGAGCAATGGATTGGATACTGGCTGAGAAAGCAGGGACCTGGGGCCAAGAGATGCAAACAATAAAAAGGGAAAGAGGTGCCCAGAATTCAGGAGGATGCTAGTAAGTGTAGCAATGATGCCATTTGAAATCACCACTTGGCAACCAATTCTGACAACAATAGTAAAAGGAAAAATAACAAATATTAAAAATTTATTTCTTTTTGGCTTTTTGGGTCACTCAGGGGGTTCTCCTGGCTCTGCACTCAGAAATTTCTCCTGGGAGTCTGGTGGACCCGCCCAGGAGCCGCCGGGAACCAGTATGCAGAGCTGCGCAAGCGGCTGGGGGAGACTGGAGCCCGGCTCGCGCCGAGCCCAGCTGACGATGGGATCCCGAGGAGGGCAGATGGGTTTTGGGTGTTGGCCCATCGCCTCTGGGGGTCCCGGAAGCAGCCAGATGAAACTCGCCCATCACACTAGCCACCATCTTCGCTGTCCAGACGCTGAGAAAATGCCTCACGACCAGATCAACAGAGCAAGACCAGTTTGAGCCCAGATCGCGCGGCCGCGGTCCACTAAAAATAGTGAAACAGTAATGTCTTTTAATGCACTGTATTCCACGAAGAGCAGGAAAGTCTATCGGGAAGGAGCTATAAAGACGAAAGAAATGACATACAGAATCTGCCAAGTAGTTGAGGTGCGGAGGGGGGAGGGAGGTGGGGACATTGGTGATGGTAGATGGGTTTGGGTGGAGGGATGGGTGTTGGAACACTGTAGATCCAAAACTCTACATGAGCATCTTTCAATTGTATGTCTAAAATGGTGTAATAATATTTGGGGGGGAAAATAATAAAATTAAATTAAAAAAAAAAAAGAAATTTCTCCTGGCAGTACTCTGGGATGGGCCAGGTGAAAATCAAATGCTCTACCTGCTGCACTATCATTCTGGCCCCTATCTTAAGAATTTAAAACTTAAATAAAAATTTTAAATGGAAGATTAAATAAAAATACATTAAAACAGACAACTCCCCATGCAACACTTGCTAAATACAAAGGGGGAATATGGCGCTGTGCAGCACCATAGTGGGGCAGTGGAGAGGAACAGTTTCTAATGGGTTTCTCCCCAGGTACTAAGTTTGAGTCCTTTTTATGAGGGAACACCAAGCAAAAACTGAGGGGTGTTCTGTAAGTCAAATGTCACATAAACTAGGCCGGAGCGATAGTCCAGCAGGTAGGGTGTTAGTTAGCCTTGCATGTGGCCGAACCGGATTTGATCCCTGGCATCCCATATAGTCCCCGAACACTTCCAGGAGTAATTCCTGAGTGCAGAGCCAGGAGTAACAACCCCTGAGCATCGCCGGGTGTGACCCAAAAAGAAAAATAAAAGTCACATAAATTAAAAAAATGTTAAGGTCAAGAACTAAATTAAAAAAAAAAAAACTATGTGTTAGTAACTAAATGAAATGTGTTGTGCTGGATCTGAACCTTCTAAGGCCATTACGGGGACAACTGTAAATCTGAATAGGTTGACGGGGCTGGTAAACAAAGCTCTGTGTTGTTCCTGCAATGTTCTGTAGGCTTAGAACTTTCAGAATGAAAAATTGCTCATGTTCTGCAAAAAATGTGTAAAATTTCCGACACCAAAATCAGAGATATAAAGTACTTTTTTTTTTTGGTCATACCCAGCAGTGCTCTGGGGTTACTCCTGGCCCTGTACTTAGGAATTACTCCTGGTGGTGCTTCAGCGGACTAGACGGCATGCCAGGAATCAAACCTAGGTCGGCCGCATGTAATAACTCCCTACCCGCTGTACTACTGCTCCAGCCCTGATATAAAGTATTCTAAAAGGTGAAATATTCCTTTCCTTCAATATACTTAGAACTGAAGATAGCAATCAAAATACTGCCATAAAAAGCAGAACCAAAAATTCTAAAACCCGAAAAGCCCTAAATATAGTAAAACACTACCTAAGTTGCAGGAAAAACAAAAACACCAAAATCCATCTCAGGATTCTAAGAATCTTTTAAATATTAGAACTCCAACTGGCTCAAATGTATGCACCATCAGTTCCATTTATATTCGCCTTTTTCTATTTTTCTTTTTGGGTCACACCCGGCGATGCTTAGGGGTTACTCCTGGCTGTGCACTCAGGAATTACTCCTGGCGGTGCCATATGGGATGCCGAGGATCAAACCTGGGGTTGGCCAAGTGCAAGGCAAATGCCCTACCCACTGGACTTTCACTTTGGCCCCTCACCTAACTTTTTAACCAATCAAATTTAAAGCAATTGACTGTGTCATCTGTTTTATGTAAATAAAATCAAGGTTGAGGGCCAATGGAAGAGTACAGAGTCAGGCACTAGCTTTGCACTTGGCTGTGACTTGATCCAGACCACCACACAGGGTCACATAAGCACTGCCATGTGCTTTGGTACCCCCCTTCTGTCACCCTACCAAACAAAAAACCCCAACAGTAATTTAGTTAACCTTAAACCAGTTCTACCAGTAAATGTGGGAAGTCATTCAGAGTTAAAAACAAGTGCAGGCCCTAGAACTAATGACTGGATAAAGAAACTCTGGCACATCTACACAAAGGAATACAATGCAGCTGTAAGGAAAGATGAAGTTATGAAATCTGCCTATAAATGGATGGACATGGAGACGATCTTGTTGAGTGAAACTAGCCAGAAGGAAAGAAATATAGAATGACTGCATTTATTTGCATGATATAGATACCATATATATATGATACTGGATATTATACCATATATATTTATCCTGACCTTGGATATTATACCATATATATATGTATATATATGGTATAATACATATGGTATAATATATTATATATGGTATAATATATATATATTCAAGGTCAGGCAAAACATGGACCATGCGGTGTGTTAATAGGTGGAATCTACCACGAACATGTGTCAGGTTAGCTAAGAGAAGGAAACAATGTGCTAATAATCATTGAAAATGATACCAGGCTAGGTCTGAGCATTGAATATAGTTAAAGGGATATGCATGATAACCTCTAAATATATGTATTGCAATCCACAATGTGTAAGACAACAGAGAGAGAGAGAGAGAGAGAGAGAGAGAGAGAGAGAGAGAGAGAGAGAGAGAGAGAGAGAGAGAACCTGCCATAGAGGCAGGCAGGGGAGGGATTAGGGACATTGGTGGTGGGAAATGGGCACTGGTAGAAGGATGGGTGTTGGAACACTGTATGACCAAAACCCAAACATGAACATTTTTGTAATTGTATATCTCATGGTGGTATAATATTAATAAAAAATAAACGTTATCACCAGTAAAAAAAAGTGTACAGTTCCCCAACTAACAGCAAAACTCATTAGGAAAGAGGGCACCCTGACCCTCAAGGTGTTGCAGGTGTGGCTGCAGTGCCTGGCTGTGTTGGCAGATGGCAGACAGGAGATAGGCTTGTCTAAACCCACAGGGTTCTGCCCTGTGGGCCCTGGATAGTAGATGGTCTGACATAGGAAAAGACAGGGCACCCTGGGATGAACCAAGAGCCATGGCAGAGCCTGGCAAGCTACCTGTGGTGTATTCGACATACCAAAAACAGTAACAATAGCGATGAACTGGACAAGGGACAGACCAGACACACAGCTGCGCTGCCTGGTTCATGTGGAGCAGTTCATGGAATCTCTGAGGAATCGGCTAGTCCCCGGCAGAGACCAATGTAGGTCCTAGGGTAAAGCAGTCATGTGGGGGGAAGCCACGCTGGCCAGAATTGGAGCAGGGATTTGGGATCCTCCCTCTCCATGCCAGTGGGCGTGACTTCGGGCTCAAGGCTTCCGCAACCAGATGAACCGGACTAAGGGCAGATGATCAGACACACAGCTGTGATGGTGCACAGGCGCACAAGAGGCTTACATGACAAAGCTAGGACCAGGTCCTTACCAGGATCTTTCACATGTGTACACCATAATGATGGTTGTATTTGAGACAAACTGGGGAGGTTGATGGGGAATAAGGAACTATGTCATACTAGAACTCACTAGTGAAAATACACATAGGTAATTGCATCATAAACCGTAAGGCAAGTCACAAGGTGTGGGAGAAGAGAGAGAAACAGAGACAGAAATAGAAACAGAGAGGAAGATGAGAGACTCAGATGCATGGGGGAGAGCTGTCATCTGAGAGCTCTCCCCTAGCTCAGCTGACTATGAGGCTCCCAGGAGGAAAGATGGGTGTTGGGAGTGGGCCCATCACCTCTGTAGGGCCTTGGAAGCAGCCAGATGAGACTCGCTCACCATAATAGCCGCCATTTTCGTGGTCCAGACCCGTACATCGAACTAGTGGAACCAATCATGTTCTAGACTATATTACAATCTACAACGTAAAAGGGAAGTGAGAAGAGAGAGAAAGGAGATAAAGAACCTACATGGAGGCAGGCTGGGGAAGGGGGAGGGAGGTGGGGGACACTGGTGATGGGTTAGACAGGGATGGGTGCTGGAACACTGTAGAACCAAAATTCAAACATGAACATCTTGTAATTGTATATCTAATGGTGGTATAATAATTTTTTAAAAAAACTCTTTAGGAAAGAAAAGGTTGCTGGAGGTTGGAGCTCGCAATGCCAGCTCCCATGTGTGACATGAAGACCACCTCATGTTGTGAAGAGGGTATTATCTAAGACTAAGCCTCACTCTCGAGTCAGGTGAGAATGAATGAGGATCTCAGAACATGAAAGGAAAACTGAGGGCCAGAGCGATAGTCCAGCGGGTTGGGCATTTGCCTTGCACGTTGCCGGCCCATGCTGGCCTGAGTTCGATCCCCAGCATCCCATATGGTCCCCTGAGCACCGCCAGGAGTAATTCCTGAGTGCAGAGCCAGGAGTAACCCCTGAGCATTGCTGGGTGTGACCCAAAAAAGCAAAAAAGCAAAAAAAAAAAAAAGGAAACTGAGACCTGAGGCAGAGTTCAGGATGAATTTTCAAGGTGTGCTCCTGAGACAGAAGTTAGGTTCCATTAAGGGATCTATTATTACCCAGACAGGCTTTGCATTATCATGCTCAGTGGCAGACCATTGTCTACATTTGGTTGGAATCTGCAGCACCACAAATATTAAGCATATTTATGATGATTTCTTTGGCCCTCTCAGCTTCCTCAGTTACCTTTCCCCGAATCTAATGACACAATTAGGGAAGAGCTTTTACGCTCGTCGCCATCACTGTCCTGTCTTCCCAAATGTTGTGGCTCAGTGATGCATATGCAGTTCCTGCATCCCTGTTACTTCTTTTCCCATCTTCCCATTCTCCTACTGCCCGACTGCCCCCACACGGTTATGAAAACCAGTTCGACACCCAGTTAGTCTGGTCCAAGCACAAACTCCTCACTCTAGGTAGGCGACATCTGCCCCTTCTCTTTCCATCACTCCAAAGCATCCCGAAATCCAAAGGTGCGAAGACGCATTCATCTTTCTACCTTGCTGATTTGACATTAGGTACTTGTTACTTGAAGAGCAACAGCACTCATTAATAAGACACGACAAACATGTGTGGCACACAATACTCTTTCATTTCACAGTTGAGATACTGGGGAGATATTCGTCCAGAAATTCACATGGTCACGAGCAGACCAAATTGAAGACCCCCCCAAATCAAGAGGCCAAGAATGCTGAAACAGGAAGAAATATTATCTGATTTGACAGGCCATTTGGAGTTTAGAAAAGGAAAACTTAATTTTATAAAAGGTTAGAGAGCAAGTATTTAGGGTTTGTAGAATAAGCAGTCATAAACCTCCATAGTAGAGGTACTACAGTCAATTTATAAACTGTTTCAAGCAAATTATAGATATCTGAGTAATTTTTGCATTATAAAATACTTTCTCAAAAGAAAAAAAAAGATAAAAAGACCACTCTTAGGCAGTAAGCCAGTATTGGCCAGTCCCTGGCTTAGAAAAAAGCAAACAGAAAGCGACATGGAAGGTCAACTGAAGGAACTTGTAGCTGAGCATTGTGGCTAAGCAACTCACTGAAATACAGTTTGGTCAGGAAGCATTTACTCCCTGAAACTGCTAAAGTACTAGCTGAATAGTCATAGGAGTCTTAGGCTGACTGCTATGAGACAAAAAGCGAAAGAAAAACTAGGAGTTCACTGAACTAGTGGAAGCGCTAATGGGTCCTAACTTACATTCCATCTAGTATCCCATCTCCATGTTGATGCTTGGTTTAGAAAATCAAGAGACCCAATGAAACATATCTTGTGCCCGACGTTCTCTATGCTATGTTCACCAATAACTACAGAAATTAAACATCGGTTATACAGACATTGTCAATTTCAATATGATTCTCTTGCAAAACAATTTCAAAAAAATGAGAAATGCAATGATAGATATATTGAAAATATTTTATAATTCTAGCCAAGTAACACAGGAGAAAATTATACGATGGAACACTACAGTATTTTAAAACAATGTAAAGACATGTTTGGCTAGAGGATGGCAATTAGAATTTAACAAATATAAACTTACATTTATATTTTCCAGAGTAACTAAACATAAAAATATTTCATGAAATAGATGACAGAATACTTCAAAAGTAAAATTCCAAAGTCAAACGGCCAAGTTACATTGAGATTTACCAAGACTTAAGTGAAAAGTAACAGCAAAAGGTCACTAAAAGCCTTTCTCTCTCCATAGCGCCTTGGCTGATTCTGTAAGATGAACAAGGTACTGTAAACATGATTTGAAACTTGGCTTGAATTGTCTTCTAGTAATTATTAATCCCAGTACTTGTAGTTTTGTTGTCCAAGGACAAAACCTTGGCACAAACTCCTGCTATCACTTTGCAGAGAAAAGAGGCAGCTTGGCATCTCCCCACCTTTGCTGGTCCTCGCTATTCTGAGCAATCAGGGAGCATACAAAACATCCTGAAATAAATGAGAATATTCCATTACCCAATCACAATGCCACCCCACTTCCCAATTCATCACTGTCTTAAAAAAAAATGAATGCATTTATCAATCCTCATTTTATTCTCCTGAGACAGTTTGCATGATTTGTTATAAAACATACAGGTAATACAAAGTCCAAAGGCCTGTCATGCTTATGGAATAAACACATGAAGATTAAACTAAACGATAACAGAGTGGTGAGAAGTTATGGTTTCATTAATTTTCACGAAAGTTGAATATATGATGTAAAAAGTTAAAGTTATCACCAAACTGCTAAGGATCATTGCAAGAGATTTTCAGGAAGAGATCTGTGCAAATTCATCTTCTGAACTCATTATAGATAATAGGGAAAACAGTACTATTTCTTTAAACATTCTTTATATTCAGGAAAATAGACTTGACAAACTCAACAGGCAGACGTCTACCCCACCCCCATGATCAAATAACAATGCCAATGAGTGAAATTCCAAAGAAAAAGCTGAGATGAAAAAAAAATAGATATCCAAGTAAAAGCCAACAATGCTATTCAGAGTTTTCTTTTAATATGCCATGAGATATCTTGATTGTATCATTGTCCAAAATACTTTTCCAGCTGCATTTACTAAACCTTCCAAAAGACTTCACCATTCTGTCCAGCACAATAAAAGATTCTGGATTATAGTTCTGCCCACCATCTTTTTTAAAAGCAATATACTCCTAATGACTGAATGGTCATACAGTCTTACCATAAGGAAAAACATTTACAAATATCAGAAACCCAATTTTGAAACATTTGCATTAATTTTGAACCGAATCAGCATTATGCCGGGTTGGGGGTTGGAGGCAGCAGTTTGAATCCACAATCTGCTGACCAACACATTTCTGCTGAGGGAAGGGGAAGGCTGACAAATGCTTCATTTCTCTATTGGCCCCAAAGTGCTCATTTCACAAAGGGATACATCAAAAGCAAACATGCAATGGTGTTTAAAACTTTACTGCAATGTAACAATGAAGTAAACACTAATTAGACCCTACCATTCCCCAAAAACAAACTAAAAAAATGTAAACAGGAAAATAATTCTGCCTATGCTTATACAACTTCTCAAATCGTGTTAGAAGGGTCTGACATTCAGTGATCAGAAATTTTAAAATAGCAGTAATTATTTTCATCTTAAGAGAAGATTCTGCTCCCCACTCCCACCCCACCCAGTATTTAACATGAAAGAACGGGTTTCCTTACACGTTTATTTTATACTTATTTGAAGCAGCAACAATAACCATTAATAATTTGGCATTTCTGTTTATAGTTGCTTCAAAAAAAAAATTTTTTTGAAATTCATAAAACCATTATCCAGTGTTGCCATGGAATAGAGATTGAAGATTCTAGAGAGCAAAGATTCTTTCTGAAACCAATGTTAAGCCAAAGAAATATAAAGCAGGGCATTACACTAAATTTCTGGATCTAGTACACTAAAAAAGTAAAACCTAGGAAAAGTTACCTATTGTTTTACAGAAGAAATAAAAGACCTGCAGAAGCTGATTTTTGGTTGTATAATATTTAACACACTGTGTGGATTCGCGGCATCTGCTAACAGAAAGCAGACATGCACTGTATTTATCCCTGCCCTATATCCTAGGTCCCTCCCTCCCACCCCCCAACAACCAACTACCTTATACCAAGTATTGTGGATATGAGCCCAAGTCATCCCAGTCAATCCAGTGAACAAAGTTAGTGTAATGCACTGGTGTGAAGTGTGAGATTAAAAATAAAGTTCCTTTCAATCTTCATCAAAGTTTTGCTGTAGAAGGAAATTGGCAGCCAAGTTCTCATTCTTCTCACAAGCAAAATATGCTTGGATCACAAGTCCTTCAGGAAATCCTAACGCCTTTAACTAGAAGAAAACAAAGAAGACACATAGTTATGGTTGTATCCCAGCACTACTGGCTAATCAGCACTTGAAAATATACAACTGAAAAAGACCAAGTTCTCCAGTCTCTGCATACACGCTTGCCTCATTTTGCCCTCTGTCTTTCTTTTTTTTTTTTTTTTTTTGCTTTTGGGTCACACCCAGCGATGCTCGGGGGTTACCTCCTGGCTCTGCACTCAGGAATCACTCCTGGCGGTGCTCGGGGGACCATATGGGGTGCCGGGATCGAACCCAGGCCAGCACAGGCCAGCCGCGTGCAAGGCAAACGCCCTACCTGCTGGGCTATCGCCTCCGCCCCTTGCCCTCTGTCGTTCTTGTGGTTTCAGGCCTTGCGTGTCGTGGCATCCAGGGCTTACTCTTGGTGCTGCACTCAGTAATCACTCCCGGCATACATGGTGCCAGGAACTGAACTCGGGCCAGCTGCTTGAAGGGACATGCCCTACCCACTGTACGGTTTCTCCACACCCATACTTACCCTTTCAAATGTGGATAATCAACGGACCAACAAAGGTGTAATGGTCAACCCATGGGACCGAAGGGAGTTGTCATCTTTCCCTTTGACAATCATCTACAAAAGTATTTGCTAACACTGGCTGGAAACAACAGTAATGTTGACTTAAATAGAAACATGTAATTTAAATTGCTTAGTAAGAGAAGAAAATAATGGTCAAGAAGAAAAAAAATAGGTCAAGAGCACCTAAGAGTCTAACCGTTTCATTTATTTATAAAATAAAAATTACTCTACATAAAAGTCTCAATTCAACATGGTAAGTATTCATCATAAGAGACTGAATGATTATTTTAATATGTAGGAATTACCCAAATTAAAGTAGTGCTAAAATAAAATGTAGACCGGTCACAATCCAAATAAACCTGTAATTTATATTCAAAGACATATGCTAAAACTGGAAGGCATATATACAAAGCCTTCATAGTATATGGGAAATGCTCCAAAAAGACAATGCTATGCTGTTCGTCTCAATACATTGGAAAAGATTAAAATTATACGAAACAATCTCTGACCAACGAAGTCAACTCAGAAATCAGTAACAGAGGGGCTGCAGAGAAAGTACAGGAGGCAAGCCACTTGTTCCACACATGTAGCTAACCAGGTTCACTCTCCAGCACCAGGTATGGTTGGCTCCCCGAACACCGGGAGGAGTGACCTCTGAGCACAAAGCCAGGAATAAGCTCTGAGCATCACCAAACATGGCCCAGAAACATAAGCAAAGTGAAGGAAGTAACAGAAGGAAATTGATAAATGTTGGATGATGGATTTAGCTAATCTGGAACTTTGGTGTTTTGCCCACTCCCAGCTTAATCTACTTAAGCCAAGGTTCATTCTAAGGAGACCTCTCTTCTATGTAAACACTGCTAGAGGGTGTGGCAGTTACAGGGTGTGGCAGTTACTACTAAGACTTCTATGTTTTCTAGATTGGGCACAGCTTCTCTTTATACCCACTGCACCCAGCGTGGGACAGTTAGGATTTACCAGGAGACTGCCACTCTGGCTACATTGAGACTATAGGAAGATTATAGGAAGGATCATACTAGTTTGCTCTCAAGCAGGCAAGTGAGACCCTTTCAGTATATGGAGAACAAGATACTCAGAATCACCCTGGTGCAGAAAACAAATAAGGACCTGTGGGTACCATCTAGATTACATGAAGCTCATGAAATGAAGATGTATTACTTTATAATAGCTCTCTCTCTCTCCCCAGTGTTTTACATAAGAGATTAGTCCTTGGCTTAACCTTTGTTTATACCTGCAATAGGGTGTGGCACCACCCTTCTACACTCTGTTTAGGGTTCTTTGTTGACATGACCCTCCCTTTTGGATTACTTTGGTGATTGACTTGAGGCCCCCTTCCTTGGCTTTTTGCTCCTTGGCCTTTTGCTCCCTCTTTTGGGTAGGACTCCTCTCGGGTGAGATCCTCTCCCTTTGGTGGGAGATTCAGGCTCTTTGTATGGTCTAAGTTCGGACCAGAGCTAGAGTTCGCTCATTATATTGGAGTGCTGTGGAAGAGCTTTTGTACTATTAAAAGCCTTTTTGGAACTGCGCAGGACTCGTGAGTTTTCATCTGTTCCCCAGTGTCCTCGGAGGTAGAAGAGAACCTCTGTCCTGACACTGTCGGGGACCCCGCGGCATCCCCAACAGACAAACATAAAAATTCTAATAATAAAACAGTCAATGAACCAAAGGAAGTATAAATAAAACTAGAAAATACTTAAGTACAATGTACTAAAATGGTTTTGTGTGGCGGTGCTTAGAAAGGAGCATAAAATATCTGAATAAAGAAAGTCCTCAAACTCGTAATCTAAACTTCCACATTAAAACACTGAAAGGGGGATCCCAGAGAGAGTACAGCGGGAGTGTACTTGCTCGCACGTGGCCGACCTGGGATCAATCCCCGGCATCCCATGATTCCCCAAGCACTAGCAGGAGTAATTCCTGAGTGCAGAGCCAGGAGTAACCCCTGAGCATGGCCGTCTGTGAACCCCCTCCCCCAAAAAAAAAAAAAAGCTCAAAGAAATAAAAAGAAACTGAAGGGAAGAAGAAACTAAATTTAAAGGAGGGAAATAACAGAAGACCAGAAAACTGACAAAACCAAAACCTAATAGACCAACAAATTAAGCCAAACTGACACATTCAAGCAGTGGGCTAGCTGAATAACTCTAAATGCAAAAAAGAGAATTAACTAGTATTAAGAAAACGTCCCAAAAGAAAGGCTGGACGGAAAGAGGTTCCCTATTTCTTGTAACTATTTACAGAAAAGTGACAGCTCTTCATAAGCTCTTTCCAAGTAGAGAAGGGAATACTTCTTATGCATTCCCTGAAACCAGAATTACGGACAGAAAAGAGTAAGACAGGAGTCGAAGAAATAGCTGTGCATATTTTGCATGCAAGAGGCCCAGGTTCCATCTTCAGTAGTACACAGCTCCCCAAACACTGCTAGCAAATTCAATACAGGAAAAAGTATTATGTATCATGATTTATTGTGAGCATACTGATATATACCAAGGATATCATGACTAGTGGGATTTATTCTAGGAATGTAAGGCTGGCCCCAAATACACAGGAAACAGAGAAAACGAGCTCACCACGCTGAGAGCATGCTTTACATGCAGGAGGCCTGAATTCAATCCCTGGCACAAGGTTCTGAGGACTGCCAGGAGCAACCGCTAAGCAGTCAGTAGTCCCCAAACATCACAAGGTGTACCTACCCCTCAGAATATGACATCACATTTTGATGACCACTACACACATTCTTAATTCACACCTACACAACCAATTCACGTTTTAGTGATAATAGTAAAGTTGAATTTGGAGGATAAATTAAAAAATGAGGGCCGGAGCGATAGCCCAGCGGGTAGGGCGTTTGCCTTTGCACGCCGCCGGCCCATGCCGCCCAGGTTCGATCCCTGGCATCCCATATGGTCCCCTGAGCACTGCCAGGAGTGATTCCTGAGTGCAGAGCCAGGAGAAACCCCTGAGCATGGCCGGGTGTGACCCAAAAAAGCAAAAAAAAAAAAAAAAAAAAAAAAAGAATTGACTCGAACGGGACATATACGTAAGATTATTTTTTTTACCTCCTTGAATTTCTTTCTGGGGAAAGCACACCTGGTAGAGGTTGGGGATCAAACGCTCCCCACATGGAAGGCAAGCGCTCACCCGCTGTACTCCGCCTCAGCGCCCAACTCGCCTGACTTATGCTTACCCTTTCTATAGCTTCCTTTTCCTGAGGTGTTACTTGAATGTAATTCATATGACCGCTTCCAGCTTCTGCAATTCCTCCACTGCCACCTCCACTTCCTCCTCCTTGACCACCAGCTTCTTGAACTGGTTCATTTAACATCTGAATAAAATGCTCCTGGTGTTGGCTAATTTGCTGTGGTGATTTAAATGAAAGGGGAAAAAAAATTACTGGCACAAAGTATTCTCAGAAAAGAATTCTAAAAACAAGATAAAACTGCATATGTAATATTTTAGAATGAGTCCAGACATTTTAGGTCTTTGGAAAGATGTGATTTCTTATATATTACTGAAGTGTCCCAGAGACTCTCAGACATGGGGGCAGAGCTGCTCCTTGCTCTCCCTGTGCCCAGCTGTTCATGAGGAACCCGGGAGGCATGTTGGATTCTAGCCCTGGCCCACCGCCCCAGCAGAGCCTCACAACAAGCCAGATGACCGCCCCACCCCCACTCCATAGGGGCCGCCATTTTCCACATTCGAATTCCCTCTTGTCAGAACTCCACCCAGCAGACCAGCCCATCACAGACCAGCCCATCACAGCCCAGCTCGCGCAGCCGCGCGATTCATCAAAAAAAATGCTTTATTTGGAGGTGACTACAAGAGTATGCCTCCCGCCGGCAAGCCTGGCAAGCTGCTTGTGTCGTATTTGATATGCCAAATACCAGTAACAATTATATTAGGTCATTCCCATGACCTAATATAATGGTTTGAGGCTCTTTATATTCCTATAGCAAGCCGATGCCCTTGGCTCTACTAGCATGAGACAGGACATATGGAGATATTACTGGTGCCCGCTCAAGCAAATAGACGATGAACGGGAAGATCGTGATCGTGATAGTGACTGAAGTGTCAGACTACACCTACCCAAGCTCTTCCACATCAGTGGGCAGCAGGGCTAGATATAACCCAAATTCTTCATTAACTGAGCTTGACGTTAGCCCATGGCTGTATTTTCTAGAAGCAATACTCCATGGAGTATTAAGTTTAGTGGGAAGACTTAAAAAAAAACAATCAAATCTTTGGGAGTGTTTTCCAAATTTATTATCCCACCAACTTAAATTAACCCCACGTCCAGTTGCTATCTCTTTTCAGTGCACTCATTATAACAAATGTAGCTTCTAAGAATGGTTATGAACATTGAACATGAACCCATGACTTTGCAAAACACAATGCGCAAAAGAAGAGTGAGAGACAGAAGAAAACTGCCTGCCAGAGGCAGGTTGTGGGGGTGGACGGGAGGGAAACGGGTACACTGGTGCTGGGAAATGTACACTGGTGGAGGCATGGGTGATGGAAGACTGCATGGCTGGGACCCAGTCATGAACAGCTTTGTAATGGTCTACTGTACGATGCTGCACTAATTAAAAAAAAAAAAGGCTACGGAGCTGATGAAAGAGAAGGGGTGAGTTTATGGGCTTCACAAAACGCGATAAACACTGAACATACTTCTGAATTAACATGAATGGAGTCACCTGCAATAACTGAGGATTTTCTCGACCTATCTGTTGTAGCAAAGCTGGAAGCAGGGAAGGATTTTGTTGAATAATCTGTCTCATCTGTTGAAACTGCGGCTGATTCCGTAAAAATTCAAGGGGATGACCTAAAACACAAAAAAAAGTGCAAATACAAAGAGCTTCTTCAATCACAGTAATTCATACATATACATGCATGTCTATGTATACAGATACATGTATTCCCATAAAATTTATTTACTTTGTGGTCTGGGGGTGGGGAGGGAGGTCACACTTAGTGCTCAAGCTCAGGGATTGAACAACTGCCCTGAGCAGTTTGTTATCTCTGGTCTTCAATCATAATTTGTTTAAGTTATCTGTGTTCTAAGCTCTCTATAAGATGAAAACATGACAACAAAATCTGCAACCTATACCAATTTACAAGTCTTACACTGAAGAAATTAAACCTATCACTAAACAAAGAGTACAGAATATGGAAAGATTTCAGTATTACTAAACTTTCTACAATTAATTTGGTCACTTTGTAAACTTGTGTCTTGTGTATACATCCTATAAAAAAAAGGAAAAAAAAAGAACAACTGCAAGTCAGAGTTGCCTATTGCTCTAAAGTTTCAAAGGGTTAGGGTTTAAACACTAGCAAATAAATTAATGAAATGGGCATTGGAGAGATAGTAAAGCAGGTAAGAATCTGACACAGATTTGAGCTCGAACCACATCTGGATCCTAAGCAATGCCAGGAATAATCCCTAAGCATAGAGCCAGGACTAAGCCCTGAGCACTGCCAGGTAGAGCTCCCGAAACACACAAAGTACCTAAGAAAACCATAGAAGATATGAAAAATACAACTAAAATCCTTAAAGAACACAATCTGAGTCGAGGGCCAGAGTGATAGCACAGCAAGTAGGATGCTTGCCTTATGTGGTCACCTGGATCTGATCACTGGCATCCCATACGATCCAATGAGCATTCCCAGGAGTGATTCCCGAGAGCAAAGCTAGGAGCAACCATGGAACACTGCCAGGTGAAGCCCTAAAGCCAAACCAAATCAAAACAAAACCAAATCCCAAAAACAATCTGAACTTGAATTCTGGAAAATTCTAAACCAGGGGGTATTTAATACCCAGAGTTTAGGTTTACAGATCTGAATTCTTATTAATAACACACTGAATTATTAGAACTATTACCATTAAATTTCAAATATTTGGATTTACAAAAACTTTTTTTTTTTGGTTCACACCCGGCAATGCTCAAGGGTTACTCCTGGCTCTGCACTCAGGAATTATTCTTGGCGGTGCTCGGGGACCATATGGGATGCCGGGGATCGAACCCGGGCCAGCATGGGCCGGCCACGTGCAAGGCAAACGCTCTACCGCTGGGCTGTCGCTCCGCCCCCTACAAAAACTTTTTTAGGTATGATCTTTTCAAAGCTAACAGTTTAAATTACTTTCAATATACAGAAAAGCAGAGAACACTATACAATGCCTGAGGCTTCCATAGGCTCTAAACTCTGTTCTCTGGTCAATGTTTGGAAATGAAAGTTTGATGTTGGCAAATACCTTAATTTATGACTGTAGATTCTCTCTCTCTCCTCTCCCTCTCCCTCTCCCTCTCCCTCTCTCTGTCTCTCTCTGTTTTGGGGCCATTCTTGGTAGTACTCAGGGGCTACTCCTGGCTCTGCACTCAGGAATCACTCCCGGTGGACTTGGAGGACCACGCAGAATGTCCGGGATCACACCTGTGTCAATCTGGAGCACCGTTCTACTACTCACCGGACTATGTCTCCAGCCCCCCAGATACTTCTTTCTCAAGCAAGGAAATCAACCTTTTCTTGGCTTTATAGTGATCAGTAGGATGTTATTTGGCTTTGAATTTACACACATTTCAGTAAATTTGTAGGACAGAAAAGAGGAAAGCAAACTACTGCAAAGCAAGACTCATCTATCTTTAGAGTAAGCTAACCAGAAAATTCTCTTTGCCCAAACTGCAGCAATGATATTGAACAGAAACAAGGGCATATTTTTATTGCCATTTTTTAAGTATGTCTCTTCTAACACAAATGAATAATTTCTACCCAAATATTTTTGGGTATAAACCTCTCCTTAGCAGTAATGCAGTGTAAATTATTTTACACCCCTCACTCCGTAAAGATTCGTTCCCATGCCAAACATTCCCCTTTACCTCCAGAACTTGCTGTTGTAGTCGCTGCTGTTGTAGTCGCTGCAGCTGCAGCCACTGAAGACTGAGGAGCCACAGTACTAGCTGCTGGAGGGGGTCAACCACAGCCTGACTTTCTCTATCTCCAGGGATTCCCTATAACACAATTTCCAAGCTTTAAGATATCCTGCCATTGAAAGTTAGGGTAAAAAAACTTATGAATCTATTTAACACCCTGTCTTACTTCTAAAAGCATCAGATGTTTGATTCAATTATTCAATCAAATGAAAAGGATCAAGACGTTGCTGAAAAACAACATTACCTGCAAACCTGACTAGAAATAGAATGTAGCAGAGGAACTTACTGTTAAGGAACGCCATCCAATAAAACACACAACAGCCACATCTAACTACTGAAATTTTGAAATGTCTCATTAAGAAATACATGCTACTTCTAACACTAAAGTATTAGGCACGATCCGAAACATGCATTAGTAATCCTTAATATTTGAAAGGCTAATCATTTCAAATTTTAAAACTACAGCAAGACATAAATGGCCCAAACTGGACATGTCTGGGTTTTAAGCCACATATTGCTCTAGCGTGGAGAGTTCTGAACGTCAGATCATTTCCATCACCAGGTATTGTTTAGTGATACAAAGGATCTCATTTATAACCCAAACCTTAAAATCAACCGAAGAGTTTTTCATGCATACCCAGCAGTTCTGAAATATCCCTGGAAATAGTTTTAGAGATAGGAATAACCAAGGAGGATCTCTCCTCTAAAGTTTATCCAGAAAGTGTAGAATAAAAAAACCAATAATGCAAAAAATCACATAATTAATTTAATGCACTAATAACCTTTTTTTTTTTTTTGCTTGGAACAAGTGACTTTAACCTCATATCCAACTTACTTTCAAGTCTTAAAGACTTGGGAAGGAGAATGAAGAAAATGCTGTATCTGAGTGTAAGAGATGGTAAACACTACTTCATTTTTCAAGGACTAGGCAACATCCTAAACCTGTGACTAGCCGAGTAACGGCTGCCTGCATAAGCAGTTACTCCTGGAATTGCGCCTGGCTGTGTAACAGTGCATATATCAGAAACACTCAACCTGTGCCATGAACTTAACTCTCATATATTTGTTTGCATCTGATGCTATATATTAGTAATACCAACTTTGAAAATGGCCCAATTTTTTTTTCTATTCCCAAAATTCAAATTACTGAAGTTTTACATCTGTTCTGATACTATCAGACTTATACAAAATTTCACACCAGGCACAAATTGGTGTGCATTTTATCGACGGAAGGGTAATGATTTTTTTTTTTTGGAGGTGGAGTAGAGTGAGTGGAAGAGTGACCATAAACAGAGCCACAACATTTAATTCCTTATTTAAATATTTAAATCCTTATTTAATTCCTAACTAATGAACTCTGTTGTTTATTATTTTGGCTTTTGGCCCAATTCTGGCAGTGCTCAGGGCTTAGCTGTGGCCCTGCGACTCACAGGTCCTGGCAGTGACTCTATGGGCTGCTAGGATTGAACTAGGGCTGCCTGCACGCAAGGCAAGCACTCTACCGCTGTACTTACTATCTGGCACGACTGTTGGTATTAAGACTTTTCTCAAGTGGGAGATGGAAAATAATTCAAATGATAAAATAACATGCTAAGAAAACAGTTCTTGTGAATCTCATATGCAGATGAGCAGCAAGCAACTGGTGGAGACGGGGCTATTTATTTGATGACGATCTTGACTCTTACCCACTGGTATCTGCAAAGCTTTTATAATAACCTGGAAGCAGCCACGAACTCTCGCCACCAAGAGTGACTATTCTGGCTTTCTAAAAGTGTTACTCAGGGCAGTTCCGACTTAGAAATACTTCAAGACACCAAAGAATTACAGAAAAAAAGTTAAGACTAAAAAATGTTAATCTGATGTTATTAAGAAATTCTATGCTATTATTTTGGTCTGTGCCACATCTATAAACTGATAAATTCATTGTGATAAAGTGTTTCAACCCATGCCCATAATAAGCTATTTCTGAAAAACCTTTTATGTTGTGAACTTAAGTAACTTACTAAAAATTCCCGAATACTAATGCTACATAAACTAACAATGAAAATGAATAATGAAATCAGGCAAAAAGTCCCAGGATCTAAAAGCTTTTTCTAACTCCGTGAAGACTTAGGATCTGAATTGTCCTAATAAGCTGGACACCTGACTGGGTTTTGAGCTGCGCTCAGGAAACCATATGTGATGTTGGGGATGCCTGCTACATGCAAGGTAAGCACCTTATATACTACACTATCTCTCTGGCCCTGATATCTAAACATTGATTTGTTGGGGATCACACTTGGCTATGCTCAGGGGCTACTCCTGGGTTTGCACTCAGGAATTACTCTGGAGGTGCTCGGGGGACCATATGGAATGCCAGGGATCGAACCCAGGTCAGCCGTGCGCAAGGCAAATGCCCTCCCTGCTGTACTATTGGCTTCAGCCCGATATCTAAATTTTTTAAGTGAACGCCCCTATTTTTTAAAGTTGCTATTCATTACAAAATTTTACATAGCATAAATCAAATATAATATGGTTTGCATCTCTAACTTGAAACTGACTCTAAATAGCAGTCAAACACAAAATGTTGGATTATACTGGGGACTAAAATTCTGCCCTGCTACAACCCCCCATTAAGTAGAAGGTACAACTTCCAGTGGACAACTAATTTTATAACTAATTTTATCAATACAGTTCACATGCTATTAAGAAAATACCATTTAAATTATTTTATATCATCACTCCACCCTGCCCACCTGCCCAGTGATTTGTTACTCTTTAAAAGCTTTGCAATTTGTTATCTTCAAAATCTTAAAACAACTAAAATAAATAAAGTAAAATGCATTTCTCACCATTAAAAGATACTCCACTGCTCTGTCAGGGTTGTTGAAACTGGCTCTCAGGGCTGCAATTACTTGCTCTCGTTCATAACCCATTGACATGATCTCAGTTACCATATTCTCGTAAGACTGACCTGTCACTAAAAGGATGTGTGGGATAGAAGAGGAAAGGAATATTAGTGAATAAACAATACACACACACACACACACACACACACTTTCACAGAGTACACAGCCAGGAGGAAGATGAAGAACAGAGACGAAGAACAGTATTTAAACTATAATACATTCTGTGGCAGGCAGAATAATATCCTCAGCTCTGCTTTCTATTCCAGTTCCTAAAAGCTACAAATATCTAAGGCGGGCGAGGTAAGGTTAACTTTTAAATAGATGCATATGCTTAATTCTAGAATTTAAAGGATTAAAATAAAAGTACTGGCCCAGAGCGATAGTCCAGCAGGTAGCAGTTTGCCTTGCATGCGGCCGGCCTATGCTGGCCCGGGTTCGATCCCGGCATCCCATATGGTCCCCTGAGCACTGCCAGGAGTAATTCCTGAGTGCAGAGCCAAGAGAAACCCCTGAGCATTGCCGGGTGTGACCCAAAAAAAGAAAAAAAAAGTACTGATTAAAAACTATTCTTTAAATCAATAATTTAGCAAGTTGACTAGAAGAAACTATTAAATTCTTTATTTATACATTAATTTATTTATTTGCTTTTGTTTATTTATTTATTTTGCTTTTTGGTCACACCTGGCAATGCTCAGGGGTTACCCTGGCTCTTTTGCTCAGGAATTACTCCTGGTACTCAGGGAACCATATGGGATGCTGGGATCGAACCAGGGCCAGCCTCATGCAAGGCAAATGCCTTACCCGCTAGGCTATCGCCCGCCCCAAAACTATTAAAATTAACAGACTAGAAAAAAGAACTTAAACCTGTTCCCTTCCTTTTATAAGGCCATTTACCCTGTCAATACTTACCAAGTGCACTTGTTGCATCTTCAAAGAGGTTTGACCTAGAAGAATCTCCTGATGTACTGCAAAGGTTTTTAGAAAATAATGATCAGAAAGTATCACATTAAATTCAGGAACTGTCAAATTTGCAAACAAACAAAAATAAACCTGCAAACACACCCCCCCCACTTTAATGTCTTGCAAAAGGTGTTTTAAATTAAATTCCAGTTTTATCCATAAGAGATGGAGTGATAAATATGCAGTAGGGCATTTGCCTTGCATGCAGCCAGACTGGATGCAAAGCAAATCAATCCCCAGCATCCCATATGGTCCCCTAAGCACTACCAGGAGTAACCCCTGACCCAAAAAAGAAGAAAAAAAATGTTTTATTGAAAGAGTCATGACTTTGCCTGACCTTCCAATCTTAATGCTCAGTCTATTCTACAAATGCAAATACATTTGGATGGGAGAACGAGAAAGAGTTGGGCTACACCAGTGTGTGCTCTGGACTTACTCCTGGCTCAGTACTAAGGGATCATTCCTAGAAAAGGGGTGGGGGCTTAGGGGACAATATGTGCTGCTAGAGATCGAACCTCGTAGCTGTGCACAAGGCAAGAGGCCACTACACTATCTCTCCAGCTTCCCGAAAATTCACTTTTTGACAAAGAAAAAAAATATATAAAGATAGAAAATAACACCCTTATCCACAGCCTCACAGCTTACTAATTGATAAGGAGAATCAGCATTTTCTGAATCTTGGGGTTCATATACAGGAAAGAATTTCCCCAAAGTTATTTCCACCCTATGTTTTCTCATTCAGTTTTACTCATATTAAAATATTTATCTAGAACTTACTAAATCTATATACTATATCTACCTGTCTGTCTGTCTATCTACACTATATCTAGAACTTACTATAAGGAAAAAGAAGTTCTCGCTCCCCACTTCAGATACCCAAGTATACTGAAGCACTATTCAAACAGCAGTTTCCCCACGCGGTTTTAAATTACCTTAGGTTAAATTGCCTTTACTTTATATGACATTCCTGTATGTATTTGGGGTTCGATCTAGACTGAGCAGTCTTCCTAGTAAGAGCCATACTAAACTGCATTCACTATCATGCTTAAAATATTTTTGTATAGCTAGGGCCCAGTCTGCCTTACTATGGGAGAACAAACATCTCCCATTCATTTCATACCTGTTACTTAGGTTTTTCTTCCAGGTAAAATGACCCCCCAGGGCTCTGCCCCATGGCCCTGGATGGTTGATGGTCTGACATAGAAAAGGACTGAGCCCCTGGGATGAACGCAGAGCCATGGCAGAGCCTCACAAGCTACCCGTGGTGTATTCAATATGCCAAAAACAGTAACAATAATGGACCTCATTCCTAATGAATGGAGACATTACTGGTACCGCTCGAGCAAATCGATGACGGGAAGACAAGTAATAAGTGACACTTATCACTTCAACAAGATCTTGAAACAACATACATATAATATACATGCATAGAGATCCAGGATGTGACTCAAAGCATAGAGCATATAAAACCTAGATTTGATCTCTAGTATTGCACGTTAAAAAACAGGTGCATACATTTGACCAATAGTACCCAAACTAATTTGTGATACCATCCCTCTTTTTCAGGAACAGGACTCAGCACCCAGGAAATTGACTTTAAGGAGAAAGTAGATTTGAACAGAAAGCACCCTGCAGCTGAACCCAAGGCTACTACTGACCCCCTCAATCAGTCCACTGTCCCTGGTAGTGGACGGAACTTCTCAAATTCTAGTAAGCCTAAGGATTCTGAAAAAGAACTTGTTAAAATGTTTTTCTGGGATCCACTCTATAGAGATTTGGGATTTCAAACAAACCCCCCATTGATGCTACAACTGACTGCCACATTTTAAGATGAGTAAAGCACAGGGCAAATTACCCCAACTGGATATTCAGGCTCTCTCCAATTTTCCTCAATTACAAACATCAGTCATTAATACAAGAGAACTAGGGGAATTTGCATCATAAAATGGTTCTCCAAGAATAAAACTGACCTAAACAAATGTCTAGTAATGAAATGTCAAGCCAATGGCAAGAGGCAAGCCTTCTGGCATCTCGCAAATTCACGCCTGCTTATCCTGGACACATTATTCTATGTTTTGTGCTTTACAGGATATTGCAAATGCTTTAAAACAGGAAAAGGGAGTAAGTCACTTTAAGAAGTCTGTTTCCCGAGCTGCTCCATTCCTGGCTTCCCGATTCTAGTAAAGGTGTGTACTTTGGGGGAACAAGAAAAACAGTGCATGAAAGAAGCCCAACTAAGCAAGAACTCTAGTACTCTAGGCTTCTGGATCGCTGACTCAACGCAACCACTGTTAGTCTGTGCTGGTAATTCTGACTCTTCAAGAATAGGAAAAATAAACAGGGATTAGAACACAAAGGCCTGAGACACGTTTGCTCCCGACCACGGAGCCCGAGCAACAACTGTACCCTTGTGCCCTAGCCATCAGCAATGGCTCAGCTGGTCAACAATCACCTCGAAGAGCCCCACAGATCCTCTTGGGTGGCACCTACATACCCCAATCCCTCCCCGCCCTTAAAAACAAAAAACCAGTAAATAAAATATTTCCGGGAAGAAACAAAAAATAAAATTTACGGTATTCCACAATTCCAAAATTCTCACATCATGAGCTTTATAAGAAGATTAAACATTTAATAAATCATATTGAACTGCCCCCAAGACCCATTTAAATTTACAATGTTTAAATAGTTTGGAAAAATGATTTGTTTAATTCATAAGATCACTACCATACACAGAATTAAACAACAGCCTTTAGAGTTAATAACTGATCCTGATTTGGGGTTATTTCCTATAGGATGAGTTAGTTTAGCACTATTACCAGCAAGTAGAAGCAATATTTATGTAGGCAATAGTATTTCAGGAGTCAAGTCACATGCAAGACAAGCTAAAAGAATTCATCTATGAAGTTTGGAGGGAGAGGGTGTCACAGTCAGCTACCACTCAGTTGTTACTCCTGTTCTGAACTAATACAACCAGTGTCTAAGCGGATGTGGGGATAAAGGGACTCTCCTTCATTGCTGGTGGGAATGCCAACTTGTCCAGCTGTTTCAAAAACAATATGGACATTCCTCCAAAAGCTAGAAATTGAGCACCCATTTAACCCAGCATACCACTCCTCAGAATATACCCTAGGGCATTATATTCTGAGCAGAGCATAGTAGTTAAAAATATTAATGGGGCCACCTGCCCCTTGAGGTGTTGCAGGTGTGGCTATGGTGCCCGGCTGCGTTGGCAGGTGGCAGACAGGAGATACATCATCTCCTGTCTACACATCCAGGGCTCTGCCCTGTGGGCCCTGGATGGTGGATGGTCTGACATAGGTAAAGAAAAGACTGGGCCCCCTGGGATGAACCCAGAGCCATGGCAGAGCCTGGCAAGCTACCTGTGGTATATTCGATAAGCCAAAAACAGTAACAATAGAGATGAACTGGACAAGGACAGACCAGACAGACAGCTGCGCTACCCAGCCCATGTGGAGCAGCCCATGGAGTCTCTGAGGAATAGGCTAGCCCCGGCCGAGACCAACGTTGCTCCTAGAGTAAAGCAGTCATGTGGGGGGGAGAGTCACGTTGGCGGAACTGAAGCAGGGATTTGGGCTCATCACTCTCCATGCCAGTGGGCGTGACTACGGGCTCAGGTCCTCTGCAACCGGACAAGAGGCAGACCAGAGGCACAGCTGTGACAGAGCGCAGTCGAGCAAGAGGCTTAGATAACAAAGTAAGCTAGGACCAGGTCCTTCCCAGGATCTTTCACATCTGTACACCATAATGATCACTGTATTTGTGACAAACTGGGGAGGTTGATGGGGAATGAGGAACTACAATGTCACACTAGAACTCACTACTGAATATACACATAGATAATTGCATCGTAAACCGTAAGGCAAGTCACAACGTGTAGGAGAAGAGAGAAATATAGAGGCAGAAATAGAGATAGAAAGATAAGAGACTCAGACGCACGGGGAAAGCTGCCATCTGGCTCTCCCTTAGCTCAGTTGACCATGAGGCTCCCAGGAGGCAAGATGGGTTTTGGGAGTGGGCCCATCACCTCTGTAAGGCCTCAGAAGCAGCCGGATGAGACTCGCTTACCATAATAGCCACCATTTTCGTGGTCCGAACCCCACAGCTCATCAGAATCCATGCAAGAGACACTGATCTCAAGACCAGCTCAGAGCAGCCAAGTTAGAGCCCAGGTAGGCAGCTCTCAGAGTCAGAAATCACTGGGCGTTCCTGGAGATGGAGCTGGGGTCCCCAATTCCCTCTCTCACTCATGTCAGAGGGCTGGCGGTCCCGCCCACGAACTGCCTCAGGGCTCTCGCCCATGATGCAGAGACTCCGAAGCAAGGGGGAGAGCTGTCATCCAGGTCTCCCTAGCTCAGCACCCAGGAGGCAAGACAGGTTTTGGGAGTGGGTCCATCACCTCTGTAGGACCTTGGAAGCAGCCGGATGAGACTTGCTCACCATAACAGGCACCATTTTCATGGTCGGGACCCAGCACATCAAACTAGTGGAACCAATCATGTTCTAGAATATATTGCAATCTACAATGTGTAATAAAGGGAAGCGAGAAGGACAGAAAGAGAGAAAGGAGAAAAAGAACCTGCCATGGAAGAAGGCTGGGGGAAGGAAGAGGGAGGAGTGAGGACATTGGTGATGGGAGATGGGCAGGGGTGGAGGGATGGGTGCTGGAACACTGTAGAACCAAAATTCAAACATGAACATCTTGTATATATAATGGTGGTATAATAAAATATTTAAAATATATTAATGTTTCAATTTAGAATATTTTTTATTTTTTCATTTGAAGAATTCTTCTTCAAATTAAAAAAATAATTAAAAAAAAAGGAATTACTCCTGGTGGTTCTTGGGGAACATATGGAATGTGAGGACTGAACCTGGGTCAGGTGTGTGCAAGGAAAGCATCATACCTGCTGTACTATCTCCCTGACCCAAAAGAGTTTATCTAGTAGGGAGCCTGAGCCCTCTTCTTAGAGAAGCAATTCCTTGTGAAGAAGCCCTAAGGAGCACTGAGTTAGGTAATCCAGACCCTCCAACAAGGCTGAGTAGGTCATAGAAGTAACACTTGAGAATACTAAAATGTTCTTTTTGATCATCATTATAAATATCACAAACATCCTTTCCTGTGACTGTCCAACTGCTTGTTTCCCCTTGTTTCTGGCTGGTTCCAAGATTACACCACTGAGGTTTGCAGTGCAGATATTATGAAATATGAACAACTCCAGTGGACACTGGACAGAGTGTAACTCACATTCTCGGGGGATTCCCTTGTAAACTTTGCAGCAAAGAGAACAGAAAGCATTAGTTTTGTCTATCTTATCACTTGAGTGTGTGGGAGGAAGGCATGACTGGGGGCCGGGCGGGGGGACTTCATTATAAATCTCTAATACTCCTATCTGATGTGCTAATTTCTACAAGAATTATTTCTTTCTCCTCAAAACATCCCAGAATATCTTCAAATTTTTGTTTTAAAGCTCTACATAAGTGGGGCTGGAGCGATAGCCCAGCGGGTAGGGCGTTTGCCTTGCTGCGGCTGGCCTGTGCTGGCCCGGGTTCAATCCCCGGCATCCCATATGGTCCCCGAGCACCGCCAGGAGTGATTCTTGAGTGCAGAGCCAGGAGTAATCCCTGAGCATTGCCGGGTGTGACCCAAAAAGCAAAAAAAAAAATAAAGCTCTACATAAGTAAGTCAAAGTTTAAATCTTGACAAATTCAATCATTATAATAACACTACTAGATGAGTCATTTTCACACACTTTCACAGTGGAAAAAAGTGAGATGCTTATTACTTTTCTAAGGTTAAGAGCCAATAAATTTCAGGACTTAACACAATGTTACATAGCAAATAAAAATAGTAACCCATAAGCAAGAAATTTTATAATACAGACATATGAAAGAACATCAACTATGACTATTGAGAGTCAATGCCAAACTATTCATAATATGACAATTTTTTGTTGTCGTTGGGAAAAGGATTGGGCGGCATCGATTGTGTTCAGGGCTTAGTCCTGGCTCTGCCCTCAGGGATCCCGCCTGGTGGGTTTGGGAATCCATACAGTGCCAAGGATCACAGCAGGGCAAATGCCATACCTATTGTACTATTGTGTGCATTTACTATCATTTTAAGTAAAACGAGTAACAACCAGGGTTCACTCCCCAGCACTGTTATGATCCTCCGAGCACAGAGCCAGGAATCTACTGGTGCTTTACTGGTCCCCCAAACCAAAAACAATATATGAGTAAGAGGGACCAGAGTAATAGTCCGGCGAGCAGGGTGTTTACCTTGCACGCAGCAGCCCTGGGCTGAATACCCACGCCCCCATTCTGGTTCCCCAAGCACCACCAAGAGTAATTCCTGAGTGCAGAGGTAGGAGTGACCCCTGAGCATTATTGCTGGATAGGACCCAAAAAGAAAAAAAAAAAGCGAAAAAGAAAAGAGTAAGGATTTGATCTCTTTCCTAGACTGGAATAGAATACCGGCAGAAGCTGTGGTAAACAGCTTGCACTAACCCACATTATAGAAATTCAAGCACTCACAAGGTGTTTTTAAGCTCACAGTTTAGAAAAAGGTAAACACTGTAGAAATTCAGTTAGATCAAATCAATAATCAAAACACAGCACGGACCTCTAGTTCTTGGTATAAGCATACCCAATCTGGGAGAATTTCATTCTTACCTGTCAGTGGCTGTTGGGCTGGCAGCCACGACTGGTGGTTCTGCTGGTTTTTCTGCAGGTTTCTCTTGCTTAGTCGCACTAGCAGGTGCAGGCTCAGAAGATGCTGTGGCTGAGGCTGGAGTGAGAGATGCAGGTGTAGGAGTGGGAGCTGGAGCAGGGGTGGGGGTTGAGGGCGGAGCCACAGCTGGTGCTGCCGGGGAACTGACTGTGGTGGTGGAGGTGGTGGAGGTGGTGGTGGTGGTGGCGGGATTTGGCTGCTGAGCTGTAGCTGGTGCTGGTGCTGGTGCTGTCACTGCTTTAGGCTAAACACGTTAAAAAGAGTAAGAATCAATCAAATTAAATGCAGCTTCATGTTTTGTAGCATCTGGTACTAATACAAACATGTAACCTGAAAAATAATTTTGTGAAATGACATAATTTACCAATCTAAATCATTTGTTTCTCTTTCAAAGTTGATGAGTTTATTTATATGTTAACAACCAGCTTCAATTAGCTTTAGCCAAGAATTCAAAAAAGAATTTAGCTTTTGTATTAAAGTAAATAAAGAACAGAAATCAATAACCCCCAAAAAAGACCACATAATTTCCTCCCTAATAATTACCTCTACGGTATTAATTTGAAAACAAAAACATTAGTGTAACTAGAAACTCATGTAAAGGTAGAATAATAAGTTCAGACCTTAGCTAGCTAATCTCAAACGCACACACCTACCGAGACCTATTCTGCAATCCTTAGTCATATTCTAAATAGGCATGGTTACTAAACTATACAAGGAACCAACACCAAAGTCCAATATACATCCAAATGTGTGACCATATTTTCCATGTTGCACAATAATATTACAGATGACATTATGCCAACAGAAATTAATTACAAAGGGATTACACAGTATAATTCCACTGATACTGCAGGATGCTACAAACGTAACACTAAAGCCATTAATTGATAGACAACTAGAACAGAGGTTGCCAGGAGCTTGGCAGAGGGGAGGAAATGGAGAGCTACTATTTAATGGATACAAAGTTCCAGTTTGGTAAGAAAAAGCTCTGTATAAGGATGATGATATTGGTTGTTTAACAATGTGAACGTGCTGATCATCAAAGAACTTTATACTTCAAGATGTCAGCTGGGTAAATTTTGTGTTACTCACACTTGATCACAATTAAAAAAACAAGATAGGAGACAAAGTTTCCCATCAGATTCCTTTTTAGGGTGCTGGGGCGGAGTGCTGGTGTTCAGGACTTACAGCTGGCTCTGTGCTCAAGGATCACTCTTAGTGGCCTTGTGCAACTATAGGAGGAGCTGAGGACTGAACCCGGGCCTGCTGTGTAGAAGGCACATGGCCTACCCACTGTACAGTCGTTCTGGCCCAATACTGCTCTTTGTGGATTATAAGAATTTAAGTCACACATGTAAACCGGTTTTTGTTCCACAGTTCAAAACTACTCATAATTAAAATCTGCTTAATTTTACTGCATATGTAATTTTGTGAATGTAATTAGTATCAAGTGCTGTCAAATCTCTATCTTAACACTTCATGATCATGTCTTTTGAGTTTATGAAGCACACCTAATGATGGTCAGTGGTTATTCCTGGCTCTGCACTCAGGAATTACTCCTGGCAGTTCTCATAGGGATGCCAGGGATCAAACCCAGGCCACCCTTGTACAAGACAAGTACCCTACCTACCATACTACCTCTCCAGCTTCTGATTATATCGTTTAAAAAATATATGTATAAAACAGAACCTGTATTTGTTCTGTGCTTCATAGGAAACTTTTTTTTTTTTTTTTTTTTTTTTTGGGTCACACCCGGCGATGCTCAGGGGTTTCTCCTGGCTCTGCACTCAGGAATTACTCCTGGCGGTGCTCGGGGGAACCATATGGGATGCCGGGGATCGAACCCCGGCCGGCACAGGCCGCCCGCGTGCAAGGCAAACGCCCTACCCGCTGGGCTATCGTTCCGCCCCATAGGAAACTTTTGACTTTTACAAATCATTCTAAATATATCACAGTGCAATTAAGTCACAAAATGTTGTTAAAAACTTCCTCACAATAATCTTTTTTTGCTTTTTTGGGGTCACACCAGGCAATGCTCAGGGGTTTCTCCTGGCTCTGCACTCAGGAATTACTCCTGGCGGTGCTTGGGGAACCATATGGGATGCCGGGATCGAACCCGGGCCGGCCCATGTTGTGCAAGGCAAAAGCCCTACCCGCTGAGCTATCGCCCGGTCCAATCTTTAGTTAAACTTTTCCTATGTTTAGTATCTAAAGGTTTGTTTCATTCACTAATAATCATGGAAATTATAAATTTACATTATTTTCCTGCTTTGAGAAGTTTGTCAATTGTGTGCACAACTGATAAGTTAATTTGGTATCTTTATTAAAAACTATTTGGTATCTTTATTAAAATAAGAAATACTAATTCTTATGAAGCCCATTTTCTAATAATACATAATTAAAGGTTTTATTACTCTAGCAAAGCCTGCTTATCTTTTGAGTGTTTTAGGGCCACACCAGTGACTGATAGGATAGCTGGGTGATACTCCCGGCTCTGAGCTCAGAAATTACTCCAGGTAGTACTTAGCGGGGACCATATGAGATGCCGGAGATTGACCTGTATTAGCATTCCAGCCCCAAAGCCTACTCGTCTTAACTTTTTATGCACCAATTGTTTTAATACCGGTAGTGCACATCACTCTGGGTGTATATAACAGTATCAATTTAAGATGCTAGACCTGAAATATAAATATTTTAAAGACATGCATAAAGATAACTGGATGAAACAGAAACTTACTTTTGTCACCATAACCACCACAAAATTTTTCTCATCGATTTTATATTCTTTCAGTGCAGTCTCATCATTGAGGATTTTACCTAACAAAATGAGAAAAAAAAGAAGCTACTCAGGCAGAGTAAAAACTATCTTATGTATATAACCAATTAGAACTATTGCCGCCATTTACTTACTCCTCCCCACTGCTGGGGACCAAACCTAGAGACTCAAACCGAACGACAATTCTATCAATACTCAACTCAAAGCAAAAGACAATGATGATCCTAGACAAAGGGAAATGGAAACAAGATCAACAGGACATAAGCAATTGACTAAAAACTATCAAACATAAACTGTACATAGAGATCGCAAGCAAATCTTTTAAATGATTCTGTAAAAAGATCTGCTGGTAGGGCCAGAGTGATAGTACAGCATGGAAAGGATTTGCCTTCCCATCTAGTCCTCCAAGCCTGATAGTAGTGATCCCTGAGCAGAGAGTAAGCCAGCCCTGAGCACCAGCAGGCGTGGTCCCACTTAAAACAAACAAACAAACAAACAAAAAAAACCCTTTCTGGTTAAAAGAAAGTTAATCAACTAAGTTCTGAGAAAGGAGAGATCATTAAGGTAATTCAACACTGTCACTGCCCAGGGCTCCTTTAGGGAATAGCCTACCCTAGGTGGGAGTAACTGAGCTTCCTGCCTCCACAAAGGTTGGGCTCCAAGGCAAACAAATGTTCTAGGGCCATAAAAGTAAAATACCTACAATAAAAAATTGTTGGATGACAGGTCTAGCTAGCTTGGGAGCTTTGCTGTTTAATCTATTTAATCTATCCATTCACAGTTTAATCTAGTTACATGCTCTTAAACCAGCATTTATGCTAATGAGATCTCTCCATCAGTGTAAACACTGATGGAGGGTGTGGCAGTTACAAAAGCTACCTTGACTCTGAATGAGTAACTTCTGAATTATCATATATCTACTATGACTTCTACGTTATCTAGAAGGGCACAGCTCCTCTTTATACCCACTGGTCCCAGCATGGGACAGTTAGAATTTACCAGAAGACTACTACTCTGGCTACGTTGAGACTATCTTTAAGATTATAGGAAGGATCATACTGGTTTGCCCTCAAGCAGATGAAGAGCGACCCTTTCAGTATACAGAGAACAAGATAGTCAATCACCCTGGTGCAGATAATAAGTAAGAAGGGCCTTGTGGGTACCATCTAGATTACATGAAGCCCATGAAATTAAGATGTATTACTTTATACCAGCCCCCTCTCTCCAGTGTTTCAACATGAGATAATCTCAGAAGAAGGGATTAGTCCTTGGCATAATCATTTGTTTAGACCTGTAGTAAGGTGTGGCACCACCCTATTAAACTCTTCTACTCTCTAGAAGCTGTTTAGTTGATCTTCGTTGACAGGAATCCCCCCTAAAGTTAGGATTACTTTTGTGCCTATAAGGGACTGACTTGAGGTACTACATCCACTCTGGTGGGACTCTCTCTGGTGGGATCCTTTTTGGTAAGAGACTTGAGCCCTCATGCATGGTCTAAGTTCTGACCAGAGCTAGAGATCTTCCATTATATTGGATTGCAGTGGTAGACCTTGTTCTACTATTAAAAGCCTTTTGGAACTGCGCCAGACTCATGAGTTTTCATCCATTCCCTGGTGGCCTTGGAGGTAGAAGAGAACTTCTGTCCTGATACTGCTGGAGACCCCAAGAGGCTCCCTAACAAAAAGTATTTCAGAATCCAATTTGGGAAACCAGGAAATGAATGACAGATGTGAACAGCACAGGAGCATGTACGTCTAACACTGAAACCCAATGTTAAGTATCTCTTGGGGTTCCTTTTTTCGGAATCTAGTTTTCTATTTAAAAACTTCGAGTAAAGGACCAGGGAATAGTCTAGGAATCGAGTTCATCTTTGTATGTGACAGGAGTTGGTTTGATCTCCAGCACCCCATAGTCGTCTGGATACTAATCTGGGAGTAGCCCCAGAACACTGCCCCCAAAATATAAGTCAAATAATTAAAACTACTGAATCAAAAGCTTCAAGCTTAAGGAACAAAGCCTCTATAAAAGAATGAAAAAAACAAGTCCCAAAACAATCAGAAATTCAAATTTTATATATGTCATCAATTAGCTGATCAGAGTGCTTAGTGATTTTGTTTTCTCTCAAACATTTGAGAATACAGGGCCGGAGCGATAGTCTAGCGGGTAGGGGCGTTTGCCTTGCACGCAGCCAGCACAAGCCAACCGGTTTGATCCACGGCATCCCATATGGTCCCCAAGCAGCGCCAGGAGTAATTCCTGAGTGCAGAGCCAGGAGTAACCCCTGAGCATCACCGGTGTGACCCCAAAAGCAATAAATAAATAAATAAATAAATAAATAAATAAATAAATAAATAAATAAATAAATAAATGAATAAATAAAACCGCATCGGATTCCTGAGTCTTCATCCATTCCCCCGGCCGGAGGTAGGGAGGGAACTCGCTTCATCCATTCCCCACTGTGCGTCCCGACAGTGGGGAATGGATGAAAACTCAGGAATCTGGCGCAGTTAAAAAAAACAAACAAACAAAAAAACATTTGAGAATACAAACTTTCTAGGCTAAATTCCCTAGCAATCCAGGACCACCTCACTGATGATAGACCCAATGGCAGTGAAGAAAACAAGGATTCTTTCAACAAAATGTGTACATCAAGTCTATTTATTTAGGGGTTTGGGCCAGCCTAGTAGAGCTCAGGGACTACTGACTGGGGCACCATGTGGTACTGCTCCAGTCCTCATTAAGTCTTTTTTTTTTTTTTTTTTTTTTTTGGTCACACCGGAGATGCTCAGGGGTTACTCCTGGCGGTGCTTGGGGGACCATATGGGATGCCAGGGATCGAACTTAGGTTGGCTGCGTGCAAGGCAAACGCCCTACCGCTATGCTATTGCTCCCGCCCCATTAAGTCTATTTTTAACCTCATTTTTCTGGTTGTTAGCAAAACTAGTTACATTTGCAATTTTATATTCATATCATTTGTTGCTTCCTTAAATGGTGTCATCCTTCACTTTCTGGTTTTTTACATTATCTGAATCATCTTTTACTGTCATTTATTTATTGATTTCTGATGTACAAGTTCTCTATAGTCTTACATTTTTTTATAGTGTATAAACAGATGAAATGGGCCAGAGAGATAATATAGGGGCTAAAGAACTTTTATCTCGCATGTGGCTGACTCTGGTTTAATTCCTGCCACTACACACGGTCCACTACCATAAGTGAACTCTGAGCAGTGTGAGGAGTAGACCCCGAGCACTGGCAGGTAGGGTCCCCAAAACAAATACCACTATCACCAAACCAAATGAACCGATACTTAATCTCACAGAATAATTTCAAGTATACCAATGAACACTGTTCACTATAAATGCGTTCAATTCAGTGGATATGCTTAGATCACTTAAAAGCACAAAAAGCTGTTATATTATAAGGATAAAATTAGGGGGCCAAAGAAACAGTACAGCAGGGAAGGTGCCTTGCCTTGCATAGAGCAAACACACGCTAAGACCCTAGCACTACTACAGCGGTGCTGGTAAGAGATACCTGAGCACGGGCATGAGTAAGACCTGACACAGCCAGATATGGTCCAACCCCACACCCCCCAAAGATACAACTAACATCACTAAAAAGAAAAAAGGAAACCGTGAAAATTAATGTCATTTTCAAATGTCCACCCTTTCTATCTATAAAATCATGCTTCTGATGATCAACCTGCATCTAATTTAGAAAACATTTTCTAAAATTAAATGTCTCTGCAAGAAAGTAAAGGACACATTAATTTTATTATAATACTTTTTGCATTTTTTGGGGGTCACACCAGGCAATGCTAAGGGGTTACTCCTGGCTCTGCTGGGGGATCAGATGGGATGCCGGGGATCGAACCCAGGTCAGACATGTCAAGGCAAATGCCCTATCCACTGTGCTGTCGCTCTGGCCACAGACATTAATTTTAATATTTAATTCATACCTGCATAAATTAACTTTTGTCCTGCAACAGGGAAGGCATCTTTCCCCTTTTCAGATTCAATCTTCTCTTTCAGCGCTTTTACCTATCAGAAAAACAAAAATTTTAGTTTTAAGTCTAAACAACAAATGCTCACCCAGAACCTAAGTATACAGTGCAAGTTGAAATTGTTACATTTTAATTAACGCTTCCCAAGACTTCAATGTTTTTACAATACCACACCAAAACACCAAACAAATAAACAAAACCCCTCAATAGGGCCCTCAAATTGCTTTGGCGGTTTGGAGGCTGAATTAAAACCCTTGTGCCGCCAGCTATGCCAAATCGTTGACAGTCCTGCCATTCCGATTCCCAGTAAGGACCTGGAGATGGCTCAGTGGCTGCTGAACACACCTGCTGGCAAGCATGAGGCTACAGCTTAATCCCGGATGCTGCCCAGCTAGATGCTCTAGATGATGCGGACAGTCCCATGATCGGGGATGCCTGGTAAACGAGGAGAGAGGAAAAAAAAGCCTAGGCTTGTCTGTGGCTCACTTCAGAAGAGCAGATTCTCAGATGTCTCAGGGACTGGAAGAGCGTGCAACACACTGAACACAGGCTCAGCACCAAGCTTGGATCTGACCCGGGAACTACATGCTTCCCCAAGAACTGCTGACCCCCAAACACCAAACTCGGAACAAGCCAAGAGCCACAAAATGACAGCAAAATAGGTCTAAGAAATAAAATATAGTCTTGCAATAATAATTTAATGTTAAAAAGCTAAAAATGAGTGTTACACAGCAGAAACACCATCTGCACTTTTATGATCATAGCAGCACTATTCACAATAACCAGATTCTGGAAACAACCAGAGAGCCCAAGAACAGACTGACTGGATAGAGGAACTTTGGTACATCTACACAACGAAATACTATGCAACTGTTAGGAAAAACAAAGTCATGAAATTTGTCTATAAACGGATGAACATGGAGAGGATCATGCTGAGTGAAATTAGTTTTGTGTGTGTGTGTGTGTGTGTGTGTGTATCACTGTCTTCCCGTTCATCACCGATTTGCTCGGCGGGCACCAATAACATCTCCATATGTCCTGTCTCATGCAAGTAGAGCCCAAGGGCACCTGCGCCTCTCTCTCTCTCTCTCTCTCTCTCTCTCTCTCTCTCTCTCTCTGTCTCTGTCTCTCTCTCCATACATATATATATATAATATGATACCAATATCCAAGGCCAAGCTAAACATGGATTTGGAGGTCTTGTCAATAGGTGGAATCAACCGCCAGTGTGTGAGTCAGAGGTTAGGTAAGACAGAGAAGGGAACAGTATGCTAACAGTTGTTGGAAATGGTAATACCAGCATAGAACTGAGCATTAAATATAGGCAAAGGGATGTACATGATAACCTCTAAATGTATGTATTGTAAGCCACAATGTGTAGGGGGGAGAGGGGAGGGGGAAAGAGCCTGCCAAAGAGGCAGGCTGGGGGTACGGAATCAGGGACACTGGTGGTGGGAAATGGGCACTGGTGGAGGGATGGGTGCTGGAACACTGAATGACTGAAACCCAAACATGAACAACTTTGTAATTTGTGTATCTCACAGTGGTATAATAAAAATAAAAAATAAATAAAAATGAGTGTTAAAGGGCAAATGATTCATTTTGCAAACAGGTAAACAATTTCTGAAAGTGTGGCCTAGACATCAGTACATCTAAAACTCTTTAGTTCCAAAGTGCAGACGAGGCTAAGAAACACCTGTTCTGAAATAACCCTGAGCAAGTACCAGACACACTGTCCTCTATACAGACTAGGCGATCTTTACAGTCTCTCTTCAATTCCTAAAGCTACACAGAAAGATTATAAAACTTAAAATCTGTCTTATTTTTTGAAACATCAGAAATAGTGTGACATAGGAGTAAAAAAAGACAAAACTATTACTTAAAAGTAATTAATTGCTTAAGACAGAAAAAAAACCCATTTCCTTCCATTTTCCAAATTAGTATATGAGTTTTATACAAAAAAACCTATTTAAAAAAAGAGGGATATGATAAGCTTCATTTGCACAATTAAGAAGCAGAGGTATGCTCTACCAAAGGATAAGATAAAAGTATTGTTTACACATGCCTTTAAATATACAATTATACACGATTTCACACAAACTCCCAAATTCTGGAACAACTGGAAATACCACCCATATAATTTTTTTTATTAAACTGTGGTTTTAATTTTTTAAAAATGTTTTTCTACAAGATACACAATTACAAAACTGTTCACGACTGCATTTCTATGTGCTGTCATATAGCAGCCCCCCATCTCTCCACCAGTTAGTTGCACCCTTCCCAACACCAATGTCCTCAGATTCCCTCCCCTCTCCCCCATCCATATAATTTTAAAGACATGGGCCGGAGCGATAGTCCAGTGGGTAGGGCGTTAGGGGCGTTTGCCTTGCACGTGGTCAACCTGGGTTCGATCCCCTGAAATCCATATGGTCTCCCGAGCACTGCCAGGAGTAATTCCTGAGCGAAGAGCCAGGAGTAACCCCTGAGTATCGCTGGTGTGACCCCAAAAAAGCAAATAAATAAATAAATTTAAGTAAATAATAATAATAATAATAATAAAGATAAGTAAGTAGACATGTAGAGAGGGTAATCATTTCACCAATTCACACTGCTTCCAAAATGCAGCTTAAACCCCAGACTGCTCTTCTGATTCAGGGGTTTGCACTCTATTAACTGCCGAGCTATGCTACCCTTTCACTTGACAAAGGGATAAGTGGCATCACTGCCTTTCTGATGTTCTTCAAAGAAGAAACACACCACAAGCATCAGTATAATCCTGTCTTTCCCCGTCATTCCGAATTTCTGAGACAAGACTAAGGCTAACAGAAGTAACCACTTTCCCCCCCCCCAGCTCACAGAAAATGTGACCTTGGTAGCAGGAAATTCAGGGCACTCGTTCCAGCTACTGGGCTGCAGAAGTGTTTCAGTGACAGAGGTCATGCCTTACATGTGGAGAGGCTCTGGTTCTAACCCTAGTACTGCAAAGCATTAAAGAAAAAACTTTTTTGAATTTTGGTACAGCTGGCCTTCAAATGTTTCATTTTTTATCTTGATGCGAGGACAAAAAAAAAATCCAATTTCAATCTACATTTAAAAGCCCATTACGGGGATTTAGTTTTGTTATCATTGTAGCTTAATGTTCCAGTTTCTAAGAACTCATCACTGGTAAGTCACAAAAAAAAAAAATATATATATATATATATATATATACTGAAGCAAGTAAGAATCCATCTTTTATTAACCCTTGGGCATCATTAGGTTGTGACCCAAAAAAGCCCCAAAGCGCCCCCAAAAAAAAAACCAACAAAAACCTCTTAAAGTCATCGCTTACTAGATGAACACCAGAATATTCAAAATAATACAGCAACTTCCTCACTGTTAAGGTAGGAATTTTCTTATTCCTGTCATAACTGCATGTGGCAAAAAAGAATCAGAGCAGAAAAACAAAATTTTAAAAACCGAAAAGAATTAGAGAAGTTTGAACTTACACTGATAGCCTAAAATACAAAGGCAGAATGAATTAAAAACAGCTCATGGATGCTATGTCTGTAATATGAAGCACAAAGAGCTTCATATTTAACTCCTATGTTCTGTATTATGTATCTATGAGGTCGTGGTATGCACTCTCTGGTTGGCCTCAAATGATCCTCGCCTTCTTGTTTTCAAGCTTTTATATATATATACATATACATACATACATCTAATTCTCACCAATCCACGAGAACTAAAATAAAGTCAAAATGACAATGTGTGTGTGATTTACAAGACTAATTTATAAAGTCACCGCCTTTATCTTGTTCTGAGCTGGGAGAAGCCTGCAATGGAGGAGCCAGCTACAATGTCGTTACAGACTTAGAGCACCTGGAGAGAAACCAGCCAACAGTCAGCTAGCCAGGAGAGAAAGCCCTTGTGAAGGGACCCCTCCAACCACAGCCAAGTCTACAGATAACCCTAGCCCTGACAACAGCATGGGTTACAACAGTTTCAACGCTTCACTGATCGCGGCACCTTCTGACCTTGTTTCCTTCCTGGACCCAGCCCCCACTTTACCAGCTGCTCTTCTCGGTCTTAGGCGGTGTCCCCTCCCAATTCTCACTCGTGTGTCCCTGGTTGAGAATCACCGAGTTAAGAGATTCTGAAAAGAAATCACACAGCACACTGGTGTTGGGAAATGTGCACTGGTGGAGGCATGGGTGTTGGAACACTAAGACTGAAACCCAATCATGATCAGTAAAAAAAAAATTAAAAAAAAATCTTTAACTAAACCAAGTACTCAATTGCAGCCTAGGGCGTGGCAGCCCCTCCACCCATTCCCCCATTATCTCAGCACTCCCCAAGCAGCAGCACCTACTTGGGAAATACTGAATTAAAGAAATCTGAGTCTGAGCCACAGAGCAGCTCAGTCACCCTGAATTCATGACTTAAAAACTATGAATAATGTCTGAGCCACAGCAGAGCCTGGCAAGCTACCCGTGGTGTATTCAATATGCCAAAAACAGTAACAATAATGGATCTCATTCCCAACAAATGGAGACGTTACTGGCGCCCACTTGAGCAAATCGATGAACGGGAAGACAAGTGACAAGTGATGATAATGTTTATGATTCAAGCCACTGAATTTTCTGTTATTCCATTATGCAGTAAAAGTGAACACAGGTGTGTATGTGTGTATATAATTTCTACTATTATCCTCAGTTTGAGATAGATATATATCAAAGCACAGAAATAGGTTAACACCGGAGTACTTAGACCTGAATCCAGATTGGTGCTCTTACGATTAGAACCTATGAGTAGAAAGAGGCATTTTTTAGACAGTTTGCCAACCTTTAATCCAGTAATTCCATGTCTATCAATCAATTCTTGGGAGCTGCTCAAATACTTCAAAAACATACAAATTGTGTATCACAGTAACTACACAGGATATGATACTGACAAACACTCTAAATAGCCACCAATGTAAAATGGTAGAATCCATTACTGGAGACACTCATTTGAATACTTCATACTACAAAAATAGTAACATAAATGGCCCAACTTCACAACCAATCCTGGAAGACACCAAGCCGGTGAAACTCACAGGTACAAGGGTCTCTAAGCTGAGAACTCTGGAGCCTTCTAAGGAGGGGGAGAAGGTCATGTGCCACAAGTGTGGCCGTGTGACACCTCCAAAATTCCACAGTAGGAGCACGGCAAATTACATGGGAAAATAGTAAAGCAGCCATTTAAACTCAATAAGCAAAAACAGTAATGCAGAAGGCTCAATTAGCAAAATATAGTTCAATAAATCCTCAATATTTAAAAAAAAACACCTTTGTAAGATTAACAATTCTGGGGGGCCAGAACTATAGTCCAGCTGGTAGGATATTGTCTTGCACGTGGATGACCTGGGTTCAAGTTCCCATATCCCACATGGCCCCTTGAGCACCGCCAGGAATCATTCCCGAGTATAGAGCCAGGAATAACCCCTGAGCATCACCGGGTGTGACATAAAAATGCAAAAACAAAATAAAACACAATGTTTATAATTTTTTTAATCTTTATTTATGTGATATGCTTTTTGGGGTCACCCGGCAACGCTCAGGGTTTACTCCTGGCTCTGCAACTGAGAAATTACTCTGGGGGTGCCCCTAGGACCTTATGGGATACCATATGTGATCAGCCACATCTGATCCAACCCGGGTTGGCCATGTGCAAGGCAGACACCCTACTCACTGTGCTATTGCTCCAGCACCACAATTTTAAAAATAGCTATTTTTTGATTACCTCATTTACCTTTTGTTACATAATAAACAATAAAAATTACTCCGTGCTTGGGGGTGAGTAGAAAACTGGGACAATGGGGGAGGGAAGGTCACACTGGTGATGGGACGGTGCTAGAACACTGAAAGTGCAGAGCAACTGTATTATGAACAACTTTGAAGACCACAGTGCTTAAATAAAATTAAGGGAAAAAAAGAATGATGACATTACACATCTAAGTATTCCCGAATGCACACACATGAATGAATAAACTATAACCATCTATAAGGAAAAATCTAGTTGTTAATTGATTGGTGGTGGAGTGGCTGCTTAAGCCACACCTGACGATGCGGGGTTACTCCTGGCAGTGCTCAAGGGACCATAGGGGATGTGCGGGTTTGAACCCTAGTCGGAAGCATGCCTGCATCCTTTACCTGCTGTATTGTATCTCCAGCCCCGTTAATTGATATTTATAAAGTAATGTAGTTATATTTATGTAAAAGATACAAAAAACATTTTTAGTTTAAGAAGCTGGAGCAATAGTAGAGCAGAGAGGGTGTTTGCCTTGAACGTGGCCAACCCGGGTTCAATCCCTGGCTTCCCGAAAGCAACCAGGAGTAACCCAGAAAGCAAAAATAAATAAATAAAATATTTTTAGTTTAAAAGAAAAACTTTCACTATACAGCCCAACTACTGCTTACCATTACTATTTAATACAGTGCAATTCTGAAAGCAGATTTCATTATTTTTTAAGTCTCAGGCAGTAGTTTTAATACTACACAGCTTATTTTGGCAATTAACAAAAAGGAAGAAGTTCCCTGGAAATAGCAATTTCCACTTAAGACAAAGCTTTTTTCCAATCTGGTTCTTCAGGTGGTATCCTTTACTTGCACAGGCACTAGAGGACTTCCTGAATCTCTCACACAGAAACAGGTTCTGGCTAATTCTAAAAATAGAACTGATTATAAAGAGGTCAGAAGACTGCAGCACAAGAGGAAAAAACCTCCCGTGGGACCCAACGAATGAAAGAAGACAGTTTTCATTCAGACACACAAGCACCACATTGATACGGAAAATAAAAGCAATCAAGCAAACGAATCATAATCCAGAAGGCAGTAATTTTATTTTATTTTTTTTTGTTTTTTTGGGTCATACCCGGCAATGCTCAGGGGTTTCTCCTGGCTCTGCACTCAGGAATTACTCCTGGCGGTGCTTGGGGGACCATATGGGATGCCAGGGATCGAACCCGGGCCGGCCGCGTGCAAGGCAAATGCCCTACCCGCTGGGCTATCGCTCCGGCCCCAGAAGGCAGTAATTTTTAATGTAATTTGAAATTCAGAACGTATTTCTCAGAAACTAAGTTAGTTATACTCTGTGGCTCGATGAATATCAGTACAACAATTTTATCATAAAACATTCCTATGGCAATCAATGATTAAAAAACACCACCACATAGACATTGAAGAGTAAACTGGAAAAGCTGAAATGACCAAAATAGTATTAATGTGGGTTAAGAGTGGGGATGGTCCCCCAAGCAAAGCTCAGTGGGCAAAGGCTTATCCTGGGATAGTCTACTAACATGGGCCTGTGAGTTCAATGCTCAGAGGCCTTCAGGGAGCACCAAGCAGTGTTATTCCCCAACATACAATTCATTGCTGCTATCAAACTTGGGAGTTCCCAGCACTGAAGGCATGTGCTCCAACCTCTGAGCTATATCTCTTGCCCTATCTTAACTTTTAGCTCCTATACAAAGAATGAATCTCTCAAAAACTACAAAATTGGTATTTACCTAATTCAAAAAGAATTATATGGGGTGAGGGCAAAGAGCCTGCTAATTTTCCCTATGTGCTTAAGCACCTAAGACCTGTTAAGTTTAGTACTAATTTGAAGTTGATCGAATCCTGTGAAGCAGTAGGTTTCATAATGTTTAGGGGATCTAAGTAAGTAATCCACTTATGCAAACTTACAGGAAACAGAAGGTATGTTGACCTTCTGAGGTTTAAATTTAGCACATATTTTTTAAAAAACTATCAAATCTTCAAGATCAGACAAATAATAAAGAGGGTAGGGCGTTTGTCGTGCATGCAGCTGACCTGGGTTCAATCTCCAACATCCACATGGTCTCCCAAGCCCAAAAAGTTCCCTAAGCATAGAACCAGGAAAAAGACCCGAGCACTGTCTGGCATGCCCCACGAAACCAACAAACAGAAAAATAAAACTTGGGGTCAGAGCGAGCCCAGCGGGTAGGGCGTTTGCCCTTGCACGCGGCTGGCCCATGCCGGCCTGGGTTCGATCCCCGGCATCCCATATGGTCCCCGAGCACCGCCAGGAGTAATTCCTGAGTGCAGAGCCAGGAGAAACCCCTGAGCATTGCCAGGTGTGACCCCCCAAAAAGGAAAAAAAAAATATGTAAAACTATCAAATCTTCAATCCAAAAGGGCAGGACAATACCAAGCCAAAGTATTCAAAAAAAATTTATTGTAAGGTTGAGAGAACAAGAATGGTATGATACACACAAATACATTTTTTAAAAGGATACTGGACTTATCAAAAGAGTGTAGGAAAGAAACAAACTTTTCAAAATTATATAAGTATATTTATAGTGTCACAATTCACTAAAACTCATCCAATTATTTTTCTGATCCTCATATTACATTTATGATGAAGGTAGGTGATTATAAACACTTTCACTAATGAGTTTTTAAAAAGTACTCTGCTCATGGGCACAGGACAAGTACAAAGTGGAAGAAAACTCTTAAAAATAGTGCAATTAGAATATTTTAAAAGGGAAATGTCCAGATCAACCTTGGCCCCCAAAGTATAGGGAGGGGGGGGAAGAGAAGAGTGGAGGGGAGAGGGAGAAGAGAAAAAGATGAGAAGCAAGGGGGCCAGCCGGGAGTCAGATACAGAGGTGGTATTAAGGAGTAAGACAGCCAAATAGCCAACCACGGAATCAACAATGAAATCAAGGGACCCAAACTTTACAACTGAACTTTAGAAAGGTGTAAAGTGGAGAGAGCAGGCTGGAGTGGGGGTGGTGGGGGGGTAGAGCCACGGGAAGGAACCTGGGAACACTGGAGGAGGGACGTTGACCAGTGGTGAGAACTGTGCTGCGATACTGTGTGTCTAAAACAACTATAAGGAACTTTGTAAATTGCAGTGCTTTAACTTAAAAAAAAAAAAAAAAAGGTGTGGATTAAAAACAATGGAAGACAAAGGGGAAAAAAGTGCAGCTAGGGGCTGGAGGGAGTACAGCAGGTTCAATCCACAGCACCCATAAGGTTCCCTATGCACTCCTGAGTGCAGATGCAGGAGAGACCCCTGATTATTGCCGGGTGTGGCCCAAAACAAAACAAAAAAAACTACAGTACAGTTATTTGAAAGAAAGCAAAAGGAGAAAAAAAAGTATACAGAATCAAAAGCTAATCCGAAGCTTTGCTGTGAGGAGCAGAGCAATGGACAGTAAAGGAGGGTTTTTTTTGGTTTGTTTGTTTTCTTGGCTTAGGGGCCATGCCCAGTAATTCTCAGGGATTTACTCCTGGTGGTGTTCAGGGAACCATATGGGATGCTGGGGATTGCACCCAGGTCAGTCATGTGCAAGGCAAATGCCTGCCCTGCTGTGCTATATCACTCCAGCCCATGACAAAGGAAGATTTTAAGATGGTAAAAAGGGCTTTTTGCTCTTTGGACTTTTGCTCCTTCTTCTGGGTAGGTCTCATTTGGTGGGAGACTTAGGCTTTTTTGTATGGCCTAAGTTTGGACCGTTCATGAGCCGTTCATGAGGCACCCGGGAGGCATGGCGTGTTCTAGCCCTGGCCCACCACCCCAGCAGAGCCTCACAACAAGCCAGAGCGACCCCCCCCACACACACACACACACTCCATGGGAGCCGCCATTTTCCATATTCGGACTTCCCTCTGCGTCAGAACTCCAACCAGCAGACCAGTCCATCACAGTCTGGCTCACGCAGCCACTTGCGGCCACCACGGTTCATCAATAAATGCTTTAAGCACTATTAACAATAGCCAGAACCTGGAAACAACCAGTATGCCCGAGAACTGATGACTGGATAAAGAAACTTGTGGTACATCTACACAATGGAATACTATGCAGCTGTCAGGAAAAAATGAAGTTATGAAATTTGCCTATAAATGGATGGACATGGAAAGGATCATGTTGAGTGAAATTAGTCAGAAGGAAAGAGAGAGACATAGAATGACTGCATTTATTTACATGACATAAATATATCAGGTGATCTTACCAAAAGTGGAAAATACAGCAAAAGCGTGAGGGGAGTCAGAGGTTAGGTAAGACAGAGAAGGGAACATGTGTGAATAAATGCCGAAAGGGCTGATACCAACATAGAACTGAACATTAAATACAGGCAAAAAATTGCACATGATGGCTTCCAAGTGTATGTAGTACAACCCACAATGTGTAGGAGAAGGAAGGGGAGAGACAGGGAGAAAGAAAAGAGATAAAGAACCTGCCATTTAGGCAGGCTATGGGAGGGAGGAGGGAATTGGGGACATTGGTAGTGGGATATGGGCACTGGTGGAGGGCAGGTGCTGGAACACTATGTGACCGAAAACCTCCAAACATGAACAATGTTGTAATTGTATATCTCACGGTGGTATAATAAAGTCACCCTGATGGATCTATCACATCTTCCAGAAAGGCAATGGGAGAAGATTATCCAGGACTTCTATTCAAATCTCTTTGATAGCCACATCCACCTGCCCACATACCAAATTCCACAGGATGGATTGTCATTCCCAATGTTCTCCCCTTCTGAAATCCGACATGCCCATCTCGTCGGTAAAGAAGGGAACAGCACCAGGCCCAGACAAAAGTCAGACCCGAACACCTAGAAGAATCTGCCGTCTGTACTCATCAATACACTAGCTTGGCTCTTCACATGCTACCTGTCCGAATGCAAGGTGCCCTCCCAATGGAAAACCAGCAGGACAGTTCTACTGTTCAAGAAGGGAGACATTCACAACATCGGCAACTATCGCCCCATCTGCCTGTTGTCCGTGCATCTACAAGCTGTTTACAAGAGTCATCCTGAACAGGATTAGCAGAACACTAGATGAAGGACAACCATGCGAGCAAGCAGGTTTCCGGAAAGGATTCAGCACAATTGACCATATCCACACAGTAACCAAGCTCATTGAGGTTTGTAGGGAGTACAAGATGCTGCTCTGTCTCACGTTCATTGATTTACAGAAAGCCTTTGACCCTGTGGAGACTGAAGTAGTCATAGAAGCCCTAGTCAAACAGGGCGTTTAAACCCAATACATCAAGATCCTTCGTGAGCTGTATTACGGATTCACCACCAGGATCTCACCATTCTACAAAGAAGTGATCATTGATGTCAAAAGAGGGGTTCGACAGGGTGATACCATTTCACCAAAACTCTTCAGCGCCACCCTCGAGAACATCATGCGACAATTAGAATGGGAAGGAATGGGAGTGAAGATAGATGGTCGGCAACTACACCACCTCCACTTCGCTGATGACATCGTTCTAATAACACCAAACATTAGCCAAGCGGCACAAATGCTGGCTGACTTTGACCGAGAATGTGGAAAGATAGGTCTACAGCTGAATCTGAAGAAAACTATGTTCATGAGAAATGAACTAGTTCCAGAGGCCCCATTCACTCTCAATGGAACAAGCATCTCTGAATGCAGCAGTTATGTGTACCTAGGTCGAGAAGTCAACATGATGACGACCTAAAACCTGAGCTGCGCAGGAGGAAGAGAGCAGCATGGAATGCCTTCAAAGGCATCAAAGAAATAGCTAAAAAGGACAAAGAACCTCCAGCTCCGGGCACATCTCTTCGACTCCACCGTTCTCCCTGCATTAACATACACCTCAGAGACCTGGGCCCTACGAAAGCAGGATGAGAATACTATTCGGGTCTCCCAGAGAGGCATCGAAAGAGCTATGCTTGGAATATCACGCCTCACTCAAGTGAGTGAAGGAATCCGGAGTTCTGACCTCCGGTCGCTATTCCAGAATCAGGGACGCTGTCTCGTTTGCCAAGGCTTCAAAAAATCAGATGGGTTGGACATGTAATGCGATTTGGAGACAACCGCTGGACTAGAGCCGTTACCAACTGGATCCCACGGGATGTCAAAAGATCATGTGGGCGCCCACCTACAAGATGGTCAGACTTCCTTGTTAAGACCCTGAAGGAGCGGTTTGAGGGCTCTTCATATTCCCTGAATCAACCAGATGCCATTGGGCTACATTGGCACGTGATAGGGTCCAATGGAAATGTTACTGGCGCCCGCTCGAGCAAATTGATGAATAACAGGATTCAAGTGATCAAGTGGTATAATAAA